>CH003313.1:1342680-1423366 GCA_000149265.1 Ciona savignyi | reverse complement strand
ATATAAAGTCTCATTAGAATGTCGCATTGTTATGTCCTAGAGAATTTTTTTGGGTAAAAACAGAATAAAATGTTAGATAACACTATATCGATATTCAAAAATTAAACATTTTTCTAGGAAATAGCTTCTTTATGGTAAATACCCTAAATAAACTAAGTTTTGTACCAGAGACATGATTGTCACATGCATTACGCCCTGATATTTTTGTGAAGATATTTTAGGAAGCATGTAATGGGCATTTAGACTTATTTAAAAGCTTATGAAATGAGGTTAAACGTTTTTACAACTGTTACCTAAAATGGAGTAGATGTGATTTTATATGAATTGAAATAAATATCCCCAAAGGATATTCTCAGTCATACCACATTTTTTGTAATCTTAAAAAATTGTATTCGGCCTAATTTTATCCGGCGATTCTTCATATGCTGTTAACAAGAAATCAAAGCTAGCTAATCTAAGAACTCCAAATTTAATTGGTAAAATAAAGCTAACATGTCACTCATGAAAATTAGGTTCACTAAATTTTTAACCTTCTAAAGAATTCTAATTTTATATTGGAATGGTTAATCTATCATATTTCTTTATCTATTGACATTTACCTTGTTCAGACACTTCACCACCAAACGACGTCTCTTTATAAGTGTTTTCATTACCTTGATGGAAAAAGTTAATGGTGTTATTTCAAGTGGGGTATTTGTTTTCTAAAAAACTAGTTTTTTTAGGCATACCGCTTCAACGGCTTTTCCAATTTGATTCAGATTTGTTGGAATGTAATTGCATTAGCCACGGATTTAACACCTATTGACACGACATTTACCAAAGAGGGTAATGAAAACGCAATGAAACTTTGTCTTTTGTTAGACAACATGGTTTAGATATGCAGAAAAAAAGTTTGTGAGTAATAATTTCTAGGGGATTGCCTTGAGAATCTAAAAACCAAAAACGGTTTTTTCTAAAAAAAATAGCTTCTTTTGAGTATAGAATTAGAACAGCTGCTTTAAGTTTGATCAGATTTGGTGAATGTCAGTACTGCATCCGCCGCTGTACCAATGAGAAAAATAAATAAATACTTAGGGAATGTGTTTATTCTTGCAGAAACAAACTACACACTCGGCGTATAAAATACAAATTAAGCTTAGGGAACCTGCTCGCATGAATATATGGCATACAAAATGTGTTTTACAAATAGTGTTGGTTAAACAGGTAGTTGACACTTTCAAGTTTATAAATCTGTAAATGCTTATGCGTACCTATACCGATTAAATATTGAATTTCCGTAGAAAACTCACTTTATTTCTCACAATACCATATCCCATACCTAAGATGTCAATTGAAAAACCCTAAACAAATACTGTAGCTGTTTTGCAATTCATAGCAAAATTGATGGATGTTTATATGTCATAAAATACATACCAGTACATACAAACTACAAAAATAGACTTTTAATACTTAAAACAAATTAAAGGTAATGTGGATTCCTATTTACGATATATTGTTTTACTTCCAAACATTAGAAGTAAAACAATATATCGAAAAAAATATATATATATTGTTTAGCAACCATATTCATTATGACGTAACAGACAGACACAGAAATATAAATTTGACTTAGTTACGATGCATAACAAATGGATATTATGAGAAAGAATATTATTTCACTTTTTATTTTACGTTTTAGTCGTATTTTAAACCTCGTAATACAGAAAGAACCCCCGCTAGCGCGGGGCCCCTTCAAGGTGCGGGGCCCAATTTGATCTAATCGGTCAAATCGGCCTAAAACCGGCCCTGGTTCAGGCATTTCACTACCAGATGACGTCTCTCCATAAGTGTTTTCATCACCTTAATGAAGAAATTATTTGGTGTCATTTCAAGTGGTGTAAAAAGATTCAACTGGTTCGAATGTAGTAAACATTGGGCATGTATTCGCTTACCTTCCGTGACTTGTACGGGTTGGGATTTGAAAGCTGCATTATCGTCGCTTCGGCCTGAAAACAAAATTTATTTTGAAGTTTTCGTAATTCTTACATTATATGATATGCATAATTTTCATTTTATGCATAATTTATCATTCGTAAAGCATGTTAACTTAATCAGGTAGAAAAGGATGGGATATTCATGTTCATCTCCGTGAATGGGTAAACCAATTAACAGGACAATCGTCAGATCACCTCACCCTCACCGTCGGATTACTATTGTAGTATATCAAGGTCATGTTAGTTATCATATCTCATAGATCTAATTAATAACTTCTTCTTGGTAATTTCAGACGGACAAAAATTACCTGCAATAGACGGAGGATTGTCGAACCTTTCTTGTTGTTCTGGTCGATGTTCAACAACCACGTGACCTGTATAAATTACCTCTTTTTATTTATTTAGTCGTTGCAGAGTACAGTATAATGATTGGTGAGTAAGAAAGAGATAGTAAATAGGTATGTTGCATCCAATACGACATACTTGGTATATAAAATATAATTTGTGGTTAGGGACCCCGCTTGCACAAACACTTAGCATACAAATTGTATTTTAAAAATAGTGGTAAATTGTAAAGTTGCCAATTATCAATATTTTTTTTCATTGCCAAAAGCCGAACTTGCCAAAGCCCAATTAGTATTTAAACTGAGTGTGCAAAGCTAGAATTATGGGTTCCATTTGGAAAATCGTGTTTGTCTGTTTTTTTCTTCAAACCCTTGACAGGCATGGCATGTCGCCGCGACATCTCTCCTGAGGTACTATGGTATTGCAATGAAACTCCGTCATTTGTTAGACAACATGGTCTAGATATGCAGAAACAAAAAAATTGAGTGATATATCCAAGGGAATTCCCCTGCAACGTTAAAAACCAAAACGGTATTTTTACAAAAAAATAGGTTTTTGTGCATAGCACTTAAAGGGCCACTTTTTCAGAAGCGACACGCCACTTTTTCAGAGGCGACGAGCCATTTTTTCAGAGGCGACACGCCACTTTTTCCAAGACGACCCACCACATTTTTTAATAGAACTATAAACCAGAAAGTGTCGCATGCGACACGACACTTTTTTTCTGGGCTATACGTCACTATGTGTAATAGTTTAGTAAATTTCTTTTATTCTCCTCTTGGTTGGACTTGTGATTAAATGTGAGCGAGATAGCAACTCTTTTTTATAATCTGAAGTCAATTTTCATATGTATTTGTCCATGGCAAGCACTTTTCACCCCTATGATACATAATTGTAAATGTAAAATTTTGTTTAAAGGGGTAAATGTAATAACCCATATAGATGCCTTTGAATGCTACTGGACAACATAATACTTCTTTATTATCGATATATAAAAGAGGCACATGTCCCTGTAGTGCTGTTTCCTGCTATAATGCACGTAATAACAAAGTGTTGCCATTTTTATATTAAGAATGGTTTGTGGTAAATAGGGTTCTGCTTAAATGCTTCAGGTGTACAATACCACACTTTGGTAGAGGAATATAACAATAAGTCAAAATAAGAGGAGAATAAAAAAACTATAACACATAGTGAGGTATTGCAAAGAAAAAAGTGTCGTGTCTCCTCCGAAAAAGTGGCGTGTCGCCTGCAAAAAAGTGGCGTGTCGACTCTGAAAAAAGCGGCGTGTCGCCTCGAAAAAAGTGGCGTGTCGCATCGAAAACAGTGGCGTGTCGCATGCGACACTTTCTGGTTTATAGTTCTATTGAAAGTTTTGTACTAAACTCAGGGAAATTTCCCGAAGCCGTGAAAAACTAAAACGGACTATTTTAGGAATTTAGCTTTTTACTCTTGTGCTTCACAAGATGCTTTATTTTAAAACGTATATGATAAATGTCCGTAAATCTGGCACGAATATTTTATTTTAACTACACATGGAAAGGTAGTTTATCTTGATAATTATGGGACCATTCCTTCCATGCTTAGAAACAAATCTATAGCAGTCGGTTGAAACTTTCTGGGATATGGGACAACATGGACCTGACGGGCACATATCTGACAATACCATATATTGTATAATGGACATGGATAACAAGATCGGTCAGTTACCTCATGGACACATGCGTTTCTGCTTGCAGAAACAAACTTCATACTCGGTGTTTAAAATTCACCAAATGTGGTTAGGAACCCTGCTTGCATAAACACGTAGCATACAAATTGTGTTTTATGAATAGTGGTGGTTAAACACGTGGTTGACACTCTCTAGTTTATGTAACATATGGTAAAGACCAATTCAAATACTTTTTAAAAAGAAGAGAAATAGTACCACGTGATCTTGTAGGAGAAGGCTGTGGAATTATGGCTGTGATACTTCCAACATCTGCTCGATTTCTTACATTAGATGAAGACGCTCCTGTCTAGTTTGGGAACGGTTTATTATTTGTGATGGCATGTGGTAAATACAGTAGATTTTATACTTCACTCGCTTGTTCTTCAGACCTTCGTCGAGGTGCATTTAAAGGTTCCGCTTCGTTACCTGTGTTTGCATATAAGGCTAGGTATGATAAACTTTCACTTAAATAAATAATTTACTTTGTATTAAGAAAAGGTTTAGCTTAATGTCAGGACATTTTACGTAAGTTTTAATGATGCCATATAGCTCTCGAAATTTTTCTAAGAGAAAACATTTTGATTTTACCCATATTGTTTTTTTTTCATCATTTTTTTGCGTAACGTTGGTAAAAAGGCACGTGGTGTCGCCAGGTCATTGGGTGGAATGCGTTATCGAATCAAGTTGAAACTATCAGGAATTCTAACTGACATGACCATAGTTTGCCTCAAACGAAGTAGCCTACAACAGTCATGCCAAAATCTTAAATAATCTTTAAAAATGGTATACGATAGAGCTTTTAACTCCATTTCGTCAGGAAATTTTAGTTATTGAGTTATATATGACGTACAGAAATCCTGACAAGAATAAACTTCTTTAACTGCACCTGACTAAAATACAGGTCTGTTTCCTCCGGGACCCATTATTTCTGCTTCCAGAAACAAGCTATATACACAATGTATAAAATATACCAATTGTGGTTAGGGACCAATTATGCATGAACATATTGCGACTGAATGTGTTTTACTAATAGTGGTGGGCAAACTTTTCATTGATACGCTCTATGCTACATATTCCTTTATCTATTGACATTAACCTTGTTCAGGCATTTCACTACCAGATGACGTCTCTCCATAAGTGTTTTCATCACCTTAATGAAGAAATTATTTGGTGTCATTTCAAGTGGTGTAAAAAGATTCAACTGGTTCGAATGTAGTAAACATTGGGCATGTATTCGCTTACCTTCCGTGACTTGTACGGGTTGGGATTTGAAAGCTGCATTATCGTCGCTTCGGCCTGAAAACAAAATTTATTTTGAAGTTTTCGTAATTCTTACATTATATGATATGCATAATTTTCATTTTATGCATAATTTATCATTCGTAAGGCATGTTAACTTAATCAGGTAGAAAAGGATGGGATATTCATGTTCATCTCCGTGAATGGGTAAACCAATTAACAGGACAATCGTCAGATCACCTCACCCTCACCGTCGGATTACTATTGTAGTATATCTAGGTCATGTTAGTTATCATATCTCATAGATCTAATTAATAACTTCTTCTTGGTAATTTAAGACGGACACAAATTACCTGCAATAGACGGAGGATTGTCGAACCTTTCTTGTTGTTCTGGTCGATGTTCAACAACCACGTGACCTGTATAAATTACCTCTTTTTATTTATTTAGTCGTTGCAGAGTACAGTATAATGATTGGTTAGTAAGAAAGAGATAGTAAATAGGTATGTTGCATCCAATACGACATACTTGGTATATAAAATATAATTTGTGGTTAGGGACCCCGCTTGCACAAACACTTAGCATACAAATTGTATTTTAAAAATAGTGGTAAATTGTAAAGTTGCCAATTATCAATATTTTTTTTCATTGCCAAAAGCCGAACTTGCCAAAGCCCAATTAGTATTTTAAACTGAGTGTGCAAAGCTAGAATTATGGGTTCCATTTGGAAAATCGTGTTTGTCTGTTTTTTTCTTCAAACCCTTGACAGGCATGGCATGTCGCCGCGACATCTCTCCTGAGGTACTATGGTATTGCAATGAAACTCCGTCATTTGTTAGACAACATGGTCTAGATATGCAGAAACAAAAAAATTGAGTGATATATCCAAGGGAATTCCCCTGCAACGTTAAAAACCAAAACGGTATTTTTACAAAAAAATAGGTTTTTGTGCATAGCACTTAAAAGGCCACTTTTTCAGAGGCGACACGCCACTTTTTCCGAGACGACCCACCACATTTTTAATACAACTATAAACCAGAAAGTGTCGCATGCGACACGACACTTTTTCAGAGGCGACACAACACTTTTTCAGAGTCGACACGACACTTTTTTTTTCTGGGCAATACGTCACTATGTGTAATAGTTTAGTAAATTTCTTTTATTCTCCTCTTGGTTGGATTTGTGATTAAATTTGAGCGAGATAGCAACTCTTTTTTATAATCTGAAGTCAATTTTCATATTTATTTGTCCATGGCAAGCACTTTTCACCCCTATGATACATAATTGTAAATGTAAAATTTTGTTTAAAGGGGTAAATGTAATAACCCATATAGATGCCTTTGAATGCTACTGGACAACATAATACTTCTTTATTATCGATATATAAAAGAGGCACATGTCCATGTATTGCTGTTTCCTGCTATAATGCACGTAATAACAAAGTGTTGCCATTTTTATATTAAGAATGGTTTGTGGTAAACAGGGTTCTGCTTAAATGCTTCAGGTGTACAATACCACACTTTGGTAGAGGAATATAACAATAAGTCAAAATAAGAGGAGAATAAAATAAATTTACTAAACTATAACACATAGTGAGGTATTGCCAGAAAAAAGTGTCGTGTCGACTCTACAAAAGTGTCGTGTCTCCTCGGAAAAAGTGGCGTGTCGCCTCCGAAAAAGTGGCGTGTCGCCTTCGAAAAAATGTCGTGTCGCCTTCAAAAAATTGGCGTGTCGCATCGAAAATATTTGCGTGTCACATGCGACACTTTCTGGTTTATAGTTATGAGTCCCAATTGAAAAATTGGGACACATATTGTTTTTGTCCGTTTTTTTTTCTTTTTTTTTTTCTTTTTTTTTCGTCAAAGGTTTGACAGGCATGGCATGGCGCCCCGACATCTACCAGAAGGAATAATGGAATCGTTATGAAACTTAGCTATTTGTTGGACAACATGGTCTAGATATGCAGAAACCAAAATTTTGGGTGATAAATCAAGGGGAATTCCCCTGGGAAGTTAAAAACCAAAACGGTATTTTTTATGAAAAAAATAGCTTTTTGTGGCATAGCGCTTAAACGGCTGCTCCAATTTGAATAAGATTTGGTGGAACGTAAGCGCATTAGACACTGATTTAACAATTGGAAAAAATAAAAAATTTACCTAGGAAAATACCCTAAAAAATAAGATTTTGTTCTCAAATCATGATTGTGACAGGCATGGCATGTCGCCCCGACATCTACCAGAAGGAATAATGGAATCGTAATGAAACTTAGCCATGTGTTAGACAAGATGGTATAGATATGCAGAAACCAACATTTTGGGTAATATACCCAGGGAAATTTCCCTGAGAGGTAAAAAAACAAAACAGTATTTTTTAAATTAGCTTTTTGGGCATAGCGCTGAAACGGCTACTTCATCTTTATTTAGATTTTGTGAAATGTTAATGCCCTATCCGCAGCTGTACCATAGAGAAAAAAGAAAAAAGCCTAGGGAAATATCCAAGGAGTTGTCAAATCGGATTGAAACTGTATGATTTGTTAGATAACATGACCCAGATATGTGAAAACATAAATGTATGTACTAAACCAAGGGGAATTCCACGAAACCATAAAACACTTAATCGGGTTGTTTTGGGAATTTTACAGCTTCATTTCACTATAGTACTTGTATAGGATTAGATAGGATATTCATATTTATTCCCGTGAATGGGAAAACCAAGGGAGTTAACACACGGGCAATCGTCAGATCACCTCGCGCCCACACCGAAGCTATTGCAGTGTGTTGTATACGATAGACACGTTCCTTCAATTTGGTAGAACCCATTAATCCGCTGGGTTCAGGCAATGTCCGTAAAGTGCCTTGCCCAAAGACACAACCGACTAGCTAGCGACCAGTTTCGCACCTGCCACCTTTCGATTGAAAGGCGACGCACTCAACCGTTATACCAACTGACCGGACAAACTTGAAAAGAAGCTTTATTTTAAAACATTTGTGGTAAAATGTTTGTAAATCCAACACGATTATTTTTTAACTACACATGGAAAATAAGTTTGGTTTGTTAACAATGGGAACCGTGCGTTTATGCTTGCAGAAACAAACTACATACTCCGTCTTCGTGTATAAAATACAAACTGTGGTTAGGGACACTGTAGCATGAATATATGGCATGCAACATGTGTTTTACAAATAGTGGTGACTGGTGGTTAAACACGTGGTTGACATTCTCTAGTTAAAATAATGTTTTTCCATCTTTGATAAGTGGAATAACATCTTTTAGAATTAAATGACCTTCGGGCAATTACGTAAATTTTGGGTTTTGCCATATCTAGGCCATATTAGTTATCATATCTCATAGATCTAATTAATAACTTCTTCTTGGTAATTTCAGACGGACAAAAATTACCTGCAATAGACAGAGGATTGTCGAACCTTTCTTGTTGTTCTGGTCGATGTTCAACAACCACGTGACCTGTATAAATTACCTCTTTTTATTTATTTAGTCGTTGCAGAGTACAGTATAATGATTGGTGAGTAAGAAAGAGATAGTAAATAGGTATGTTGCATCCAATACGACATACTCGGTATATAAAATATAATTTGTGGTTAGGGACCCCGCTTGCACAAACACTTAGCATACAAATTGTATTTTTTAAAATAGTGGTGGTTGAATTCTTGGTTGCCACTCTCTAGTTTTAAACAAATTAAAAAAAAACTTTTACAAAATTTACACCAATTACTTTTAAATAAAAATAATCGTAAAGTTGCCAATTATCAATATATTTTTTTCATTTCGAACTTGCCAAAGCCCAATCAAAACACAGAAATAAGAAGTGTTAGAAATAAGAGTAAATCTACCGTGGGGTATTATACGTTGAGGCTGTTGAGCTATGGTACCTCCAACATCTGCTCGATTTCTTACATTAGATGAAGACGCTTCTGCCTAGTTTGGGAACCGGTTTATTATTTGTAATGGCATGTGATAATAGTGGATTTTATACTTCACTCGCTTGTTCTTCAGACCTTCGTCGAGGCGCATTTAAAGGTTCCGCTTCGTTACCTGTGTTTGCATATAAGTCTAAACTTAAATTAATATTTAACCTTGTCTTTGTGTTGATAAATATTCGAAATACGAAAACGTTTACCTAAATTTCATAGCAACAATTTACAGAAATTCCAATATTGGCATACAAACCCTAGTTACTAATGATGTACATGTTATAAGCCTAGCATGTCAACTGACCAAATGATCCAGGCGATTGGAAAGCAACCCAAGTTATACTAAGGAAGATATATCAATTTGTTCCACTAAAAACCAGTTTCAATACGTATTAATATAAATAAAACCACAAACCTCTATGGTCCTGCGTTGTGTTGTTCTGATTTACATTGCCCGCATAAACGCAACATTGAATATTGTCACACATACGATTCATCTTGCCAAAACAGAAACACACTAGTGTTTGGTAGACTTGCACTTATATGTGACCCATTGAGGTGTTTTTTATTCCCTGTCAAAGATTTTATAAGTTCAATTCAGTATAACTTTAGTCTATATAGGCAAAAGGCTTACGGCTGCTTTCGGGTTCTAGTCGTCCACCCATTGTATCAATTTAAATATGATTAGCCCATCCTAATTTACAAGTACTACACAAATTTGCTTAAGCGTTACTCTTACCGACCAATACTTCATAAGGTCCTTTACAATGTTGCGTACGCCTACACATCTAATGACCCTGGTGCTTACATAATACCTCACATCAGTTACTAAAAGACCCAGCCACCAAAAACTAGTAAAATGAGCCAGCGACATTATATGAGTGGACTCATGTCACGGTGCGCAGTAGCTTTACTCTTGTGTATCTAGGTAATAATTGATCAAATTTGTATTGTAATGAAACTTGACGTTTTGTCAGGGTGTTGCAATTAAAATAAGTAGTCTGTTTGCTCTCTCGGCTACAACAATAATACTGTTTTAATACACAAGCGGTGTATTAAAATATAGGTTTATTCCTAGCAAATATTAGCGTAAACACCCAACATTGCATGCTGGTAAAAAGTTAAAAAAAAACTACGCAGGCGAAATTTCGCCAGGGAAATTGTGTCATAGTCAATGTACGTGACGTCACAAAGTTACAGCATTAAGTGGGTCCTATAAATAAGAAACAATAGCAACAGGTCTAAGGTTACCCTTATATAACAAAATACTTTAATACAATTTTGTCTAAACATTTTTGTAACGCCGTGTTTAATTTATTGTCGCACAACGAATAAAATTTATTTTGTGGCTGATGTGGCTTCAGTACTCGTATTTCAAGGTATGGCCACTGAAGTATATTTTACTTTTGCTGACATTTTGTTGAAGATTGGGAAGGGTCATAATTTCAGTACAGTCAAAAAATCATTTTATGCAATGAAATGGTGTAATGATAAATAGAGATGCATATACCGCACATACACGCATGTGTTGTGCACGGGCTTTGAATCGAACAGTTCATTTATAATGGGTGCTCTTCGAAAGAGGTGTATATCAATCTTACTCCATTTTTCCGTTTAAATGCTCGTGACAACCCTAATTCAGAGATAAAGCTTTTTTAATATAAAGCAAATCGATACTGAAATGCAAATAACTAAATGTAAATGCACTATTTTGATTTCTATGACGAATGAACCAGCGTTAAAATAGGTTATATGACGTCATAAGGAAAAGGCGGGCAATCAAATACGAAATCTAAGTAGCTTGTTAGTTATTTTATGTGGTGCTTGAAGTACTAGTTTGTAGCTGGTCAGCTCTATGGATAACTGGCAGTTAAAACTGTTAAATGTTTAGGAATGCCTAGGCTATTTTGCCATATAGCTAAAATTCTTTGGTCTAACGGTTGGCTTGGTCTATAGTTATCGGCATTTGCTAATAAATTAGAACCGATGATTAAAGGGTATTGAGTGACCGAAGAGCATCTATAAAAGAATAAAGTCTACACAATAGATAAAAGACATGAACTCAACGTTAATGCTAACCTCAATCCGAACCCATTTTGACAAGTGTGGAGCAAGGACCCGCAAAAGATTAGTAGCCCAGTCCAGTTACTTCAGTAGACCTATACTGATGGAAGTTAGGACGCTAAACTTATCTTTTAAGTATATTAAGCATTATTTGGCTGATGCATAAAGGAACTTACCAAAACTATGTGAACTAGTTCCAACCCTGTCCCACACACTAATCTTAACCCCATCTGATCGCTAGCTAGTCGGTTGTGTCCTTGGGCAATACACTTTACGAACATTGCCTGACCCAGCGGATTCATGGGTTTTTCCAAGTTGAAGGAACGTGTCTATCATATACAACACACTGAAATAGCTCCGGTAACCTGATGGTGGGCGCAAGGTGATCGGACGATTGTCTGTGTGTTAACCCCCTTGGTTTTCCCATTCACGGGGATAAACATGAATATCCCAAATTACATCTAAGCAAACCTGCTGATCACATGTTTTGGTAATATCCACCAAATCAAAGAGAATACTAAAAATGTAAATATTATCCTAAGCTCACTTTGTGTTGTAGAACAAATTATAAAATGCATTTGTTTACCTTGTCATAAGTTTTTAGTATCATTTTAACTAGTTTTTTTTCATAACAATCATTGTCCTATTAATATCTGTTAGATTGCATTAGTGACCCAGAGTTAATATTAGGGCTGCATTAAAACCAAGGAATGGCAAGAACAAAACAAACTGCTCGAAAATCAACTGGAGGAAAAGCACCTCGAAAGCAACTTGCAACGAAAGCAGCGAGGAAAAGTGCTCCGAGCACCGGAGGTGTGAAGAAACCACATCGATATCGCCCTGGTACTGTAGCTCTAAGGGAGATTCGCCGCTACCAGAAATCCACAGAGTTGCTCATCAGAAAGTTGCCTTTCCAACGTCTGGTTCGAGAGATCGCGCAGGATTTTAAAACCGACCTTCGATTCCAATCGGCAGCTATTGGAGCTCTGCAGGAAGCAAGTGAAGCCTACCTGGTCGGCTTGTTTGAGGACACCAACCTGTGCGCCATCCACGCCAAGAGAGTCACCATTATGCCCAAGGACATTCAACTGGCACGGAGGATCCGTGGAGAGCGTGCTTAACATTTACACCATGACTTGTGATTTTAATGTTTATAAATCAAATGTAATGTATCATTTCTTATAAGTAGTTGATTGTGTAGGTACAAGGTACAATACCTAGGGGTCTCTTTATTCGATTCAGTTTGGTTTCAAAATTTACTTTAGAATCAATAATTTTGAATGTAGAATTGTGAACTGCTTTGAAATAAACTTACAGAGCAAGGTAAAATCATCAACTAGTTTAACAAAAAAAAAATGAAAAAAAATTTACCGCGTTTTTCCAATTGTGATTCAAAATTGTATAAACAAAACTTATTTTGTTCTACTATGAGCACTTAATTTCAAATTGTTAGAATAAAAAATTAATCCTCATTAAAATTATTACCGGTACCTAACTGAATTGAATTTGAAATCATTATTCTGGACTGTACATCCCGATCAATACCATACAAACTTTTTCTTTTTGTATATAACTGTTTGTACTTTTTATTTCAGTTGTCTATTTTAGTTTTCTTTTAGTTGCTTAATATGACTTTAAAAGAGAATGAAGCTGGATTTAGCAAGTTAGCGCTGATACGACAATTTGATGAGATTCGACGAGCTTATGATACCTTCATCGAAGGCTCTTGCGAGAAAGGTAATATTGCATCGAATGCTTTTATATTTTAAGAATTGTAATTTATAATAAAAGGCTGATAACTATTGTCAATTTGTTTTTAGAATTTTTACAATTTGCACTGCATTTTGAGGAGTGCCGAAAAAAATGGAGCAGAGCAGAAATAAAGTGTATGGAGCTTCAGGAAAAAGTAACAAAAGTAAGAAATTTATGTCTATTTCTATCCGTAATGGACATACTGTAGTGTGGTATTAGGATAATACAACAAATTGCAAGCTGATTTAACAAACAACCTTATTAATATTTTTTTTAGCAACAATCCTCTGTCAAGTGGTGTAGAAGGGGTGGGCAATTATTTTTAATTTTAAAAGGGACAAATTAGAACAAATTTGATTTATTAAATGGTTTTTCGGCTACAACTTTTTACCAACTGTTGTTTTACAAATATACATTTGTGTAGTGTGAGGCGGAGAAGAATGCGCTGATGATCAAGTTGAAACACGCGCGTCGTCAGATTGAGGTGGAATTGCAGGGGAGGCAGAAAGCGGAACAAGATCGTGATGAATTGGACAACCAGATTATGTTGGTGCGTGAGCTGCTGCTCAGTGATGGAGCTTCCACTGCAACATTGAGTGAGGAACAACAGAGGAAGCTGGACTTTCTCAATTCAAGGTAAAATATGGTCATTATTACTGACTCAATTATCAAGAACCAAAGTTAAGACTTGCTTTAATTCGCCATATAATAGAAACTTAATGTTAGTTTTATGGATAAAAATGACTTTAAACATAAGTGTGTAACACCAAATTGTTATAAGGGAATTATTGGCTTATTGTTGACAATAGTGAAAAAAATCTACTGTCACTCTAAAAGTGTTGTCAATGCAAAAAGCATCGTTTTATACCAAATTATTCACTCCATGTGTTGCACATACTCACAAGTAGACATATATTGATATAAAACAGGTTAACAAGTAGACATTTATTTGTAGTTTGCTCTTTATACTCATGCACGCAGTCGATTCCAATCACCACGAGGAGGGGCACGTACTCACAGACGGCTCGACCGCATAGACGAAACAGAATCCATGTTATCGGATTACTCGGATATATCGTTTGACGTGACGGAGGACGACCTGGATGCTTCCAACCTGAGGAACGGGAAGCGATGGAAGCGAGGAAGGATGGCAGCGCGGGTGAGACTGAAATTCAATCACTTATTTTCACTTTTGATGGAATTGAGATAAAATGTAAATTATGTAGTACAGCTAAAGTTAAATTTGTCGTAATTTGATAAAAATTGTATCGTGGAATTCTCGCTGTTAGTAATTTTTATGACATCGTCTGTATTTAAACAACAACCAAACGTTCATGTTTGATGCTGATGGCAAACAAAGAATAAAACGATTAAACAAAACAGCTTGTTCACGCCCGAGTTAAAACAAATACTCACATGAGCAAATAAGTCGGAGGCTGCAGCCTTAGCAGCAGATTGTGGCAAGTAGCAGTTTGTATTGCTGCGCAGACTCCACATCGGTGTTAAAAAATCATATTATTCCTGCTGATGGTTTGAACTTGGTAATAATGTTTTCTTATAAAATCTACTCAATAAATATAACATTTTAAACTTTATTTTTTATGTGTATCAAAGAAGTTTCAATATGGGCAATATTCAGTAACTCCATAATCAACCAAGTTTAAAAAGCAAACTTTAAAAAGTTTAAAAAGCAAAAACCTGTGCAGACTGCATATATATGCAACCCTATATAGTGTTGAACTATACATTATTTACCTGAAATTTGACTTTAAATCCAGAGAGCTTTCGGAGATGGAGATGATGATGAAATTTTGCCGAAGAGAGTCAAAGCTAACGTTGTAAGTAGTTTTGATAAAGTCCAATCCTGCTTGACATATCACAACCGGCCAGCATTTGTACCATAGGGTTGAGGTTAAATATAAATGTTGTCACTGTTTGGTTGCGGTTAAATGAGAATAAGATGTCAACATGTTGCAACAGGGGGAGGCTTTGCAATGCACTGTGGAAGGACCGGCTACAATGAGAATCGAGAAGCTGGAAAAGTCTTTCAGCAAACCCAATCCGCACCAGGGCCGAAGGAGGCCGTCTCGAGAACATCGGCGCAGAAGTGCAGGTGTCTTATTGATCTGTGAAACAGCAGACAGTTTTCAACTTTCTGCTTACTTTGCATTTGAACACACCTTTAAAAAAAAAATTTAATGTGTGGTCCACAAAACGCAGTAGAATACAAGATCAAAAAGGGTTTGATACCCAGAGATAAGCCAGGCTTTCCATCCACAAGCCTATATATAACTAAGTCAATTTGTTTCAACATGTCTTTCCCAGCCACATCAGATTCCGAAGCACAAAGTAGTGAGATCGAAGCGTTTTGGCCGAAAATCCCGGTTCCCAAGCCCAGTAATGTGAGTTCTTTATATTAAGTAGAAGCTGGGATTTGATTTTATGAACATGTCGGATGGCAGTAAACCGACCGATTTGCACTGATTAGTTTGGTGGGTTAATGCCTTTCAGCCCAACGACCGCAGGTACAAAACCCAGTTAAATGATGAATTCGAATAAAAATGGAAGGAAATTCTTAATCATACACAACATAATCCAATAGCTCCCTGACTCTTCTATAAGCATGAGGTATATGAATGATTGCCTGTGTGTTAGCACCCATAGTGTTTTCCAATTTACTAAGATAAACATAAAATCCTATCCTAATTGTTTCATCACAAAAAAAATGTTATTTATTACTACAATTTTAATATGAGATGTATTGTAAGGAAAACGTAGTTGGAAAGCGGCACAACCTGCAGATGAAGCCATGCGTTATAACAAAGGAGACGTGCAAACCAGTAAGTTAATGTTTCAAATCGTTTGGTTGCATATCAATTGGTTGGTTTTTAGTGTGGCAAGCGGATCCAGTTTGGTAAGAAAGCCCTCAAGTGTGGAGATTGCCGTCTTGTCGCTCATATTGACTGTGAAGGGGAGACAAAATTGTACCCGTGTGACCCCACAGTTTCATCTCCCACCACACCCACTGAGAAGGTAACCCCATATTCCCCCTTGTACCAACATAGCCCCAACTTGATGACATTGCAGAACACATTAGTGGATTTCCTGGCTTCCAATGAGTCGCCTCAAATCCCTCCGATAATCTACCACACAGTGCAAGAGATCGAGCGACGTGGTTTGAACGAGGTGGGGCTGTATAGGGTGCCGGGGATGCTTAGAGTGGTCAAGGAGCTGCGCGAGAAGTTCAAGGGACGAAATGTCCCAAAGCTGATGGATGTAAGTTTGTAAACTATTTCCATATTTTAAAAATTTGAGTAGAATACCACACATAAACCCACAATATAAACAATGATTAAAAATTCTTTTGTATCTGGGCACTTGTTTGGATGTAAATAATGCCGTGCAAAGTGTGAGCATTTTTCCAACGACACAAAACACAACAATGTTCAGGTTAGCGATGTGCATGCATTGTGTTCGCTGGTTAAAGATTTCCTGAGAGTGACGCTGAACGAACCGATAGTCACCTTCCATCTGCGACCCCAGTTCATCCAAGCGTCTCGACAGGTGATTCGGTTGATTATAACAGGGGTGGTTTTTACAAATTGTGGTTATTAACACATGGTATATCTTTTCAAAAAATATGCCACATATTTTTGATCTATACTTATTTGTTATAACAACAAAGATGTTACTTTTACAACACTGTGCAAATGTAAGCAACTATCTCATGCTGATGCTTCACAACCACAGGAAGATGACACAGCTATGTATGGAGTACTGGAAGAGCTGGGAAGTGCTAATAGAGACACCCTCATGTTCCTTGTGCTTCATTTCCAACGAGTGATCGCTAATCCCGCCACACGAATGTCCGTGGAAGGTTTATCGAAAGCGATTGGTCCATCGGTGGTTGGGTTCAGTTGCCCAGACCCCAGCGTCAATGACTTGCAGGTAAGCATTGTATGCACATACACACCAACGCATTGTACGGCATGCACATACATATTGTACATCATACACATACATACCAACGCATGTACGTCATACACATACATACCAACGCATGTACGTCATACACATACATACCAACGCATGTACGTCATACACATACATACCAACGCATGTACATCATACACATACATACCAACGCATGTACATCATACACATACATACCAACACACTCACACCATGTAGGTGTGTTGGTACATGTATGATGTAAGTCGTCCTTCATACACGGACCAACACTAACACTTACATATTGTTTACCACACAGAACTCCGCTTTTGACCAAGAGATGGTCTTGACAAAGCTACTTCGACTGCCAGCCGATTTCTACATGAGTAAGCTGCAGACAATGCCTGCCACTGCTCCAATCAAATCCAACTATAATGTACCACGTACACCAGAAACATATGCAGGTTATTATCACTTGTGTATTATTATTACATGATGAGTGACTATATGTGTTACCTATATATTACCCACAGGACCCGAAAGTGGACTGGGTCCATTGTCACCTCGTAAGACGCCATCTAGCAGCTCACTTGCAGAGAGGGCAAAGAAATATTTGGGTGGAACCCCGTAAGTACTTTGTTTTACTGGTTCTTAACGCAACTGGTATTTAGTATTAAACTATGGTATTAAAAAGTTTGCTACTGGTCCAATGCTTATGTCCGGATGTTACCCAGGCTTTCCTAATTTGCTTCTCCTCAGATTCGGACGTGGTAAACGAGGCAAAGAGACGTCTTACTTCTCCTCTCCAAGTCTCAACTGAGTCATTGTATTATATTGTACAAAGTAACTTCCCATTCAAGTCGCTTGGCACCGTTATTGGGATAATAAAGTTTACTTCACTATCTTGGATGTTTTAATTAAAGCTGCAAATCATGAAATACATCAACACGTATACTTCATCAGCACATCAATTGTGCACAATACACATTCTAACACCCGTACATCATATATTTATACAAATATTTGTTGTGTTGTTACTTTTAACATAAGTGTCGCCAGGCTTGCAAGTACACCATATAAGAGAGTTTATGGGATTTTACGTGTAACCTAATGGTTAACGCGACCGATACATAAACAGACTTGTATACAAAAACGGTCCAGTTCGAAACCAAGGCCGTTAAAATTTATTTAGCGTACAAAAATAAAATTACGACTTCCAAATCATTTATTCCTATATTTTTGACAAATGGGTGGCCTAAACTTCTTCCGACAGATCCGCAATGTAAGCGCGACATTGTTATAACGAATGGGTAAGGAATTTGAAATGGTCGTTAGTTGGTTGGCTATGACAATGTTTCAATCGAGTTAATAATTGTAGGGATATCAGATTTTATTGCGGTTAAACCAAAAAAATTACTTAATTCGAATAACAAGTTTGAATTGATAATTCACGGACCAATTAGTTTGTGCTTACAGAAACAAACAATTTACACCATGTATATGGTACAAGTCTATCTAGTGGCGCTAACATTGCATTATAAATCCGGTGGCCCGAACGTTTATACTAACAACATTTCTGCTTAACTGACAGCCCCGACTTTTAACTATTTTTATTCTACGGTGTCCATGACATTATTTTTTTACTTAGTCAGATTTTGCCCTGGACGCACGCCCAAACAAACACATCCACCCAGCGATTACGTATTCGAAAACGTTGACTAATCGTCTACTAGCTAGATGTCTTTGGGTAAGGCACAAAGCAGACGTTTTATCGCGACGTATTCCTGTTGTTAAAAGTGTTAAACAAAAACTAGAGAAATATATTCAGGGCATGCAACACAATTCAATATCTTGGATGGATATAATGTTTATATAGGTAAAACTACTGTGGGTCACACGTAATCTCACGGTAAGGTCGTGTGGCCGGATGGTTAACGCGATCGATATATATACACATCGTGTTTCACTCACTCTTATACAAAAAACGGTCCTGGTGACGAAACCATCAAGGGTTCGAAACTTCGCTCGGTAAAAAATACTAGTAATCTCACGATAGTTCCAACGAGTCCTTTCTTGCGTTTACCAACCTCGGGTAGTCTATAAACATGTATATTCCATTAAAAATTTTATTGAACCAAGTTTTGAACCCATCGTGTGTCACTCAAACTGTTTTGTATATAAAATTTGGTATACAAATCGGTGGCGTTCATTATTCAGTCACAAGACTGTTACCTACAATAGTGTCAGCTAACATTAGTGGAATTTCATTTTAGGGAGTTTTTCTTTCACTCTGGTCCTCACTCTCGGGCCACACCTTCTCTTAAAGCCGGCTCCCCAGAGTATTGGTCGCACTTTACCACACTCTCTTCTTCAGGGCTTTATTGTTTGGTCTTATTTAAATTTTGATTGCTTAATATTGTTCTTTCGCCTTGGTTTGGCGGCCGCGTCCGCTATATTTAATAAATAATATCCTTTTTAATGACGTGTTTTAACGATTGTTCGTATTGTCTTTTCCCGTCCTGCATCGTGATTATATTCGTTTGCCATTTTTAAAAGCTGGGGCAAAAATGAATTAACTTAAACTAAACTAAAAAAATTATTCCACTACATTTATAAACACAACCCCTACGATGCGGGTTAAAGTGTTTTAGTCTCTTTGTAAACAACAGAGTCAGGTGATAAGTCGTAAGACTCGTTATCAATGTGTAGTTTGCAACTAAATTTGTAACGTCTTTATTTCTAGAAAACCAGGATTAATTTTTCATTGTACAGAAACTTTCCTACTAAAATTGAAAGATGTTTCGTTCAAAATCGAACTTCGAAAAAGTGTTTGGTAAATATAGACTGTTCAATTCATAAGTTTATTTTTAACTTGACTTCAGCGTAGTTAGGTACAGTATTCGGTTTATGGATTAAATCAATGGTTCTTATCATGTTATTAATATAAGCATTAACCTGTGTTACTGTTATAGGATTGGGCATAGTTAAAACAGTAAAAAACCAACATCAACCAGTTATTCTGACATTTCAAAGTCAATTTTAACAGTTCAAATTCCGCAAAATAATAAATATATACCGATAACACGATTGTTTCAGACAAAGCCACCAGCAACTTGTTATTGGAGCCGGACTTGGACAGCATGCTCCAGTTGTGTGATATGATCAGAGGAGGAGATGTAAAGGCGAAGGAGGCCGCAGCGGTCATGAAGATGAGGGTCATTGAGGAAACCAATCCACATGTCCAGCTCTTCGCTGTTCATGTAAGTTTTTTTAAATGATTTCTGAATTTTAACTGTTTTAGCTGCCATGTTGAATGCGATTTTAGGGTGCCTGTAAATACTACAGGAGCGCTTGGATCACTTAGATGGTATGGAAAGTAATTCTAACCCTGTCCCAAACACTAATCTTAACCCAAGAACTAACTTTAACCCCAACCCTAACATTAATATTATGTCTTTTGTAATTACATAGTACCGGTATAGTAAGCGATCCAAGCGATTCAAGCGCTGTGATCCAAGCGATCCTGTAGTATTTAGAGATACCACGATTATATGAATGGACTACAATACTGATGTGGTCTTTGTGTTAACGCCCCTGTGTTTTCCATTTCACATTCTAAAATGTTACTGATACTACTACTTTATTTTTACTTCAAATATTTATTTATCAAAAATGAAAATTATTAATTGTATAATTCTTCAGTGTAAAATAGACCTACATAAGACTGTGGTTTGCCAATTAATTTCAGCCGAATAAATTGTAACCATGGTGGCTTATTTCTGGCCAAATACTCGAATAAAAAAACTTAAAAATATCAATTTTTATGTGGGTCAAAACTTGCTACTAATAAGTCACTTTATACCAAATTATGCATTGTATGTAACGCACTTGAATAGCTGCACTTACTCCGCTGTTGGCATAAGATATTCATACGATTATCTGTTATAACGCCCATGGTTGCTCAACCCACGAGGTATAAACATAAGTATTGAATAAAACACTCTTATATCACAGGTGCTGGACACTGCAATGAAGAACTGTGGAGAAGCCATCCACAGCGAAATGCTCACAGACAAATATTTGGAACAACTGAAGGAGCTTGTCAGGGTATTTGCGTGTTGCTATTTTCTATACAAATCTTTAATGTTGAGTTATTTAAAATTCAGCTGCATAAATTCTTGAGATCTAGGAAATATAAATATTTAATTAATTGTAGTGTTAAGTGAAATTGATAAAAGCTGTTTAAAAGATAGTCATATAACACTGGTTGAAGATAAATCACTGTGAGGGAAACTGTATAAGCTTCTTGTAATCATCCAAAATGCATAAACCCATATATATGCAATGTGCATCAATCATAGGTTTTAATACGCGTCTGTTATATATGGCATCAGCCATCAATATTAATGCATGCATTATAAATCAGGATCCTACACCTTCTATTGAATAACATTCAGTTACTGTTGAATTGACAGAACTCGAAGGCTGATGCGGTGAAGAACAAGTTGTTGGATATGATCCAAGGTTGGGCTGTGGCATCCCAACATAATTCCGACTTCAAAGTGGCATCCGATCTCTACAACATCATGAAGACTGAAGGTAGTGCATCAGTTTCATCTACTAATACATATCCAGTCACTTGCCAACCCTGAGAAAAGTTATTAGGTTTATTATGAAATTTGCTGTTGTTACTTGGTTAATAGCAATTGTTTAACAGGCTACAAGTTTCCTCCGAAGACTGACACTGCTGACATGTTCAAATCAGAAAAGGTTTTGTGGTTTTTATATTCAATTTATCAACCCAATTAGTTAGTTTATTATGTTTTTAAAAAAACGATAATTTTATTAACATGCACAGTTCGCATGCTTTAAATATACCAAGAGGAAAGTAGGAAAAAGGGCAAAAGGACAGTTGTTATACCCACATTAACCATGATCATGATAAGACTATCACAATCAATGCCTATGTTAAAACATACAAATCACTGTTTTGTATGTAGTAGATAGATGCAACTCCCTTTAATAAAGTATCAGATTACCATAATTATTTCATTTGTATCCACATCCACATTCAATACATCATGTTCATGGAATGATACATCACAGGCACCAAGATGGAGTGATGGTGAAGATTGTACCAAGTGCAAAACTACATTTGGAGTCATCCAAAGAAAGGTTTGTATTTATTGCAGATGCACTTTTTTACTTCTTAGTATTTAAAGACATGTAATGTATTACCTATGAAGTCTAAATTTATCTGTGCAGTAATCACTAGAACAGGATATTCATGTTTATCACCGTGAATGGAAAAACTAAGGGGGTTAACAAGTTGGTCAGATCACCTTGCGCCCACCGTCTGGTTACCAGAGATATTGCAGTGTGTTGAGTATTACTCACACTTACACGTTCTTTCAAATTAGTAGAAATCATTAATCCGCTGGGTTCAGGCAATATCCGTTAAGTGCATTGCCCAATGACACGACCAGCTAGCGACCAGTTTCGTACATGAAACTTTTTAAGTAGCCGCACTAACCCTACAGACTATTCTGTCGACAACTATTTACAACTATCCAGACTGGTACAGCTTCTATATTATATAACATATTCACAGCATCATTGCCGTGCGTGTGGTGGCATCTTCTGCAGCAAATGCACCACCAAACAAGCCATCATTCCTAAGTTTGGGATCGAGAAGGAAGTTCGTGTATGCGATGCTTGCTACGACTCCCTTACCAAGTATGGGCTTAAATTCTAACCTTTATTAACATTAATTTCAAACTTCAACAAATGACCTAATTAGCCCAATTCTGACTATAGTGTTCGAGACATATTTTAACTTTATGCTGAGATTGCTTTGGCTTCGTATTGAACGAGCATGATTTTAAAAAGCTCCAGCTGGGTTGTAATATTGCTGTAGTATTTCATCATTTTATAATTTGGTTTCTGATAAATTATTTATTGTAAACAAATGATTTTCTTTTAACTGCATGCTGGACTTAAAATATACATTTATATGCAATAGTTATTTTAACTATTATTACTAAAATACTAACCATATCTTAGATATTTATATTACTTAATTATGAGAAAAAATGGTTAAAAATGTTGTATTATATTGTAAAAAAATCTTAATTTTTTCACATTTTGAATGCAGTTTATTTAAACATAAAAGCTACTTACAGTTAATAGAATTTGTACAGTTTTGTGAAAGCTTAGTAAAGCAGAAACATTTAGTTTTAGTCGGTGAATTTAATGTCTTTACTCCTCTACTAGTTACAAATGGTGTAAGTGTGTGATTTACATGGAGACTTATTTATTGATGTCACAGAAAAAGTACGAAATCTGGAGCTTCAGAAGATGAACTTCCGGCCGAATATTTGAACAGTTCGCTTGCTAAGCAAAGCCAGGTATGTTGTAGCGCAGGGGTGGGCAACTTCTTTAGTCGGCGGGTCCAATGTGGGGAAATAAAGTTATTGGTGGGGCAGATTATTATGTGATTAGTATTCGATATCTTAATTACAGGGTATGGTTAGATACATTCTGTGGGACGGTCAAAATCTCTTCACGGTCTAGACCCGGCCTGCAGGCCATTATGTTGCACATGCCTGTTGTAGCAGGATCGATGCATGTGGTTTATCCATATTCGTTCACGCTCACCCACATTTGCAGGAACCCCCCAAGCGGGATGAGATGGCTCTCAAGGAGGAGGAGGAACTACAACTCGCTCTCGCACTTTCCATGGATGAACAAACCAATCGGAACCGCATCAGGAGTGAACAAAACACGGTGTACAAAGCCCCATCTGCCCCTTCTGCCCCCACCCAATCCCACACTGTTGTACGTACCCTACTTATATGTATCCCAAATGACGCTTATTGCCATGCACAAAATCTCAGGATCAAACTACAGTACTTCACCTTATATTTATCAACTCCAATCTTTTCTGACCAAATAGCTTGATGGATTAGTTCATCGCCTTTTAGCTGATGGGTTGCAGGTTCGAAACTGGTTGCTACTTAGTCGATTATCTCCTTGCACACGGCACCTAGCAGCCTTTGCCTGAACCCAGTAGATTTAAAAGGTCTCAATCATATATAATACTCTGCAGTAGCTCCTGTAACCCAGCAGTGGGAGTACCCTATATTTTGAACCCACCAACCCAATATAGATAAGGATAAGCCTAACTTACCCCATGTTCCAACAGGATCCTGAGGTCGATCCAGAGCTTGCAAGATACCTGAATCGGTCGGCATGGGAACAGAAGAAGAAAGAGCAGGATCAACAGGTTAGCAAGTCCTCCTAATACGTATTGCATGACTGTTTAGATGCAACTGGGTTAAAGCTATGTGTGTAAGGAGTGCAGCAGTGCATATTTTTTACAAGAAATCCACGTTATCATTTTAATTTTAAAGATTAATTAAAAGCTTCAGTGCACCTCTTTTTTTACTGAGCTAAGATTCGAAACCAAGATGGGCTCGTCACTCCAACTGTTTTTATATAGTATTCGGTATACGTGTTTGTTGCATTAACCATTCAGCCACACGTCCTTACTGCTGTTAAATTACTACGGTTTAAAGCAACAGTGCACCTAGGGAAAACTAAAAGGAGGGAAAACGGGTAGAAATGAGGAAAACTACATATTAAGATTAGGACATTAGAGTTAGGGTTGGTTCTGAGGTTGAGAATAGTGTTCAAGGCAGGGTTAATAAATTTCCATAGCTTCGGTGAGCAGTTTTCCTTCTTCCCGTTTTCCCTCCTTTTAGTGTTGCCCGTGCACCTTAACCACACAGAGCGATGTGAAATGTAGAATCCTCCAAGTGTAAACTGTTTATCCCCAACAGAAGCGCATCAACGCGAGTGAAGATAAGGTGGAGGAACGCAGTGAAGTGACGGAGGTGCAGGAGCCGGCCAAGGAGGAGGAGGTCGGTTGTTTATCTTCCATCTCGTCGTCATTGTAACACCGTGTATAGGTCTTGCAGAACGGGGGGGTTCCCCATGATGAGGAACTGATGAACAACCTCCGCACCAGCGTCGAGATCTTCACGAATCGGATGAGATCGAACAAGATGCGAGGAAGATCTATTGCAAATGACTCGGCGGTGCAAGGGTTGTTCCAATCCATCAACAACATGCATCCCGTGCTCATGAAGCTCATGAATAAACTGGAGGAGAAGAGACGTGAGTTGATTGCGTTGTTGCTGTCCGCTTGTGCTAACCTCATGTTCAGTGCAGCAGGAGGCTCTGCAGGACAAGTTGGTTCAACTGCGCGATGCACGGGCCGCCCTCGACGCACTTCGGGCCGATCATGCGAACAAGTTGCGCCGAGCCGCCGAGGAGGCCGAGCGACAGCGGCAGATACAGATGGCGCACAAACTCGAGATCATGCGGCAGAAGAAACAGGAGTACCTCGCCTACCAACGCCAGATGGCGCTGCAGAGACTGGAGGAGCAAGAGGCGCAGCGCCATGCCAGATTAGAGCAGCACAAGCAGTTCATCCAGCAACGCGCAATGCAACCCGCCATGCTGGTGGCTGGTTATAACATGCAGGTAACACCGCGGTAGTTACCACGTCATCAGTATCTGATGCATTACATTGCAGACGATGCCTCAACATGGCGCAGAAGCAGAGTACAACCAAGGTAAGTGTGATGCTGATGTGTGACAAAGGTGTAATAACATGTCGTGCATAGGAGGGATGGGCTACATGTACGGCAACTATCACGGCGGCAACCAACCTCAGTACCAGCCGCCGCATATCCAGCCACATATTGACCCGCAACAGCAGTTCAGTGGTCAGCCTCCCAACAACTATACAACCATGACTTACCCAGCGGCTCAACAATATGACAGCGGCCCCGTCTACCAGCAGGTAAGTTCCCCTACAAACCCCACTTACCCAGCTAATCCATGTTATTGTTGCAGACGGATAGCGGCCAACGCACAGGTACCATTGCATTGCATACTTCATCATATAACTTAATAACCCCTCTTTCATACCCACAGATACATACAACATGAACAGCATGGCTGGAGCGCTCCCCAATCAAAATATGGCGGCGGGGGTTCCCCCACAGGTTCGTGTATTATCGTTTGTTTGGTGACCTGTATGTTGGACAGGACCATCTTCGCATGACGCGAAAAATAGTTTTAATTTACAAATAAAATTGAATGAAGCAATGTGAAGTACAGTTGCTTGCTTACATGCTTAGTACCCTTGTACACCTCATGCACGTAGTCTTTTTACCGATGCTATCACACGATCTGGATAAAAAAGATCTCAAGTTAATCCCAAGCCTATTTCACCGCACAGGTGGTAGCTACAGCACCACCCCCCACCCCACAACCAACCCAGCAACTTGCATACTCTCTACAAACCGACCAACAAGCGAACATGCCACAGCAAAACTTCTACCAAACTCCTGCCCAGGTATACCTTTTTAACCCTGACACTAGAATATGATATTCACGTTTATCCCCATGAATGGAAAACGCAGGGGGGTTAACACACGGGCTATCGTCAGATCACCTCGCGCCCACCGTCGGGTTACCAAAGCTATTTTAGTGCATTGTTTATGATTGACACGTTGCCTAAATTTGGTAAAACCCATCAATCCACTAGTTTTAGGCAATGTCAGCTAAGCGGATTGTCACAACCGTAAATCTAGCGACCTGTTTCAAATCTGCGACTTTTCGGCTGAAAAGCTATGCACTAACTTACTAAGCTAATCGGTTGGTTTATAACAGGAGCCACAAGCCGGTGCAGATCCTAATCTCCTGATCTCGTTTGATTAGCTTGGTGAATCGACGTATAAACCATGTAACCCGTGTATAAAGTTTGTGTCGCATATAATCATATGTTGTTGATGTATTATTACCTGGTGGTGTCATTTTGTCATGTAATACAGCAAACTCATATTATTTTGTTCAAAGTCGTTTGGATGTACAGAATAAGGGAAGAATTAGGTTGCGAAGCTATTTTTTACACGAAGCTGTTCCTTTGTTAATAATTCGGAAAACGGCAAAACGACATGTAGGTCGACACTGGTCGCTAGCTAGTCGGTTGTGTCCTTGGGCAAGTCACTCAACGCACCTTGCCCGAACCCAGCGGAAATAATGAGTTCTACTAAATTGAAGGAACGTGTGAATCATACACAACACACTGCAATAGCTCCGGTAACCCGACGACGGGCGCGAGGTGATCTGACGATTGCCCGTGTGTTAACCCCCATTGGTTTTCCCATTCACGGGGATAAAGATGAATATCCTATCCTATCCTATCCTAAAGGAACGTGTGTATCATACACAACACGCTGCAATATCTCCGGTAACCCGACAGTGGGCGCGAGGTGATCTGACGATTGCCCGTATGTTAACCCCCTGATTTTCCCATTCACGAGTATTAACATGATTATCCTATATTCTATATTTACAAAAGATTATAACGGTTATTTCTGCAATTAGAAACTAGTGAGTTACAGACAGAATGAATATACCCATATATTCTGGATAAAACATTCACATTAGTATATAAAAAAAAAACAATATAATCAAAGCAGAAATTCTAACATCTCTAAAAAGTTAAATTTGGTGAAAACGTTTTTAAATAGGACGGTATAAATGATGTTATGTTTGAGTATATTGGGATTTTCGGAAAATAGTTTAAAGATGGGTATTGGATGCCTGAATTTTTGTTGGCAATTAAAATCTCCATCCATTTATGGCGGTTTTTAGTGATGAGCTGTTTTATATAGGTGGTATTTTTATAATGGACTTTCTATATTACTGGATCTTTTCAGGGTAAACTGGGTTATTTTCATTTTCATTGTGTTTTTCTGATTCATTTTTATCGTATTTAATTTTCTTAGAAATTTCCTATTCAATCGGAAGATATCAGCGATAAGGTCCAAGTGCTGAAAATGAGAGTTATTGCATTTTCACCCAAAGCGGGATTTTTTTGTAAAATTAAGGGTAGAGAAAAACTTATCAGCATGCCAGTTAGCATTACTTAAAGTTTTAGCCTTATTAAATAACCCGTTATTTCTGGTGACCGGACATGCCTGTCACAAGGGTGCCAAAGATCAAACTTTGGATTCGAAGGGAAACCATAACTACAAACTGAAAAAGTATAGTAGAAAAAAGTCATTCGTTGTAGCTAAGTTGTAGATTGATAAGTCTCAGTTATTATATCTATCAATGCATTTAAATCAGAACTCGATTAAAAAAAAGAACCATTCAAACGAAAGTAACCAAATGATTATTTATTACTGTGTTGCCATCAATTAAGCGTGAGAAGGGACAAACTAGACTTGTTGCTTCAGGAATGTCAACCACAGTCAACACTGAAGGTTTATTTGCAAAGCTGACACGAAGAACAATGCTAGAAATGACGCCTTGAATGGGGTTTTATCTATTAGGTTCATACACATACGTGTATTGCACTATGGTCTGGAACTCTCAGCAAGACTTCATAACTTGTCTCACCGACGTTATTTGTTCAACTTGTAGACAGCACCAGCGTCTGTCGCCCTCACAGTAAGCACTCCGTATGTGGAGCCATGTCGGAACTTATACCCGGGTACATAACCCATGTACTTCGGGACCACGCCCTCGTATTTGTGGTATATAACATTATTATTACGGTCAACATTACGGTCGCGCTGATACGACGTTGGTCTCGACGGTTTTGGATCTCGCTTCTCGTCCGGCCATGCGAACCAATAGCTGGCGCCATAGAGCGTCTGTGGGTAGCCGGTGGGGTGTTGGTTTCCAGCGCATCTAGGTATGGAATGCATTGAGATTGATGACGCGTTGCTCGATCTAGATCGCGCCGTGTGTCGGCTGGTAGGGGTTTCGACGATTGCTCTCTTGGATAAAGTAGTGTTGGGTCGGATTTTTGCGGGCATATTAGACCCTCCAGCAGAAATCATAGCCAGCCTCGAAGGCCCCATCACCTCAGAGCAACCGTCTGTATGTGCCCTTTCTGCAGTTTTCTCGTGGGACACCTGTCGTGTTGTCGGGACCGGCGCAGACTTCGCTCGTTCGTTACCTCGACAAACCTCCGTAGATTGTGACGTCACATTCTGCTTTGTTTCGTGATCAAACCGGGGCTGGTTCTTTGAAGATTGTATGAACCCGGTGGCGGTTGTCGGTTTCATAGGGCTGGCTAGACTGCGCATAAGCGATCTGATGACGCGCTGGTCGTGGATACTACTTCGATATGAGGGCACGTGACCACTATACCCTGCCACCGGAATTGGGTTGTCAGCAACCTGAACCGGGTCATTGGCATACTTCAGCAAGTACAGCGCGTTGTTTCGCCGAAGCGACTGGGTATAATCATAATTCAGACTCGGCATTTTAACCTGTAACTGGGATATGTAGTGTTAGGCTGACCAGCCACAGTGCTAAAACTAAAAAAAACGTAGTAAAGTCAAAATGTGTTCTCTTCGAAATTGAAGGAAACCCATAATTATTCATTATTTCTATCTAATACGAATACTCATTCTTTAATACAGTTAATGTTCTGACATTTCTGCAATTATACAAGCCACTTAACGAACAATGATCCAAATATCGCATTAATGGGTTGAGTAAAAAACTTTAGAAAATTTTCTATCGTGTACTGCGATAGCCTGACCGCTGTTATGAAAAAATAGTATTGTTTTAATTTTATCTTTGTCCAACACTTACGGATAATAAAACTATAATCCGATAAAGCCCCTGTGGCCACCATTACACATCTAAACCAGGCTACAACTTCACTCACAACAAACGTCACCATGGTAGCACTGTGACGTGATAGTAACCTGAAACCCGATATTGCTTACACACCAGGAGCTTTCAGAAGATGCCAACCAAACTTGTAGATCTATTCCCTGTCGGCTTATGTGTAGGCGACGACAACGAAATAAGGAGACCACGCCGATGCCGACATGCTTTCCCGCGTAAATGGCGCAAAGTATAAACATACGGACAACTTTAGAATAATATGAAGCTTTGTGAGGTTTATTTGCGATTGTTGACACATATACGAAACGTGAAACTTGTATTGTGGACAACAACTAAACATATATGACATCTACAATGGGTCGAAAATGCTCCGTTAAAGCAAAGCATGGGTTCTTGCCTTTAATACGCTTTTCCTACGTATCATCATTAATTATACAACATGAGTCGTTTGGAACTTTGTGAATAATTAGGAACAGTGTAAACTTGAAAAAGATATGTCACACTGGGTGAAAATTAAAGGGGAGAAAAGTAAAATAGGGGAGTGAACTGTACAATAAAAAGTGAATTAGATTACTGGCATGGGTTAAAGCTAGCGCCAGGGCTGGGGGAAATATTCCCCTTTTCCCCTTCCTTCAGGCTCCCTTTCATTTCCCGTCTTAGGGGAATTCGTTAAAAGGTGGGATTGGTGGAATGTCGGTTGCTTCGTTCGGAGGGTTGTGAATCGCTCGGTGCTCTTGGGGGTCTTCCAACTTGGAACACAGGTATTTGCATTTGTACATATTTTCACCTAGTAGATAGAAGCAATATTTCCGGGGTGAGAAAATGAAAGGGGTTAAAATTTAGGTATCAAACACAATATCGTCCCCATTTCAGGAGGTAATTTGGTCGAAAATTTTTATATAATCATGATATTTCAGTTCACTTAGCCCAGCTCTATGCGCTTACCGTTATGTTTGCTTGCGTGTGTGTTTCTGTGGTCAGTGCGAGCAAATCTTCGTCCACATATCTTACATTCATGCGGCTTCTCGCCCGTGTGGATTTTCTCGTGTCGTTTTAGTTGATCCGGACGTTTGAAGCTTTTGCTGCACATCGGGTGAGTGCAGAAGTACGGCTTCTCCATTCCTATACCACAATATCACGGTCATATAAAAATCCCGTGTATCATCACCACACATTCATATGACGGGCTCATACGCAGAAGCACAGTCCATATGAACTACTCACGAGCATTCATAAATTTTATTCGAGGTCTTTAAAAACCTCATAAGGGAAATATATATATTTTCATAAATGAAATATTACCGTTCATATGACGCACTTGTCCCACTCACATGATGGACAATTAACTCACCAACGTGATGCTTATTCACATGAACCTGGAGATCATGCTCTTTCGCAAACCGCTTGTTGCACTTAGCTCTGCTGCAGCAGAATTTCTTCACCTCGCTTAGCTTTCTTCCACCGCGAGCACGACTTCGTTTTTGCAGGTCTGAATGGATTGGGAGAAATGTTTATAACTCCGTTCGTGACTAACTAGGCTGCATGCAGGCTTTGCAAGTGTGTTGACCAAGATGGTGTTAGAAAGACTAAATATTCACAAAACAAAGGATAAGAAAGGATAGAATAGGATATTCATGTTTATCCCCGTGAATGGGAAAACCAAGTAGGTTAAAACACATGCAATCGTCAGTTCACCTCGCGCGCATCGTCAGGTTATCGGAGCTATTTTTAGTGTGTTGCATATGATTCACATGTTTCTTTAATTTGGTAGAACCCATCCTTCCACTGGGTTCAGGCAATCTTACAAGGACACTACCGACAAGCTAGCGACCAGTTTTGAATCTGCAACCTTGGCAATGCACTAACCGACCAAACTAATCAGTTGGGCAAATTGTTTATATTACTATTCGCTTTAACTTCGCTTTTAAATTCGCAGCAAACCGTTCGGTCAAAACAACATTGAGTTGTTTGTGTTTAATCGTCTGCGTTTTATGTCACCAGAAAACGTTAAAGTCAGTTTGGATAATGCTCTGGATTGCAAAAAGGCAATAGTGTTAATTACGGAACCAAGCATTTTCCCTAAAAGTTGCAAAATGCATGCTCAGTTAAACAATTAAAGAAAGTCCTATATATGTATTTTAAAATATGCAACTGTTTTATATACGTTATAAGTTATCGGGTCGTATTGTAAGTTTGTTTTTTAGAGGAAACTACCTCGAAGAGCAGGGCTTCTCAAACTGGTGTCGCGGACCCCGCAGAGAAGTCAGGGGTCGCAAAGAGTACATCAATTTCACACAAACTACTATTTATTGTAAAAGGGTCGCATACATTTTATTAAATTGAAAGGGGTCGTGATCTTAAAAGTTTGGAAAGTCCTGCTGTAGAGCAACGCATCTATATCTCGGTATTAACCGCACTGAACGTTTTGTTCTTATTTTATTGCAATAGTATGCTGCAATGTTGCGTGCTTTATGAAATTAAAAATCACACAATCTTAAAAACAGACCGTCTGTTGCTGCCTTTTCATATGTGACATTTTAAAATATTTCATTTAGCCGAAACCAAAACGTATTTACTGTGTTGGTTTCAAGATGTATTCTTAAAATCGCATGTTTGAAAGGCTAACCAATATGTCAAACAAATATAAACGTACTAGGGTACAATAGAATAGGATAGGCCTTTTTCATGTTTATCCTCGTAAATGGGCAAACCAAGAGGGTTAATACACAGGGCAATCATCAGATCACCTAGCGCGCACCGTCGAGTTACCGGAACTATTACAGTGTGTTGAGTATGATTCCCACGTTTCTTCAATTTAGTAGAAACCTGCGTTTAGACAATGTCCGTTAAGTGCCTTGCCCAAGGACCGATTAGCGACCAGTTTCAATCAAGTAACCCTTCGGCTGAAAGGCGACGCACTAAACCACCAAGCTATGCGACAGGACAAATACAAATTATTAAATTTACATATCTACAAGCGACAACAGTACAAGATTGCTATCAAACTCCACTTCTCAGTCACGTCCGCAAGAATGCTATCACAAATCTTTAATATAATTTGTGTTAAAAAACGCATGCAAAACTCTGCCTACTTCGTGTGATAATTTGTCAATTGTATTAAAAGTTAGAAACAGTATTTAGCAACAAACCCAAGTTTCCTTCAGGGACGAAACCACGATTTTTACTCCCCGGTAATTCCTCATTCTCTTGCTCTCTTGTGACACCGAACGGTTTATTCGTATGAGCTGCTGCGTTGAACCAACTGGTGTGTTTCAAGTAACTGGGTTGCTGGTTCGAATCCATCTGCATGTAGCAGTGTCTGGGAGGATGGTAAGTAGATGGCCCGGAATAATCTTGTACGAAGTGTAGTTTGTGTGGATTTGTGTCGAACATCATATGTTCCTGCCGCATGTGATATCCCACTCCGCTCGATCTGTGGAATCGACAAAATTGGATTTCGTTTAAAACTCGAAATTATTCACCTGCTCCCGTACATCGCTCTTACACCCGCAGATCCAGGACCGTCGTTCTGTAACACAAACAAAGTGAACTTGTGCGCAGCGTGAGGGGTGAACACTGAATTACCGGATAATTTAACTCTGGTGGGTGCGGTTTCTCGTCGGACCTGTCAACGTTGTGCTGCTGGGTTGGCGTGTTCGCTTGGAGCAATGTTTGCTGTTGGGCCAATGCATGATGCTGGGCCGCGGTGTGCTGTTGGGCCGCCGTGTGCTGCTGGGCTGACGTGTGTTGTAGGGCAGCGGTTTGCTGTTGGGCGGGTGCGTGCTGAGCCGGGTAGTAATGAGAGAGATATTCTCCTTTGGTGACGTCAACAGCAAGACCTAAACCCGATGACTCTACGATTACTCTCCAGTATATATATATATATGTATGTATATAGGTAACTGTACTAGATAATATAGATAATATAACTATTGTGTGTATTGGTCTATAGCCACCCGATAGTATGAGAGAATACTCACCTAAGGGCGAGAAACCATTAATGAATAATAATCTAGGTTAAACATCATAATGTCTATAGTAGCCTATTTACTTTCAGGATCATTTAAGCAACTACGGTAGGAGTACGTTTTCATTTTCGGAAAACTAATTAAATATTAAATTAACCCAATGAAAATCAATCGCATCAAGTTTTAGCTTTTGAAATATTCGACTCAGACCACTTTATATTGCCGAGCGTTGAGAGACCGGTAGTCGTGGAACTATGTTGAGCGGAGCAACAATTCCTGTCTAAATCTACTTATTAGGAAATCATGATTTTAACGAATAACGATATAAATTCCGTTGCCATGCAAAATGTCAAATTTACCGCGCAAAAACTTTGCTTTGCCATACGTGGAATTCAGAGCGAATCAGAACCAAAGATATTTCGGTTTATTACAATCGGAAAGGACATGATTATAGATCCGCCTAAAATATAGGGGGGGGGTTATCTGGTGGGAGGGAAAACACTTAAAACATGGCCATTTACTATCAGTAATCTTGCTATGTCTTGTATGGATGGATATATTATTTTAGTATTAAATAATTCTACATATAGTTTAAATAACAACGTCCGCTAAGTAGCTTGTCCATTGGCACCAGCGACAAGCAGGAAGTCTTTTTTCATTTTATTTCTTCTTTTTATGTTATCGGGCGAGGTTTTAAATCCATGAATGGCTCGTTACCAAGACCGTTTTTTATAGAATTAATATATGTATCGGTCTCGTTAATCATTCGGCCACATGACATGCCAAACTGTACAACAGTGCTATGTAGCAATTTATGGTCTGGGCAAAATAAAATGAATTATTGCGTACAGCAGTGAGCGGACATAAATTCATTCCCGCAGCTGTGGCGTTTGACCCGCAGTATATGCGACAAAATGGCGGGGCATTGTTCACAGCATGGGGCGTTAAGCACGCAGCGTCGTGATAAATCGATGGCAAGCATTCTAACTTATACATCACCTTTGAGTGTAAGCGAGTGGCCAGCAGTGTAATGGATCGAGCTGTAGGAACGTTCGAGATCAGGAAGTATCGCGATGGGCGGTGGGCAGATCGACTTTTGTGGCTCGATTTCAGCGTTCGTCGTCGTTTGCCCCAGTTGACCGTATCTGGCGGTCGCCGCCTGGTCCAAGGTGGTGGTTGATTGGGTCGCATCCTTGGCTGACATCAGGTTGTTTTGGAAATTATAATTATCGTCGGTGTAAGGTTGGTAGATAGGCGGCTTCATCTTTTGTTCGTAACCCCTTGTATCCACCTGCGCTGGTACCATCCCGTATGCGCCCGGGAGAGCCAAGTGCTGCATGGATTGCCCGCCAGGACATTCAACCTCGCAGTGTGTGATCGTTTTTATGTGAACTTTGAACGGATGGGGTCTGTCCTGGGGAAATCCACGGTAATTTGCCTCATTCGTGGGGCGTATCTGGGTAAAACTTTGCATTGGGTATAGCACCCCACGCCCGGTGGGATTACCAGCCACCATAAGCTGATTGGGGTAAGTGGGGAATAAAACATCGTTTTTGTCATAACCCTCCTTCGGGTCTACCCCACTCCCCTTGCCGTGGGGAAAGCGACACAACATATCCGGCTGAAATATTTCGTCACGAGGCGACGTGTCGGCTACAAAACTATTGTTCTGATCCGCGTCTATTAAGTTCATATAACTGCGTGCTTGGACATTTTCTTCGATTCTTTGCACGAGTGGCGTCTTTATGTCAGCGATGCAGGCTACTTGGTTACTTGGGTAGTATTGTTCCAACTTTTCTGCTCTTAGTGGGCTGTCTATTGCCTGTTGCTCGACGTTGATCTGGTGCCCGGCAAGCAGATCTTTTATACTACGATCCTCGCTTAAGTAAGTCGCTTCATTGCCTCGTGAAATCTGCAGGTTTGGGCTTTCTCCGAACAAGTCATCTCGAGTTAAATAGGTTGTCCCCCACGCCTCATGGCAATCTGCCTCCCGTTGATTCGGGACAGCGCCAGTCGAGTGTGGGGGAGTCTCTTCATGAACACCATCCCACCTATTAGCCTCCTCCTTGCCCGACAATTGCATTACACGTCGCATTCCGAAATATGAACGGTTCAATAACCAACGCACTGCACTCCCAAGACTTTATGACGAAAAACCTCAAGGCTTCTGGTTATTACACAGACTCCGGTACTCACGAACTGATTACGTGGATGGAATCGACTCCCGCGATAAATCCAAGTCTCACGCAAACTATTTACGACTCCCATGTTCGTTAACAGGCCACGGTAGTTAAATCAAACCACCTCCCTCGCTTCATTTACAGCACGATGATGAAGCTGCGGCTTGTATAACGCTTCTCGCCTTTCATTCTTACTTCGTAGATACAAACCCAGTTTGTAACAAGCCTCGACTTATAAGGGGAATTCATGACACAAAATCATGATTCATGTACTTGTTGGCCTGACGATAGATTTCATACCCCCTTTTAAGTATAAATACATGTTTTACACTGTGTATAATGTCGAAAGGAAATCCAACATTCGGTACCAAAAGGTTAAGTTATAAGATCGACATATTGTGGTTGACTTGTTGGGTACAATAAACCATTTCATCTCTGAAACACTGAATACACGTTGCATGTAACGGACTTCGCATCTTGCATCTAGGTAACAAATCGGTTAACTGGCCAAATATGCAGTAGAGTACTTTATTCAAAACAAATGCAAACAATACATATTGAATTGATAAAAACATTCTTGAATCCAATTTTTTTTCTGTATTTGGTCTTTTAGGAGTTTTCTGGTATAGCATAGCTTGATTTGCCCGATAGAAAAGGCGGTCTAGTTCTGGTATGTCCGAAATACACATTCAATGTGTTATACTTTATATACAGATTACAGAAGTCATATATACTGGAAATTTACCGATAACAGTTCATAAATGCTTACTTATGTATAAGGTACGTTAAAGTGATCAAATCTTAAGAAAGGAAGATAAACCTAATAAATTCGCCACAGAACTAAAACAAATACAATCCTAATTTAAATTGGTTAACACGTAATTGGTGAAAATCAAAGGACCTTTCGAAGACAAAACTAAAATAGGAAAAATTCACCTGCTCACTAAAAGGAAGGTTAAAATGCTGGATTTTGCGTTTATAGTAAGATTGTCGTTAGCTTATCGGTTCCCCTTATTTTAACGAGCAGTTTCCTTTTTTCCTCCCATTCTTTTTATTTACACGTGACGTATCAGTAATAGGATCCTTAATATTATTTGTAAAGAATGAAGGTGACGTGTTCAGCGCCCAGCACTTGTTGCTTAGGTCATAGAAGCTCCAGTTCAAAGTGGCCCAATAAAGGAAATTGCAAGTAGCGTGTTTATGAATTGCATACACAATCACTGTATTGTTTGATGTGTTAATATACGCGGACATTCCAGCGTTAAGAAACCAAACACATATATTTTCCAAGTTCAATCTAGTTCCTCGATTTTTGGCAGTTTCGTGGACTCATTATTTGTCGTATTCGCTAAGTCCGAGGAAATACCATGGTGGTACGGGAGCATTATACTTTTGGCGAGTACGAGCGATATACACGGTTGATCCGAGCTTTGCCCGCTATCGCCCGGCAGTGGAAGAAATTTGAATGTCGCAGTTGCACCGACGGAATTGTCGGGGTCAAAGTCGGGAGATACCTTGTTGAACCTTCTGAGCTGTAGTTTGGTGTGTGAGTCGTACTGCCAGTGGTCGCGGCCACTGGCAACATCGAAGGAGATACTTCGCTTTGAATTCGGAATAACTGTCTTCGTGCGGTTGGAGATATCTTCGCTTTTTGATCGCGCATTTTTGAGAATCCCGAACGAAACGTTGTTCACAACGATTGGTTCACGAGGTCGCATCGGGCGAGGTTGCAACGGAAAAGTGTCGGAGTTTGTATGATTTCGTCGGCTGTAAAGGAAGTATGGTAAATATATCAAATGGTCATATGGAGGGTAATCATCACCCGTTAGTATGAATAGTCGCTTCACATTGATTGTTTAGGTCGTGGGAAGGAGTAATTAAACTATAATGGTAAAAAATCTCAAGACAAGTATTACCATAATGAAGTTCGACAATACACAAACACAACAGTTAAGCAAACATAATGTTATCTCTCTTACTAGGTAAGGTTCTGAATCCTCGATGGGGTCGCGTTTGTATCGAGCCGCCTCCTCGTAGTAAGTCTGTTACAGCCTTCCCTGAACTTGGAGCTCGACGCGTAGAAGAACATTGGAAGGAATACTGCGCTGAGAAGGCACGACAGAGATATGCAAATCACCGCGTTTTCGTGCTGAGGGGAACTGCTGAATATGGTCGACGCCAGAGACGAGTAGAACGGAGTCCAGAATATAGCCTGGCACAACACAGCGACCGAAACCACGTGAAACGCCTCAGTAGTCCAAGTTCGGAAGCGATACCTCGGGGTGAACATGATCTGGGAGGAGATTCGAACTCTACGGAACATGTGTCGGTCGGGGGAGCGGCGATCATTTTCTGTTTGACTGCTGAAGTAATTTGTAGGTCATTTTACCTTTTGATATAAAACTATTACGATATAGGTTTATTAGGGAAAAAAAATGAGTCCAGTAAAATGTTTAAGCTGATCGTTTAAACGTCTTTTGTTCGACGGATAAGTCTGGTGGGTAAGTGCGTCGCCCTTCAGCCAAAGGGTTGTAGGTTCGAAACTTGTCGCTAGCTAGTCGATTGTGCCCTTAGGTTAAGGCACTTAACGGACATTGACTGAATCCAACCGTTAATTGGTTTCTACAAAATTAAAGAAAAGTGTGAATTATACAGCACAATGCAACAGCTTCGGTAACCCGACGGTGGGCGCGAGGTGATCTGACGATTGCCCGTGTGTTAATCTCCTTGTTTATTTCCCAGTCACGGGGATAAACATGAACATTCTATTCTATCAAATGAGAAAAAAATATTTAACTTATAAACATGACTCCACTACAAAGCGAACAAATAACTACTAACCCGGTCAACCAAATTTCTAATAGGCGTAAGTATTTTCCTGGGTGGTTGCGCCCAGTTTCGAATCTGAAACCCAGCGGCTAAAAGGCGACGCACCAAACGACCAGACTAATCGGTAGGACTAAACCTGTCCACTTTTCTTAAATTACAAAATCTCTGCCAGTCAAGCTCCTGGCGGTGGCTACAAACATGTACGTCATATAACTTAAGATAAACCTAGTTTCCTTTATTCTAAAATATTGTCTTACCTTCTGAACGAAGTTATGACAAAGCAGGCTAAAGGCGCAACCCAAAACACAACGAACAGGTAAGCGCATGCCTTCTCAGACACCGAGTACAAGCCAAATGATAACATGTACGGGCCCAAGAGGACCACAGCGCACACAGCTAATGTATATCGGTTCTTCTTCAGTCGGGTTACCATCACAGCATTTGAACGAACAACCAGCAAAACGAGGATCCAGAACTGACTTCCACTGCTGCCTAACAAGATTGCCAGCCGACCTCCGGCCACTATGTTCAAACACTTCATCAGATGATGATTGGGTTCTACTTTGGTGCAGTTTGACGGTACATCCGAGCTATCTGACAACACCAAGTTACACAAGGAAACGGAGAGCGTTCCTAGGATCCCGGTCGCACTTTCCACAATGTTATTGACAGCGAGGAAACACATGCAAAAGTTGACCAACCGCGAGAATCTCTGACTGAGACGAATAATCCAAATAATCACCGAATTCCCAAAAATCGAAATAATTCCGAGTAACAGAACCAGTAGCGGCACCCATACCGATCCAGCGCTTGCTTCGTACATAAACACCGCCATTCTAACATAATACGTGCACAACACTATACAGGAGTATTGGACTAAATATCCCGACCTACCAACCACATATTGATTTCTGTTCTTTGCACCTGCACCCAGCCCAATTACTCACGACGACAAAAATGTATTTTACTCGATTTAAGAACATCTGCGCAGCAAATCGCATGGCAACTAACAGCAATATATATGTGCAAGGACGACACAGTAAAACATGAATTGCACGGAACGATGATAAAAGGGAGGGCGCCGGAATAATTACACCTCGCGTATTGCACTTCATCTCACAGAAGAGTTACTTCTGAATCATTTGTTGAACTTGCGCGACCAACTGCTGAGCGAGCGATATCAACTTCGACGCGTCGTGTCGCTCCGCCATTTCTGTGCAAATTCGAGGTCAGAAAATTTTGATCATAATATTATGGTCTTAAGTTTCCGCATTATAACGTATTTATCTCAAAGCCCCGTCTTACACAGGTGAAGTTCCAGATTTTATTTACCTATACCAAATCGGCAGGAGGGCCATTAAAACACTGGTAATTCAAACAGACTGATTATTGAGCCGGCGCGTCGCCTTTTAACCGAAGTGTTGCAGATTTGAAATTGGTCGATAGCTAGTCGGTTGTGTCCTTGGGCAAGGTCCTTAATCGGTCATTGTCCGATTTTAGCTTCTACTAAATTGAAGGAACGTGTGAATCATACACAACACACTCTCATAACTCCAGTAACCCGATGGGCGCAAGGTGATCTAGCGACAGCCAGTGTGTTACCCCCCGTGGATTCTCCATTTAGTAATCAAGGTAATCAAGTTTTCCCATTTACGCGGATAAACACGAATATTCTTTCCTAATATCGTACCATTAAAGAACTTGATAATATCAGTGAAGTCCATGTCATTCTCCAGGATGATATCCCTGTATATCTGCAGCATGGCAAGCGCAAAGAAGAGCACAAAGTGGTGCGACGAGCAGTAGTTTGCCGCCCAAATGCGTTCCCACACACTGAACACATCCCCATCATATGACAACTCTGCATGTATTATGTGGGTCGCTCTATTATTCGCGTGGGTGAGGTTAATAAAGGGCATTGTAATTACAGTTGTGTATTATGATTCATTACAGAGCAATTGGATATTTCCAATTATTTTCTGTCGATTCTAAAACCCAGTAATGAAATACAGGAGTCGGCAACCCCTGGCACGCGAGAGTTTTTGTTCATTGCACGCCGTGTTATTTAACGTACAGCAGGAATTAAAGAATCAAAGGTATCTACAACGCCGCAGAGAGTATATACAAACCGTACATAACAATGGTTGGAACGTTAATATGATTTTATTATGATATTATTATTAAACTGGCACGTTGCACTTAAAGTGTTGCCAACCCCTGGTGTAAAGGATACGTAAAACGTGCTTATGCATTGATCATAATATATATACTGTATATATTTTAGATATATGCCAATGGTGTGTAAGCCGTGAAAATAGTCATGACATTCTCCGAATCAATTTGATTTCTAAAATTAGTCGACATTTTCGAACCAGTTTAAAATAGACTCGCAAAGAGCAAACAAAAACATTTTTATACTATTTTTAGAAAAAATAAAACTGCACGTATGCTCGGTAAAATATTTGTAATTTTTAAATATAATCAACAGGACTGTTAAAAAAAAGTATTCCCGCCTGTAATTTTTCTTTAAAAAACTAATTTTTTCCAGTATGATCGTAAATTTTAAATGGAAGAATAAAAAAATAATTCTAAATCATTTCTTATTCGAATCGAGTCCAAACTTTGATTCTGAAATGAATATCACTAATTGAAAATAAAATGGACCAAACACGCTGCACCTGCTACTAAATTAAAAATATGAACCAAATAAAATTTAAATTTTTTCTCAAGGAGAAACAACTGATTTATTCTTAATAAGCAATATTTATCGTCGAATATAAAAATAGCACAATTTACAATCCTAACAACAGCAAACATCAGTTAACCTTCGACCCACAGTATGAACTAAGCTATTGCCATCTGTTTATAAAATATATTATTTCTACAGTTTTTGTTAAGCTCGTAAATCTCTAGCCGGAAGTAAATAAATTCTATTGACTGGACAGATGTACAGCTGGTTATTATAATATTTAAATTAACAGACACCAATATTGATTAAAGTGGTTCTTGTTCTATAGACAATAAAAGAATCTGACGTTGCAGTGGGCAATCATTCGAATTTTTACCTTTCAAAAATTGTTTTTATATTATTATATTACCAAAAAGATGGAAAAGGATAATACTATGTAGGGCAACAACAGTAGTTAGATCAGTGTGTAATGATGCAAATGAGTGGTTAGAGATTGTCTTCAATAGTATTTATTTTGATCTGCTAATTTAAACCTTACAACAATCAAGTGCCTCAACCTGGTACAACTGAGCAGGACAGTCAACATGAAGGTTCGAGGCTGGGACCATCTGACTGTTATTGTGGTTTATAATACTTAACGTGTATAAACAAAACGCTTTATTTCAAACTATTTAATCTCTCTAAAAACACAATGGCTGTTTTATACTAAATTTTGCACCCAAATCCCACATCAGCAACTGATAAGGGTTTGTCCAACTTACCTCGTTTGAAATCCAGAAGAAACCAGCGGTATGAGAAGTAGAAATGAGTGAAATCCCCGTTCTTGCGCATGTGTTCGAACAACTCGGCATCGAGAATCTGTGCAGAGGAGGAGTTAACAAAGAGTGGCGACGACCAGGTGCCACGAACGCACCTGCACCAGCGACCTCATATTGGCGAAGTGGGAATCCATGGCGCCACCGTTGGGGAAGTTTCTCCCCACCCGTTCCATGATGAGCACGAAGCATCCGTACACCAAGCTCTCATCATCCATCACCACCAGCAGAGGAGCAGCCAAGTCACACATTCCCTGTGCAGGAGGTGTCGGATACCGGGGTTACTTTCAACTGACTCACGTAAATGCCGTGCAATTGTTAACGAACATGTAAGGAAGAGATATGAACTTCTACAAAGCTTTCCACTCACAAGAAAAAAAACAACCAACAGCATGTTGTAAAAATAGATTTACTCGACTTTGGGCATCAGTTGTCTTAAAATAAAAGTGCATTGAGCTAGACCTCTCAACTGTGGGCATCAGTTGTCTTAAAATAAAAGTGCATTGAGCCAGACCACTCAACTTTGGGCATGAGGTGTCTTACAATAAACATGTATAAAGCTAGACCTCTCAACTGTGGGCATGAGGTGTCTTACAATAAACATGTATAGAGCGGGAGCCATTACAACACACATGACCGACCTGCATATACCCTACATCAAGGTGCAGCCAGACGTAACACGACATGATATTGCGCAACTTGGTGAGATTTCCTTCCTCGGAGAAATACCAGTGGTTACGATCACAGCGTTGCACATCTTTATCGATGCGATGGAGGTTCAGTGCAAATGAGTCCAGCAGTTCAGTCTAAACGTGGGGACACAAAATACAGCCAATGGATTAAAACTAATATCAATCTGTGTTGGATTAAAATTAAAACTAAAATCAATGGCTGCCTATCCTTCAGATGCAAGATACACTATGACACTAGTTAGTATGTAGGATCCAACACAGGAACCCCTTACAAATGTTACATATCGCAACCACACAATTGGTTTTTAAGGCAGGCCTTTATCCCTTTTCACACATCTTTATATCCATCGTATATTTATGGATGGATAATCAGCCTTCTTGTGCCAGTGGAGGAAGAGTCAGAACATATCAATATAACTAATAGCATAATGCAAATTATCAAATAATTCAGTGAGGTTAATACATAAAAAACCTTCTGGTAAAAAATATAAAGATATTGTGCATTTTAAAAAACAAAATAAACTAATGACCACAAATAATGGAAGCAGAACTTACCGAGTATTGACCACCGGAGCAACCACCACCTGTTTGTTGTGATTAGTTAGTTGTTGGTTAATTAGGTGGATTTGACCATTTTATTTCCCTTTATGGGCAAAATACAAAAGAAGATAGTATAGTGTGGGGATACTCAAGACAAGAAAAAACAACTCATTAGATAGAATTGGGATTTTACAATGGTTTGCTAATGTTTAAAGTAATATAATCCTTGCCTACAGTGGAACTGCCGAAGCTAGTATAGTGTGGATAATTAAATAGTACTCTTAATTTCAACTTTCAACCACTTGATGTGATTGAATACATGAAGTGCAATGGCTGCAATAAACAATGTAAATAACCTGGAGGATGGCCTTCCATTGAGCTTGTGGCTGGTTGGTAATCTCTGTGGATGGTTGGGTTCATTATAGAAGATAACACGGGTGGGTTAATTTGCAAATTATGGAAGATATAATGGGAACTTACCGACTGCCGAGTTCGTCCACACTTCTCATAGAGAGCGAGTTGTGTGTTGTACTGAGTGACGAGTATGGAACGTGGCTGGAATCGGAGCTCAGAACCTGTCATGTCAATGTTACCACCTCTTCCTCTATGTACAACACTAGCATACCTGGTTTCGTTCAACTGTCGGTTCCACTGGGTCTCCCTGTGCAACAGGGTCATCCTGTGCCACTGGGTCATCCTGTGCAACAGGGTCATCCTGTGCAACAGGGTCATCCTGTGCAACTGGGTCCTTTTCTGGAACCTGGGCTTCCTGTGCCACTGGGTCATCCCGTGCAACTGGGTCATCCCGTGCAACTGGGTCATCCTGTGCAACTGGATCTTCCTGTGCAACTGGATCATCCTGTGCAACTGGATCTTCCTGTGCAACTGGATCATCTTGTGCAATTAGATCATCTTCTCTCAGTGAGCTCTCTGGTGACCTGGTGTCCTCCTGAGGTACCGAATCCTCACGAACAGCTTGGTCCTCCTGAGCCACCTCGTGAATCACTTCATATTTGGCATCTTCACGAACCTCTTCCAATGTGAATACATCACTCAAGTTGGATGATTGCTGACGTAGAACTTGTCGAGCCTGGGTGGAACATGGGGTTATTATTTGGGGGTGAGGGGGTATGTAGTTACCATTGTTGCATCAATGCTGATGGATGATCTGGTGGAAGTGTGGTCCGTTGACGACTTTGATTGGCGCTGCAATATGACATTTATCGGCACAGAAACATGAGATATCGGCTGGAATATGGGGTATCGGCAGCGAACATGGGGTATCGACACAGAATATGGGGTATTGGCAGAGAATATGGGGTAACGGCAGAGAATATGGGGTAATGATAGAGAATATGGGGTAATGATAGAGAATATGGGGTAATGATAGAGAATATGGGGTATTGGCAGTGAATATGGGGCAACAGCAGATAATATGGGGTAACGATAGAGAACATGGGGTAACGGCAGCGAACAGGGGATACCTGGTTGATGATATCTTCCACAGCCATCCACTGCTGCATGGTGAGCTCGTATTGATGCTTAGTGCCAGTGTCGATGGCAGCACGATCAGCCACACCACTGTCAGCTGGGTAGTGGCCCAGCAGGAAAGCCCACACCACGTGCCGCAGCTCATGAGCCACGCCACCAAAGTATGTGAGTCTCATCAGCTCACTTCTGCTTTTTAACTGCATAGAATTGCTGCTCAAAATATGCCAACTAATGATGTGCGTGTATACCTACATTATAATACTGGTAACTAATTAGAACAAAGTTATAAACCAGCTTTAAAACCATTTTTTGGCATTTGACCTGATGATTCTACACAATTTAATTGCGTTTATTTGATATTCTTATTGAAATTTATGTGAGTGAAAAATAAGAAACAGCAGCACAGAAACAATGCCCTTTCCACACTCAGTGATTGCTGTTTATAGAAGGAAGGATATACATATAAATGTAAATTATTTATCATTGAGCTTCAATAACGGCAACCCCACCAATACCTTTCCATCCTGCATTAGCTCCGCCCACGTAGTTTGATTGACACCCATAGTAGCATCAGTAGGCTCGTCAGGGAGCATGAGGTCCGGGTGTACCATCCCCGAAAGGTGAGTTCGGACGGTGGTTAGGTGGCGGCAGTGAGCCAGCCAGCCGTAGAACGCTCGGGAAATGATTTGTCGGCGCATCGTGTCGCATAAAACTTTGAGTGATGACCTGGAAGAACTTGGAAGAATAAGCGTTGAGAGAGCTAACTTGGAAGGACCTAATGAAGGTATTTTAATTCGAAAATTTAGAAAATGTTATTATAGAGACTTTAAACAACTGGGTAAGTACCATGCTTTGTAAATTTCTGATATGTAGTACATTCTCACTTACAAATATCAAAAAACAGTATCTAATAGCCACGGATGTGATTTTTACAATAAGTTTACCCAGTGAGTGTAAATGTGCCCATTAGTCAATTGTGACTACAGTTAAATCTCGTTACTACACCACCCATGACCGTCTGGACCAAGGTAAAGTGGCATAGTAACAGGGGTTTGTAAAACTGCTACAGTATAGTGTACTGTAATATAAAAGTGATATAGTAGCAAAGGGATTGACAACCTTTTGAATGCAGGTTGCCATTATATGAATAATATCTTTATTAAAGTAACTTCGCATGCCAAACATTGTTATGTACGGTTTGCATAATTGCATTGTCAAATGTCTAATTTGAATATTACTAATTAAGCCTGTTGATTTGCATGCTTTATGAATTTTAAGACTTTCAATTTTGAGCAGCATAGACAATTTAAGTTTGCACATGCTTATAATATAGATTTTGCGTGCATGTTAAGTCACGCAGCGTGGCCCGAAAAAAACTCTCACATGTCAATTGTGGTAGGCGTGCTAGGGGTTGCCGACCCCTGTAGTTGACTGGCGAGAGTGGCATAGTTGCAATATGACATATAATAAGTTTTTACTGTACTCGCGGCAACATTAAGTTCCATTTAAACTTATAAAGAATGGCAACAATGTACCTTATGTCTACAGCGCCAGGGGTGAAGTTGGGCAGGGTGTAGTGACGGGGCTGCTGGTGGTCGTACACGTACATATCGAGATGAGGTACAAATCCATCAGATGAGTCCCATGTACCTACCATACATTGGTTATATACCTACCAGCTACCACAGTACATGCCGTACATGCAAGTCGCTTTGCGTTCCCAGTCAAACCACTCCGATGTTTATTGTTGCGCATGGCGGGTCGTATCACCACCGTCCGCGATATCTCGAACCTCTTGGAGCCGTTTGTGCGCTCTGTGGGCCGCCTGGGTTCAGGAGGCTTCCACAGATGGGAAATGGTGGATACTGGGTTCATGAGGTCGAACGCTGGTGGGGGTGTCGCGAGGCTACGGTGGCACGTCACATCTACACATACCATGCATATAACAATGACCATGCAGATACATCGACTACCAACTTACAGCTGCTGTCGGAAGAGGAGCTCACTCGGAACACAAAGTCGGTTGCTTCCTTCGATTCAATGCTCGACTTCCTGTTGGAACGACGTTGGAGCCTCGGGAAGACTTTCCCCTGCATGAACCACGTTAACACTGATCATTCACCCTTTCCCCCTACCTTTCCCTTCTCACACCAGAGTGGTGGGTCAAGATGGCCGTGAGGCAGCAACCCGGTCTCGATGCAGGATAAGAAGGTGAGGAGGTGCCCACCGGGGGGGAATCGGATGGGTGGCCACTGAACGCCATCTTGACCAACCAATACCAATGTCCCACTCTTATCCACTGTGAAAATGGCAAGATTTTCTCATATTAAATAGGATAAATACCAATAAAACAGAATCTGATCATCCCATACAGGGTAGCAGGAACATGTTTTCTCAATTATTAGTAAATAAAGTTTTTTAATTATATATTTCAGATTTGATTTTACATTTTACTTCAATTATATTTTACTTTTTACTTCTATAGGCCTATATTTCGATTTTACTCCAATATTCATATTTGATTTTACTTCAAACAGATCATTCGATGTCCCTGAAAAAACTTTGTATTCCCACCAATACTCACATTGCTGATGGCAATGAAGATACACAATGTCTCGGACATCAACGCAGATCGCGAACTCCCAGTATGAACTGTAGAAAACATCAGTTTATTATTTAAGCTTGGAGTGGTACAATAGTCTGATCAAATAAGGTATCCCTCCCAGAAATATTGAGAAGTTCTTAGATGATCTTATGAAAATGATTTTTAAGAAGTATTGAAATGAAAAGTTTTATTTAGTTTTGATAGTTAATATTTTAAAACTGATTTTTGAAATGTATTAAAATTGAGTTATATTATAACTCAATTTTAGCTTTATTAGTTGATCTTTTAAAAATGATCTTTGAAAGGGATAAAAATGAAGTATATTTTGGTTGTTAGGTGCATCATAATATGTCCTCATCGTAATATATCCAAATACTCATTGTTGATCACCTGGTGTCCCCATCCTCCTCCTGTGTGTTCATGAGTTGGTTGGGAGTCCACTTGATCAGCATGGAGCTTGCTTCTTGGTGGAGGGAGAGGTAGCCTGGGATCGGACCGACATCTTCGCGCTGAATATTGTGTTTGTTATTCTTGTGTTTATACTTAGTGATGCAACACTATACTTAGTGAGTTGGTGATTATACTTAGTTAAGTGTGTTCGGTATCGCTACGATTATATTCACTAATACAGCACACTGATGCTTGTTTCATTAATATGTTCAACCAACTAGCTTGGTGGGTTAGTGCATCGCCTTTCATCCGAAGGGGTTGCGGGTTTTGGCCTTAAGCTAGGGTGGTATCCTTGGATAAGGAACTTGGTGGACATTGCCCAAACCCAGTTATCTAATAAAAGAAACCCCTAAATATACATCACACAATGTAATAGCTCCGGTAACCCGATAGTGGGCAAGAGGTAATCTAACCATTACTTGAGTGTTAACGCCCCTTGCATTTTATCGTTCACGGGAAAAACATGAAACTCTTATCTTATCCTATGCAGACATTAAACAACTATTCCACAGGTAGGTCGTAGGTGGATTTGGTTTCTCACTGGTACTAACTTCATTATTGTGGTAAATTAAGCAGCTTGGTAATACCATTACAACACATAACTTGGTAATAATATAACATAATAACAACAAAGTTTAATAAGCATATAAATCAGAGTTTTAGGCAGAAACTTTATTTCTATGACCCCACACAAATATCCTGGGTGATAGCGGCGACTTGGGAAAGTACGCACCGGTTGCACAGCCACGTTGTTCTTCCCATACAAAAGCATCATCTTGGAGTTCTGATGAAGCGACTCCACGTAATCCCTGAACGATGTCCCGCGTTCGATGGAATCAGAGGAGGAATGGTGGCGGAGCGGGGTGAAGTGGAGCGCTGGGCGTCGTCCCGGGGAACTTGGCGAGCCGTGTCTGTGTGCATCAGGTTAATTCCATTGTTACCCAACAATGGGAGTGCAAGTGCCACCTGCTGTGTAGTCGATGCCTCTGCAATAGCTCCCCCGCTGGTGGATCTGACCAGTAATGATCGTGCGTCTTCATTTTAGTGAAGTCCAGTGCACATGGGCCAACTGGTTGGAGGAATTGGGTTACATAATTCACTAACTATTTTGTAGGATAAGTAAAGTAGAATAATTTTATAAATATAGTTTTGAATTCTTTTTTACAATAGATTTAAATTCTTTTTTACAAAAATGATGTTTTAGAGGATTTAGAAAACCACAGAAAATATTTAAAATAACAGGAACGGCAGTAGGGAATCACACCTACAATTTGTGCTTGTAACAATTTATGCCATACAATTTTTAATTTCTGGTACAAAATATATTCAAAAGCAAGGTGAATTTGGTTGAATCCAAAGATTAAGGCTTCCTAATTCAATTTTCTACATCACTATTTATGTTTTTTTACCGAGCATTGAAGAAAGAATTTTTCCTCTGGAAGGGTCAGCCATGATGGAAGATGATTCATAATACTTCCTGCAACAATACAAACTATTGAGAAACAATGGGCAATAAAATGAAATAAACAAGGCAAACCAAGTGTATGCACATCACCAAGTCAGCATGCGCTCTATTGTTACAATGAACAATGCAAGTAGGTCAAATGTGTTTTTACTTGTTGTTGTCCACCAAGTGTTCAGCGATTTGATCCAGCAGCTTGCTCGTTAGCGCAACTCGTATCCACAGATGTTTCTTGCTGTTTGAACTGGAGTTCCGAGCTTCGTCTGCTTGGTTTGTTCTGCGCACACCGTGGTTGTCGTGCATGTTGTGAACGTAACAAAGCAACTTAGGGCCAAAACTTGAGCGATTAATAATTTACTCTTTCAAATAAAAATCTTAATGCCAGATTATTATAATCAAGATTTAAACAGTTGTTACATCAATCAAACCACAGTTGCAAACCATGTTTACTTGCGTTACTCGCCTGAGCTTCCACACATGAGTAAATTCTTACTCGTCCGAAATTTGATGAATTTTCAGCTGTGGCAACTCACTTGTTGATGTTCGATTCAAGATCTTCCACATTAGCAACCAACGTCGCCACTTCTGGCAACACTTTCCCCACCTTTGTGAACAAAGCTGCTATTTTGTTGTAGCGGAGAAATCCAGCAACTCGTTTCTTCAAGCCATCCAGGAAGCACAGTTCCACAGTGCCTGGTGTGTGTCGTGATAAGACAGCGTCGAGTGTTTACAAAATTCAATATCAATTTTTAGTAAAAATAAATCCCTACAAAACAAAAATATTGATTTGAGTTTCATTGTGTTTCTTGGGTTTTAGTCGGTTAAAGATAGGTATAGGTTTTTTATATTTATTTTATTTATCCATGAAATCCTTTTTGATTTTATTTCGGTTTAGTAAGCACAGGTGTTTTACGGGTGGGGATTCAAGAAGTAATTTAGGTTATCATTTAAAAAAAAATCATTTCAAAAATTTTAGTAAAATCAGCTAAATCCCTACAAAACAAATATTATTCCAAAATTTCTTAGCAAAAATCTGCTAAATCCATTATTTACTTTGTTGTTTCTTGGCATTCCATAAAAAAAACAATATAACCGAAGAAAGCCAAATTATTCATTTAAAAATATGATTTAGAACCACCAAGGTGAACATCAATACGGCTTCCAGTCATTATTTTTTAATGAAAGTGCGGACAGGATCAATAGATGGAATTACCGCATAGCCTCAATACATGGGTGCTCTCTTCATGCACAAATTTCTTGGTGACAGCTTCTTCCATAATAGCTTTAACCTATGATAATATCGTGCAATTATATGAAATAATAAACCTTCTATTAATGAATGAAGTTAAACAATAAATTTTCTGATCATATTACACAAACACACACACACACACACACATATATATATACATAGTATATACTGGCCGTTTTATAAGTATATTTAAACAATATTTTTAATATATTAAAGACCCTGAGATTTAAAAAATGCAAATAATTTTATTGAGATACTGGCTATGACATTTATGAAAATTTGTAATTAATACATACTTTATGCTCTAAGATATATGTTAAACAACTATATAACATCACCAACCATATTAGGCTGATAAAATGACAACACACATACTACTGTAACGCAGTTATATTATGATATATTCCAAATAGAGCATTTTTAGTAAATAGAGGAATGTCACTACCCAATTGTAAATGCTAAGTTACAATTCTTCATACCCATTGTGACTGTTTTATTTGGTTTGTAATTTAAGTTATTGTAACGAATAAGTGTAATGATCACCTGGCATTTAAGAAGTCGCAAGAGATTTTCATGTTTATCGGCATCTGCAATACAAGTTCTGTGTTAATTAGTGAAAAAATATTATGTTATTATTTGTTCAAACACAGTTATTTGTTATTTGATGCTGGTAAAACCAACTCCCTTTAAACTTCCTTATTAAATGATCACATATAAGCTTTAATAGCAGTTTTGTTCTGCACGTTTTTTTAACTGATACCATACCATCTGCGCGTTTGCCATATTTGACATTTACATTAGGGAATATAACACAAACATAACAATTACTTGAAATGGGATATAATACTACCACAACCACACCACTACATGTACATGTCGGTTATGTGTTTCCTATCCCTTTACCACAATCACTGAAATCTACAAACATGTTTTAACATAACGCAGCATGAAAAGCATGGGTCTTTAACATATGGCACATCATATGTAACACAATATAAACAACTGATCTTCTATTATAATGTTTTATGTAATGCGTTGATTGTTTTAACATTTACATAATCAATAATTAATTTGACTAATTGTAAAATATTGAAGCATGAAAGTGAACATCAACTGTTAAAGTAAAAGCAAATTTCTTGTTATTTTCTGTAAGTTTAATAATGCCACCTTTTACATGCTACTCTAAACCTTCTACTTGATAGATTTTATTCTACAGGTATTAATGATACCGACCAACAATTTACCATGGGAAATACATGTCCAACTTGCATTGCAAATATCCAGCAGTTATATATACTTGGCTGCAATGGGGTTATATCAATATATCATGTTTTAAAAAGCATATAGTGCACATTACACCTTCATCATATAAAACAGTGGTTCTCAAAATTTTTTGAAAAGATCGAGGAACCTTGGAAGAATATTTAAAACTGCGACCCTTATTACTTTTTCAACGTCTATTCGTAATCAATATTTACTTATGAGTGTAGTTTCGAACGCAATGGCCGTGCGACGCCCTACAAGATTTTAAACGACGCACCAGGGCGTCGCGACGGACAGTTTGAGAACCTCTGATGTAAAACATCATAACATTTATTTAAAGTAAGTATAAATTTATAAATCATGCTACAATATGTATTTTAAGGCAACTATGGAAAACCACCAACCATGCTAAAGCTGATAGAAAAAAAAAACAACATTCACTACAATTTCCAAATCCTGTTTTCCAAATAAATGGCATTTTTAGTTAATAGGGATTTCACTGTTCTACTGTTAGTAGCCTACATATTACACCTCAAGCACTCCAAAACTTTATATCCATTGTGACATGATTTATTTAATGTGTATTTTGGGGGATGGCTAATACCATAAACTGAAATTGAAACAATATTTGTATTAATTTTTTCTAAGGATGTTGTGTCATGCCAAGATCTTAAGTGTTGTCGCAAAGCAATACATGCTAATACATATGATTCATGGCAAATCCTGAGAATTATATCATGATCATTGTCTATTTTATTCTTAGCACATGAATTATTAGTACGCTGTCATAAACACATGTCATGCCAGAGTTCTGTGTGGTGGATAATTTATCACAGACTGTGTGCTTCCTGGTCCATTTGTCAGTGCTATCAGTGTGTTGACATGATTAAGACATTTCTTACATTTTAATTTAACCAATTAATCCACTAAGTCCAGTGACATACTGCCTTGCTTAACACAACCAACTTATCAACAATTGTCTTGTCAAATCACTGTGATAACACCCAAAGTGCTTTTCTACAGAAATAAAACAAGAATATTATATCCTATCTTTGCTGGTACAACTAAACCTTAGAAATGTTATAAGATACAGGATAAGCTTAGCATGTCACTGAAAAAACCCTTCATTGTAGATACCACTACTTATATATTTAGATTGTATAAGATTAAGACGTTAATAAATACTCTTTTAGTTTAAGCCATTTATATACTGGTTCCAGTTTATGTCTGTTAAGGGCCTTGCTCAAGGACATAACTAATGATGCAAAAACATTTCTACTGCCTGCAAACTGCTTATGGTTTCATACATCGATCAAATAGTCAGAAATCCGCTTAGGAATTACAATTACAATTTTTATTTTTGTTTCTTTCGCTGCAGCGTTTACCACCAACAATTTGAAAAACAACAATTGACAAAAAAAAAAAAATACTGTGGCAACTGGCAAAAAACTACAGCAAAACAGGAAGGCACCAAAAAAACCCAAAAGTTATCTAGTTTGGCGCCTCCCTGAAAACATGATGTCCCAGGACAATGGCAGCCAAATAGTCAGTTTAATAACAGCGCGAATCTTAACCTTGTTCAAACTCTTTATAACTAAAAACCCAGCAAATGGTTTTAATTCAAAATCTTCCAGCTGAGGGGCAACGCTCTAACCAGTCAGATCTATCGCATCCCGATAAAATTGTGGTGACAACTTAAGTGGTTAAATCAAAGATCAACAGAACAATATGACCGCATCTGGTGTCCGCCAATCTCCAATGTACAATGCAGACAATATCATACAGAATAATGGATTCACTTACCTGATACGACAGTCATTTTGGGACGTTTCGTTGTTTCAGCCCACTTATTCCGATAAGGGGGATGTTCACAAACAGTAAGTATCTAACTAATCACCTTGGGACGGCTAATTATTCATCTCAGCTATAAATTTCTTTAGTCTTACAGAGTGCTCTATTCCAGTTGCGACTTGCGATCTTGTTTTGGTTTTATACACTTTTACGCCCGGGTCAGACACTTTTGAAACGTAAAAACATACGGTCGCGCTGATGTTATTGTATTCTAACTACCTCATCTACCTTTACGCTAAACACGACCTAAGCCACGCTGGACCAACATCTACGTTTTGAATCAAACAACAATTCTGTCTAACGTTATAGGAACTTAAAAACCTCGAAATTTATTTAATTAAAGTCTCAGTGATTTGACATTATTGTCTCAAAAAGAAAACCAACAGGGCAACAAAGTGAATCACAGTTATATTTAATATCACAACCAGCATTCACCATAATAATTTAAAGGGATTTTGGGGGGTAAATAGTTGACCGTTTACGTACAAGTGGTTGGGTCTTGACGATGTTATCACAAAAAGTATTATCGAATGATTATATTATACAACAGCTGACATACTCGTAGTTCAGTTATTGTTTTGTTAATCATGAAAGAGTAATTGAACAGTTGTAAAAACAAAATGAGAAAGTATGCAGTATCTTTGCAAAAAATATGTATTAATCATTATGAGCCATCAACACAGCATGTGTAATTACAAAGCGAGTATAACAGCAGTTTGTATATCATGTATATCATCTTTGCTTCTTTCTTCTACGATTGGAGTCTGATGAGGTGCTGGGACCAACAACCACCGTACCATCCCTGATATCATCCTGCACTTGCCCATCCTCCTTCTTGATGGCTTGGCTTGCTTCGATGTAGAACATGACATCTCGAAGTTGCTCCTTTAACTCGGCAATCTCCACTTGTTGCTTCGAAGCCACTTCCTCCACATCTACAACCTTCTTCCGCCACATTTCCTGCACAACATTCCAATGGTTATTTGCCACCAAGTAATGTAAGATAGGATATTCATGGTGATCAACATAGGATAGGATTTTTCATGCAAGTGGTGTTACTACACAGTAAATCGACAGATTAGCTCGCACCCACTGCCAGGTTAACCAAGCCATTGTAGCGTGTTGTGTTTGAGACGCTTCTTTAATTTAATAAACCCACCAATCCACTAGCTTCAGGCAATGCTCCGTATTTGCCATGCCGAGGACACAACCGATTTGTTATTAACCAGCTATTAACCAGTATTGAATCTGCAATCCTTTGGCTATAACGCAACACACCAACTCACCTAGGTAATCAGACAGACAATATAAAGCTCCAAGTATTTTTCATAATATGAATGTTTCTAAATAAAAGAAGAGTAATATACTGCGGTTGAACCTGGTTTTTAATGAGACTTTTGTTCAACTCCCGTTCATTGGACAAGTCACGGAGAGTTTGTGTGAACTTGTTGCTCAGTTGGAGGTTGCGGTGGCTCAAGCTCTGACGTTCACTACCTAGCTCCTCGACCTTGAAAGGGGGAGTTGCAATCATTACCGGGAATCGCTTTAAAAAATTTGTGGGGCAAGCATGGCAGGGGATGTTTGGTCTAAACTTAATTCTTATGTCACCAGGTAACACATGTTGTTGCAACGTTTAAACCTAGTATTAAGTATTTGAACAGAAAATTTAAACACTGTCTTCATCAACACATTGCAATACTTCCAGTAACTGCACAGCATGCCTGGTGGAATTGTGTATAAACACACTTGCATTTTTCTACCCTCAGGGAGCAACTTCGAGCAAGTTTGTTAACAAACTCACTGAGCTAAATAGAAGACACCAACCTTTTTGTTGGTGACTTGAAGTTGTGACATGGCCTGTTCCAATTCCGAACAAACATCTTCGTATTTCTTGGCTCCCTGTGCTTGGGCCTGGTCCACCATCTCTTCCCAGTATTTCCTCTGTGACTCCAATTGACTGGTCAGGAGATGCATGCACTGGGAAACAATGGTTAATCAAACACTAAATTCTAATGTTATATTCTAATATGTTAAAGAATAATAAAAAAATGAACAAGAATTTACACCGTCAAGAACTTTCTGCCAAACAAAAGGGAAACATATTTATCACCTGGTGTGGGAAAATGGACCACTGAATCGCTGACAACTGTCAGAATAACAAATACCCATAGTCTGCTCACCCAAATATTGATGTATGCTGTATACCTATCCAGTAAATTATTTTTACTAATAAAATATTATTAAGTTTCTCTTTGAAAATTAATATTTTTTGTAAATTATTTTGCAATTAAACAACACTTTCGCATTAGAATATGGATTGCGAAAATATTTTTCACCGGCAGAGTTAGCTACCTCAAGTTGAATTCCTTCGATTTTTGCTTCATTTTCATCTGATCCGCCCTTTTCAATCAGTTTGCCATCTTCCTTGTTTTGAAAGAGTCGGTGGACAAAATAATCTGGATTCGTAAAGGACGTTAAAAATGGCGCCAAAAAAATGGTAAAAACAAACGCCATGAATAAATGTGGTATTTGTATCATGGTGGTTGGAAGGATTTGAACAAAGTTGTCATTGGATAACTCGCATATCAAGGGTCCAATTAGCGAATTCATTTTACTGTGCTATTCGATCATTGTATTTGTAAAAACCACCAGACATTTTTTTTGTAAAAACCACCAGAAAGTACAAGGTTTGAGCAAGTGCCGAAGGGCACACGGCAGGAAAGTTTTTGATTTAGAACAAGCAACCATATGGCTGTAAGTTCAATGTTCTGTTATTCAACCAAAAGCACAAAGAACTACCCACTACAAGATAGTGTTGTCCCGCTGTACTATCGAGAGGCATTTTTAACTTTTAGCCTAAAATTAAAGTATTGTGATATTTAAAGAGATTTTTTGGGCCTTCAAGAACACTGCCTGTTAATTTCAATACTTCATTTTGCACGCAAAAACACAGATAATTACAAAATAATGTTGTCATGCTATACCATCATAACATTTTTTGTTTTCGTTTTTTCGCTGTATAAAATAGAGTACTGAATTGGCACCCATAGTTTTATGGCCATGTGAAAACAATATTTTGGTTCCTGAGAATATTGCAGGTAATAATCACCTCCAGCATAGTCCCACACTCGATTGTCACTCAATGCCATCGCGTAGTTGTGGTGGGTTTCAAGGTAATGTTGCTGTGCATGCTCGGAGGTGTACCTCCCACACCCCACATTACCGCACACCAAGCATATCCACAGATCCTCAGAGCTCCCACACACCATGCACTTGTTGTCCGACTGAACTTGTGGGGTCTGCACGTAGCGACATACTGGGCAACTGTGGAGATAGTGGGTATGATGGATGATAAAATTTGTTCACCATTGAACGACCAGACAGCTGCCACTCCTCGTTGTAATGAGAACAATTTTATTATAGTACTAATGCACATGTGGTTTGGAGTAGCCTATCTTTAAGAAATCTTTAAACGACAATATAACTTACTATTGGTAGCCATTTTTACCACAGTTAACTAATAAAAGAACTAATCTTAGAGGCTTGTTACCATTAAAATTTTCACCAAATACCCAAATAAATGTTCTAAATTTTGTTGTGCGTGACATGAAACTAAGTAGCACGTACCATTGGTCCTCCCACTGTCGGAGGCAGGTGGCGTGGAATGAGTGGTTGCACAGGATGGTGAGCACTCCCTGCACAGACTCATCCATGCGTTCCAGACACACCATGCAGTCAGGTAGCTCCGTGGAGTTGCTGAGTGGAAGGAATCCTCCGTCGGTCCCTTCGTACGACGATGTCGCTTCAATTGATGCCACAAACGCGAGGTGGCAAATTTCCTCCGGTATCAAGGAGCTGGTAAAGTTGTAGCATCAGCAAGAATGACAAGATTAGTCGGGTAGTTTAGTACACCGTCTTTCAGCCGAAAGGGTTGCAGGTTCCAAACTAGTCGCTAGCTATTCGGTTGTGTCCTTGGGCAAGGCACTTAATGGACATTGCCTAAACTCAGTGGAATAATTGGTTCTACTGAATTGAAGGAACGTGTCTATCATACACAACACACTGCAATAGCTCCGGTAAACCGAAGGTGGACACAGGGTGATCTGACGATTGCCCGTGTGTTAACCCCCTTGGTTTTCCCATTCACAGGGAGAAAAATGAATATCTTATTCTTTCTTATCAAAAAAGATTAAACAGAGATTAAACTTATGATCCTATCCTAAGACAAAACTTATAATATACATCAACCCACTTTAAATATGTTCATCTTAAAAATATCAGGGTATGAATTTTTATTAGCCCTCTATTAAATTTTTGTGTTTCTGTGAATCCACTAACCTGTATGGCATATTGTTATAACTGAAGTAGAAGTTGCAGGCATCTTGGCTAGAAGCGAACGCGAGTAGCACCATGTACTGGTTAGGAGAACGATCTCGTATGATACGGATTTGCCGCACCACTCCAAGGTAAGGTGCGGTGAATTCAAGCATAGCGTGCGCGTCCATGGAGGCAGGGACCGATATCATACACAGTGTGTCAGTGTCTGGGTGGATGTTGTGCTCATCAGCTGCTAGTTTGTAGCTGGGCATGGATGTAAGTGTCAGGGTAATTGTAAACATTCCACATGCATAAAGGATGAATCTGGTAAATTGATACTAAAATTGCTGAAAATAAAGGAGGGAACTAGAAAAGTTAAACTCATTAATCTCTTCATATTGTTGGTTTTACCTTAAAATTACTTTTTTCCGTTCCCAATTTTTTTAGAGAGTAAAATTCATTATTCTTATAGTTTTCACTTTTGTAGTTTATGACTGCGAATTTTAGATCAAGCCAAGGAAAATATACTGGGACAACAGTAAGGCAATGGTAAGGATAACATTGTGGTTAATTAATTGCTAGTCGTACTTTGATTTATACAAGTGCAATATTCCATTGGTGATGTCAACAGCTGGGTTCCCAGTAAAGAAGGGAACACTGGTGTTGCTTAAAACTGGGTTCGAATTCTCTCTTTGGTTGGATGGCCCTTCAGAAGAATCCTATAAAAGTACCGGTATTGAATTAGAATTATGCAGTGCCAAGCTAAAATAAATGTTTAAGTTGCATTTTAATATTCTTCTGCTTTTAATTTAAAATCACATTTTTTTATTATTTCACAATTTATTCACAACTTTAATATTACTTTGTCTTCGCAATTAAAATATGATAAAATTTTATCTTAAGAAACTATTTGAATACAATTTCTATAGTTTCCTAATCATGAATAGTTTCGAATCATGCTTAGCATTTTATATTTAAATAGTATTCTTACAAAAAATGGAATAAATACCGTAAATCTTCGAGTATAGTCCGCATTTTTTTCCGGAAATTTTAAGGTCAAAATCCCTAGTGCCTACTATATATGAGGTTGAAAAAAACATATTTTCTTAAGCGTCAACCCAATCGCTAAATCCGATCGCGGACATCGCCATATTGAATGGTGTAACGATATTGCATCATTTACGATTGCATTCTGGAAGGCCTGACAGTAAATCTTCTGTGGACTATGAAACTGAAAGTGATAGAGATTTAAACTACAATGATGTTGACATACTTACGAACGAACAAATGGACCAGATATTTAATGCTGAAAGTGACATTGAATTTGTAGGATTTGAATAAATGTTTCTGTTTGAAAAAATCTTTTGCTCTTTCTTTTATAACTCAAGTTAGGGATGCGTACTATATATGAGGTTTAGGTTTTCCCCCAAAAAAACTCCTATACTTGCCCTGCGGACTATACATAGAGACGGACTATACTCGAAGATTTACGGTAAACATGAATTTACATAAATTAGTAATAAACAAAACTTGCTACAACCATATGAAACCAACCAATCAGACATTACCTCATGTAACTCTGCACTTGTTTTGGACACAGATTCGGACTTTTTAAAGTTTTCTTTCTTTTTCTTTGACTTGATTTCACTATTGATGTCGTCATTTGGATTGGATCCGTCTTGGTTTTTTAAATTCTCCATCTTTTTGTTTTGTGGCAATAAACCTGCCAAAACACGGTCAATTAAATAACATGGAAACTTCCGCTGTGTCTGCACCACCAACCTTCGTTTTCATACGATATTACCGTAAGCTGGCGATAATATCGTTGTCCTTTGAGCTTGATCAGCAATTCGTGGCGGTCATTTTCATCTAGGCCTTCGAATGAAAGAACTTCGGGGTTTCTATTGTTCCACTTGCACGGTTCTAATCAACATAGTTAGTGATGCGACTAGTGTTGTATAAAATTTATTCATTTTCAAGCTACAGTAGAAAAAGGCACATTATTTAAACGTTTTACATTAAATTAAGTCTGTTTAAATTTAAGTTTAAAGCAATTCCAAGTGTTTAATTTAACAAAAACAACAAAATGACATGTTATGAATTGTCAATTTTAGCTAACGATTACATAAAATTTTGTTAAAACCTGAGTTAAATCATTTAAAGGTTCTAATTTAAGTCATTTATCCAAGGGATCATATGGTTTAGTGTGTTAGTGCGACACCTTTTAACCGAAAGGTTACAGGTTCGGAACTGGTAACTAGCTAGTCGGTTGTGTCCTTGGGCACTTAACAGACATTGCTTGAACCCAGCGAATTAATGGTTTCTACCAAATTGAAAAAAACGTGTGAGGCATACACAGCCCACTACAATAGCTCTGGTAACCAAACAATAGGCACAAGGTGATCTGTCGATTGTCTGTGTGTTAACCCCCTTGGTTTTCTATCCACTGGAAATTGGGATAAACATGAATATCCTATAACACAATGTATTACAAAACCGAATGAGACTACAATGAAGCACATACTCATAGGTGAAACGTTGTCACAGGGAGAGCCCACATGTTCATCAACAACAGGAAATGGGGCAAGCCAACCATCAGGTGAAACACATGCAGCTGGAAACATTAGAAGTCATTGATACGCACAAGCAGTTGTTGATAACATAGGCATGAAATTAGGGATTCTAGGGGTTCAAATTACACCATTGTGTGAAATAAACTTTTGACTTTATTGGTTTAAATACAATGGTTTTATAAATGATTATAAACAATAAGGATACATGGGTAAATTTAGAATAACTAAAAAATCCAGAATGTGCTTGATGGGACAAAGTATTAGTATTTTTCCACTTACATGAGTGGGATGGAAATACTTTTGTCACATACATGAGCGGGGCCAGTTATATTAATATGAATATATATTATATATAACCCGTGGCGTTTATGATATACCCCTACCTGGTACCGCTTATGTTAGTGACAAAAATATTCATCCGCCCCTCTTCCCACTGTCCTGCAGAATGTGTGCTGTCCAGCACCACTGTCGCGAAAGAAATGAACTAACTTGCTATTGTTTTTAGTCTAGGAATCTGACAATTATTTGTGTTAAAACGCCCTTTGTTGACCCACATACAGAGATAAAATAAGTATTCTAGTGTAACAGTAAATGGATGGATAAAGGAAGACTACACAGTAAAATGATGAAAACACAATGTAACCCGAACTATAACAGCAACACCAAACCGAATGGAAATTAACGAAAAAAAAAACTTTCGTTTTGTGTGTAGTTTCCCCAGCCAAATTTTTCTAAAATACCTTGGAAGCGTATATCAGGAACGTCGTGTCCAGCAGCAATACTTAACCGTACGTGAACCAAAGATACTTTCATTTAGCACACCAACTTCGACACAACATTTCTTGTTTACATTAAGTAATTTTTTCGGACATTGTGTATATGTATGAAACAGCGACTTTAGTGGTAAACTAACATTTATTATTATGGATTCCCTTCGAATCCGAAATTGATTTTACTCCGTTTTTTTTCGCTACGCTAGTGACAAGCATGTCATGTCGCAAGATTATTGGCATAAAGATGTTATCCAATCAGGTTAAAACTTACAGAAATTTTTAAAGTCATGCTCTTAATTTGCAAGAACCTTTAATTTTACAGAAACCCCAAGGGGAATTCCCGCTATCGGAAAAATGTGAAAAAAGTGCCTTATTTTGGAGTGCTTAGGCCTAAACGGCGATGTTTTCGGATTAGACAGAAATCTTTACTTCAAGTTTCTAAGAAATTAAACTATGTGGATCACAAATCAGTAAAACGAACATAGAATTTAAATTACCCAGTGTACCCCGAGAATGTGCCTAACCAATCATAAATACAATCCTTATTAGGCGTGGAAAATGTTTAACGTTGTTCGAAGGTTTTTGCAACATTGTCGCCCCAACCGATGCTTGAGGTTTACAGGTTTCGACAAATCGCCTGAAAAGTGTAACAATATGATATGAACTGCAACATGGTAGGGGGTGAGATTTGATAAGCGGCAAATCAATGATTCTTATACACCAACTTTGGAAGAAATCTTAACAATTACTCGCAGGTATGGTGGCCCATATATGCAATCCGAAAATCTTTTGTTCGGTTAACAAAACTATTTCAAAATCGATAAAAATATTTTTTATGAAGTTGTTAACTAAGGAATAAATATATATTGAAAATGAAGTGACACCATTTTCGTTATTGTAAGACAACTTACAAAATATGCTGGTTATATTTTACATTAAAGGATTTGTCCACTGTTACCTTTAAATTAAGGATACAAACAAGAGCCCATCCGCAAACTCCCGCCAAGACAAAAGTATTTATCTCACCTCTCCTTAACCAACTTATGCTGCGGCGATAACGAAGAGTATAATGATCATAAGAGTTTATGTCAGAATAATTTCAAGCGAAAAACGGGGAAATAAAAGGAGGGAAAAAGAAAGTGGGAAGGGGGGAAACTGCACAGTAAAATAGGGACTGTATAGTTAGTGTTAGAACTGGGGATAGAGTTAAGGTGTTTAGGGAAGCATTAGAGTTGTTTAGAGTTAGTTTCCATATTTTAGTAAACTTTTCCTCCTCCCTTCTTTTAGTTTTACGCCGAAACAGACGGGGTGTAAATGGGAGAGCTATTTGACAAAAAGCAAGGGAGTTAACGTTCTTTGGCTGTTGGTTGTTCATTTTCTGTCTACCATCACCACGTATCAATGCATGTACATTTTTTTTATTTTCTAACATGAATGCTGCCAAGTAATATAATTTATGTACAGCTCCAATATCTGGGTTTCTTCTTAACATTTCCGCAGAGTTACTTTGTAAAGATTAATAACGACATGTCCACGTCGTTCAGCGCTCTATTGGTTGCGGTCGGGTATGTCTGGTTCATCGGGTAACCTTGAGACCAACCTGCAAGACAAGGTTACTTACTATCGGACGTAAGGCAGCGCTCACATGACGTCACCTCCAAAATCCCCACATTGCACCATCTTTGTTCTTTGTTGATCACTGTTAGTGATTAGGCGGCTGTGTATGCTCGGGGAGCTGTATGTGTTTACGCCTCCCACGCAAAGTCTCTCGCATGTTGTGCTGTTGGTCCTGGAACAATACGGAAGAAACGAGATAATTTGATGATTGACCCACCGCGTGAGATTCATTCTTTTTCAAGGCTGAACAAATAAAAGATCGGACTCACTTGAAACCGGGACATAAAGCGTTCGGGAATCCGTACGAGTTGAATGCGCGAAACTGGATATAACCAAGCTTCACGTTTCGCCGTTCCATATATGGTATTGTGGCATTAAGTAGCGCGGGGCTTCCACGGATGAAGGACACTCTCGTAACAATAGGTGTGTTCGGGGATACGAAGCGAAAAGGCGCTGAAAGAAACAGTGTTTTCGTAACCTGAGTTTCTTGGACCCGGCCCGGTTTTGTAAGGTCAACAGTAAACATGGCGGCCACATTGAACTTTTGAGCGTGGCACGATGCTTCTGCCCAATTGGTTAACGATTTAAAAAGTTATTATGACGTGATGTTTTTGTTCCGGACATCATTTTTTGAAAAATATTCAAGTAAGAACATTACCTAAATTAATTTCAGGCTGAAACAGTGTAAGTGAGACTTATATAGTACTTTGCTAAAATGGGTTTAACAGACTAGTTTTTACAAAGGTCAAGTGCAATGTAAGACACAGAAGAAAAAGTGGTACAGGCGCTTTCTTTTGTATATATAGTTACTTAATCCAAAAAGTTAGAATAGCATACCTGCTATTTTCATGTATTCCATTAAAACGTTTGATACTTCATGTATCGAAACCGCTATGTCATCGGATCTACAAAATAATGATCACTACCTCGACTCTAGCGGTTTCACACAGTTATATACCTGGACAGAAGTATGTAACCGAACAAAATATTCTGAGGCCGCCCAACCACACCCACAATTTTCGAGGCACTGCTACCAGACCAGACAGACATCGCCGTCGGAAATCGTGAGTTCCAATTCTAAGGGGGATATTATTAATGGTGCAATACATATACGAGGGAAAAGGTGATGGAAACTTTCCCAAACAATAATTTCAACCACAGAACTCATCGTAACGCCAATCTCGACTGAACCGAGCAGCTTGGTTGATTAGTACGTACAGTGGGTTAGCCGAAGGGTCTTAGGTTCGAAATTGGTTGCTATCTGTTGTGTCCTTCAGCAAGGCACTTAGGGACCATTGCATCCAGTGAATGAATGGGTTTTAAGAAGAAACTTCTAGAATCTAGATCATACCCAACACACTACAATTATTCTGGCCACACGACGGAAGACGCGAAATAATTTGACGATTACTTGTGTGTTTACGCCGCTTTACCATTCACGAGAATAAACATGAGTTTTATATCCTATTCCCCTATCTACACCGGCCCCTATTTTAAACCCAGCACAAATTCTTTGTCCTTCTAATGTCGCGATTTGGTATGTTTTGGCTGCTTGTTTTTAAAATGTAAAATACGGACTCTGCGATAAGCCAAAAGTAGCCTTTCTGACACCCACCCTTTCCTATCTTAAACTCAACACTACCCTAAACGACTTTTGTATGAGTATGTTGTTTCCTCTTTGTTTAGTCTAATAACACGCGGCCACCGACACGTCGTGCTGAGCTTACCTTTCGGCTTCCGATATAGAAGAAAACCTCACATATTGTGATATTGTGAAAAGCAACGAAGACATTGTATGCACGAAACTTGGCTGTCATGTTTGCGACATTCAATGTCTGTGTAGTGTAGGTAATTCGGGACTCCATTTCATCCTCTCCATAGTTCGGCGTTACCTATCATGTCACAATTATTAATGAATGCCTTAACCCAAGATGGCAACAAACCCTAAAGTCCAGACCCTCGAGATTTCGCTTTGAGTTGCCGATCCAAGCAACAGCTATGAACGGATAAATAGAAGATGCTCTGATTTCCGTATCGTAATTGTACAAGCTGAAAGCACAATGATGAATAGTCGCATTACATACCTGTGTTGATATACTCACAAGTAATCCCGGTTGTAGTATATGGAGGTAAAGTCACCTCCATTCACGCGGTATGCCACCTGAAATATAAGCATGTCATATAGGGTCACACAGGGCAAAATCCCGTACCATATCCCCCCTGTCAAAAATGTAGAGTACAGTATCATAGTATCCCCTGCCGCTAAATTGGTAGTAGATATAAGAGTACCAGTTGTCAATCAGGGACGTGATATTGGACGAGCTGGCATCGAGGGCTGTGATCAACCGGATGACACCTTTTACTGCCGCGAAAACAGTTTATTTAATCCCTCTAAATCACCATATATCAATTAAGACAACCTGTAGGTTTTATTGGGGCATAATCGCCGTACAAATTGCGCAAGGTATTTCCGTAACGGCGAAGAAAGTTGTTGTTGGTGAAGTATTTGAACTGAGCCACTTTGCTCAGGCGTTGCAGGGGAGTTTGGTTCTTTACGTGCCACATCATTACGTTCGATGCCTGTGGGATGCATCAACTCAATTAACAGCGACGATCGGATTTAAACTCACATCCAGGTCCATGTACGCCGCGTTCTTGTAATCTTGGAAGGTGAGAGTCGACACGCTGCCGAATATGTTGTTGTTTTGCCAGTTGCCCGAGCCTGAAACGAGATTGCTTGAGCCGTACTCGCCGGTGAAATGTGATGAAATACTCACGTCGCTCTCCCCATTGCCGGGGCGTTTAAAACGTATTTGTGAGAGAGCTGGGGCCATATCTCTTACAATGGGTTGAGCGGTAAAAACGCATGGAGCATAGGAATACCAATTCGTTTTAAAGAAACATTGTAGTTTGCTGACTACAATGAAGACATTGCTATAATTTATGATAGAGTTCAATAAATATCTAGGTTTTGTTCAGCTGGTTTTCACCGAGATAAGTTTTAAAGGTTCGCCAGTAAAGTAATACCGTTTTTATACAGCTAATCATTCGGCCACACAGCCGGTGTGTGTTATGCAACACACGCTAAGGGTGTTGTAGATTAAGCGAAGCAGCAAACAGGTGTGTTTATTTCACCGTCTTATGAGCTACAGTCTGCTACAGATGAGTTAATGGACCAGATTTAACATACCGGTGTTGTTTGGTAGGGAACCCCCCTGTTCGCTTGACCATTTGTCGCCAATCGTGCATTTGCCGAAGATGTTGTTTTCATGGATGGAAGCCACCAGCGTCCAACCACCTCCGGCGTCCTCCATCTCACAGTAGACCTGGGGTGGTGGAAGGGAGTAACTGGGGCAACGTGCTTAAATATTGTACTCGTTGGGAAATATAGAGATAATATTGGATAACAGGGGGTAACGTGGAAAGCGAACAAGTGTGACATTGTAGTATCAAACAATGTGGGAAAAGGCGGTAATTGGGTTAAATGGGTTAACAGTAGATAACAGGCAGAGTACGGAAAAACAGGGGGTACCAGGAAGCAATATGGACAACAGATAGGAAGGTATGATATTTAGGTTTATCCTCGAATGGAAAAACGCAAGGGGGTTAACACACGGGCAATGGTGAGATTACCTCGCGCCCGCCGTCAGATTTACCGGAGCTATTGCAGTTTGTTGTGTATAATTGAGACGTTCCTTTAATATGTTAGAACCCATCATTCCACTGGCTTCGGGAATCGTTCGTTAAAGAGCCTGCAAACCTTTGGCTAAAAGGCGACGCACTAACCAACCAAGCTAATCGGGCGGACATTGGTTAATTTTTGGGTAACATAAGGTAACATTGGGTAACAGGAGCAACTGTGTGTGGCAGGGGTTCATAACACGCAGAATTTTATTACCAACCCCCCACAATAACCCTTCAGGCTATTCGTCCAGTTAAATATCAGTTAATACAGAGTAACAGAGATGACAGTACCACTGGATAACATATCCCAGTGACAGTATACCTGAAATGGTAATGAGCTTGCTCTGGGTTGTATGGTGTAGATGCCTGACTTCGAACCCGGGTTTAACTCCCGACAAGACCGGTACACCTTTGCATTTAACTGAAAGGCTGTAAAACGTTGATCATAATTAGAATATTTGTTTCTGTGTTTCGATATAACGGGTTTGAAACTAGACCTAGTGAAATGACTCACCTGCGATTCCATGTACATCGCTGCGAATGGCAGCTGTACTCGGTACTTCGTTTATCTTGTTCTAAATATAACTCTCCGTTTAATTCAACCTATCATTAATTTTCATGAAATAAAAAAAACTAACTACAAGTTACCTGAGTTACGACTGTTACTATTAGCGCAATGAAAGCCAACATAACTCCAAAAGTGGCAAGCGCCTTCCAAAGCACATCGCTCGTATTTAGGCGGATTTCTGTTTCGCCTTTCGTAGTTGCATCTGGTTAGCAACAGTGTTAGCTAAGGTAACCATCACTTGACCACTTCATTACCATGCTTTGTGTCATTCTTCTTTATCGAAGTGGACGGATCCTCCATTGCACTTATTGAAATGATACAAGCATAAGAACGCAACTTCGTTAAAGAATGTTAGAATGACCTTTAATTAATAGAACAAACATCCGGCGATGACACTTTGATGGATGGCCAATCATCCCACTACTTATTCTACCAATAGTAATCGTGACCTCAGCAAATCATTGTCGGATTTTATGTGTTCCCTTTGGAATCGAAGGATCTCATATTAATTGTGACAGGAAAATACAACTGGGGCATATATAGACACGAGCTGCGTCGACTAAAAAGTTTTTTTTTCAGTTTTAGAATCGACGCGCTACAAAAATGCTATGCAATCGGGCGATAGTTAAAAAAGGTTTAAAATTATGGCAGAATTATATAAAATCCGCACATTAGTTTTCTAGATGAGTTCCTGGTAACAGAAACATATTGCAATTGACATAACGTTATACAAAACAGAGGTGTATTTTAATGGATGGATATATAATACTTATGCACTCTATGCTTGCAGGATGTAAGATGTCCCGGATACACACTCAACACATGTAATAACTGTTTTGTCGAGTCACATTAGTGGTATCGTTGATAACATCGTGAATCTCCTGTGTTAGGCTTCGTATCAGGGAAGTGTTGTTGGGTGCGTAATTTTGGTTATAAACAAGGCTGAGGTAATTAATATTTTTTCTCTGCAGGTTGGCGCCTAAAAGATGCGCGTTCAGGAAGCAGCTGAAGCTGAGAAGTTAGTGTACGGTCGTGTGACCGCATGGTTAATGCGACCGATACATATGCCGACTACAATACAAAAACGGTCCAAGTAACGATCCCATCATGGGTTCAAAACTTGGCTCGGTTAAAAAAAAGGAAATTTAGTACGGTCGTGTGGCCGAATGGTTAACGCGACTGATACATATACCTACTCATATATATAAAAAAAATGGCACAAGTGACGTACCCATCTTGGGTTCGAAACTTTTGTCAGTAAAAAAAGCTGGAAAGTTACAGTACGATCGTGTAACCAAATGGTTAACGCGACCGATACATAAACTGACTTCTATACAAAAACGGTCCTTGTGCCTAGTCACTGGGTTCGAAACTTGGCTCCATAAAAAAACTGGAAAGTTACAAAGTTGGATTCGACGGCAAACAGCGTAACGTTGAATTCGGAGTTTGTTATGGGGGTAAGATTAGTGCTCAGGGCAGGGTTAGGATTAGCTACCATAGTTTTAGCAGTTTCCCTCCATTTCTTATCCCCTCATTTTGGTGTTGCTCCTCGTCGGGCATACTGCAACTCCTCACATATAGACACTCGGAGTCGCTGCCAGTTAAGACGTTACGCCAAATATACTACTATAGAACGTATGACACAACTTTTAGAACTTTCCGATTATATTTTAGAAATATCAATTTTCCATGAAAATTTGAAATTTCAACTTAAAAACATAAAAACAAAATAGTTGTCGGTAGCATCGTCACGGTTTGGTCCTGGTCGTATGTATGTCGTCTATTCGTCCCCACCGATTTCGCCAGCAAAGTTTTGCCAGTTCATTTGATCATCTGTAAAATAAATATAGTTTATTGTACTGGATATTAGGGTAGTATATATACTTCTATGGATCGTTATATGCATTAATTAAGATATTGAATCATATTTATGTAATAATCCGGCCCACAAAAACTTGCTATGACAGGTTCAACCCACCGCGAAAACTTACCTTCATCGTCGTGTTGCTGGATCGCTTCGTCATCACTGCACAATATAAAACATTTTTAAGCGAATATTTTTAAAGCACAAATAATAAAAACGGTTTACGGGTAATTGACTATTGGCACTGGTTTTCTAACGATTTCAAGTCTTTGTTCTTGCGAATACAGTGTTTTAACTAGACCAACTCGTATGGATGTATTATGTTTAAAATAAATAGATTGGTGATTATTAAAATTATAAGTTATCGGGTATTTATGAGTTAAAACTTTTTGAAGAAGTTACCTTTGGTCAGGAAATTTCCCAGCACCGGGATTTATCCATCTTCTACGTCGTTCATACGGACCACGAGTAAAACGACGTCGCGTCCAACCGGTCCTAACATAGCGCCGCCTGTAATTAATGCTCTCGCCCAGTTGGGCCAAAATCAGCAATAGACCAATTGCAAACACAATCTTTTTATTCATATTATTGACTGGTGTACAATAAATATTCCCTCATATTCGTCTTGTCTTATATACTTCCATAACCAGGAAGTCAGTCTTTGTATATTCTAAATATGTCCAGTATACTAGATGCAGCATGTTTCACAACCATTGCTAAAACAGCTTAGCTTAGAAAGTGTTTCATTTAGCAGTTTCACAAAGCGAGATAGTCATAGACTCATATAGCGCTTTATCATTACACACAACCAGGAAATAATTAAATGTTAAAATTTGTTTTGTTCGTGAAATTTTCAAACTTTAGAAAAGGTATACTCAACACAATACTAATCGTTTTGCCAAAGTGTGACTGAACCATGATTAGTTCTATAATTTATAAAAAAACTTTAAATCTAACCACAGAATACATTCCGACTTCCTTCACTATCCCAACAAACATAGAAGAAGATCCACATTTAACACTTTAATCATGTTACAAACAACAAAATAAACATTTAATATCACTATAGAGTCTTAATCCTGTTACTCTAAATCAGGGGTGCTCATTAAGTCGATCGCGATCTACCGGTTGATCGGGAAGGTGGTACTGGTCGATCGCGGCGTGACATTACAAAATTATCATTCTAGTTTCAATGCCGTCACTTGATTGATATACAGGGCAGCCATTCAGATGACCACTGAATGTTGCCGTTCGGGTGACCAATCAAATCAAACAACGGCTCTTAGTACAGCAAAACTTGCCGAAAGCGCCGCTCTTTCGCCTTTGCATCTTGTAGTGGGTAGATCATTTTGACTCGGTCATTTTAAAAGTAGCTCGCATGCTGAAAAAGTGTGAGCACCCCTGCTCTAAATACCAAAAGGACCTGTCAGGGACTGTTAAAGTATAACCAATAAAGTCATGCATTATAACATAAGATATGTTTAATCAAACATAAATGGTTTAACAACTTTGGTACAGCAGGGTTAGATTCACACAACATTTTACTGATTATATACTGACTTTAATATATGGCAATCAAATGATGCTGTATGTAAGTGTGTAATGTGTGGGCAATTTATAGGTAGTGTGACGTCATGGTTACTAAATAATAGCGTAACCCGTTAGAGAAATGTAGTTTTGCCGATCGTAAAATATCATGCGGATGGTAAAATATTTTTATCGATGGAAAAATAGTTTTGTTGGTTTTGAAATAGTTTTGTTGACTAAACGAACATTTCCAGATTGCCTTTTTTTTTTTGCAAATATGAATTTTTGCAAATATAAATATAACTGTTATCAGACTCTTATACCAGAATGCAATGTGCTGTCAAAATTGAGTATGTTTCAAAATGAGGTAAACTAAGGGTTGTTTTGTGAAAGCTGGCGCGCCAGCATATTTTCGCTATAACCAAATAAGCGTACGTTCATGTGTTGGAATAGGCTCGACGCGAATAAAACATGGTTGGCTTGCGAGCGTATGTGTCGCCTCTCGGGAATTCATCTACAGTGTGATTTACCCAAATTTACAATTATATGTCTAATACATTTGAGCTAACATCCATGAAAGTTTTAATGCAATAGGACAACTTCTTTCAAAGCAACACCAACAGATATGTTCCTTTCTTTCAAAAAGTGCTGCCAATAATTAGCTCTGCTCTAGTTAATTAACACTGCACAACTGAGCCTAGGGGAAAACTTAGATGAGGGAAAGAGGGAGGAAAGTAGGGAAACTGCACAATTAAATGAAGATTAGGGCATTAGAGTTAGTTTTAAAGATGGGGTTGGATTTAAGGTTAGTTCTGTGGTTAAAATTGCCCGTGGGTTCGTTGGTAGGTGCCTCAGTCAATAGTAAAGCATGACCTTATGTAATGTTGCTTGAATCGACTGATTGAATTGCATTACTCTGTGATCCAAAAAACGTTACATTGGAATACTATGGTACACACGACCGTTGAAACTTGGTATTATAATTAGTTCACGCAAGTATTATCCCCGCGTATTCCCACCTCTGTTAATATGCACCAGTATCCAGTTTATAACCAAGAGCACACTAGAGAATATATGGAAAAACATTTTAATATCGACATAGTTTGCTTTCTAGTTAGGTTCGACGCGCTACAAAAGTGCTAAATAATCACGCGATAGTTGAAAAGGTTTAAAATTTAGGTACAAGTTTATAAAAACTGCACATTATTTACTATAGATGTCCCAAGCGTTCCTGGTGGCAGAAACGTACTGCAACTGACATAACGTGGTACAAAACATTTTTATTATAATGGATGGATATATAATACTTATGTATACTCAATGCTTGCAGGATGTAAGATGTCGCGGATACACAGTCAGCATATTTAAGAGACTGTTTTGTCGAGTCATTAAATGTGTCTCAATATTTATTACATCTTATTTTTGGCTATAACAAGGCTGAGATAATAAATATTTTTTCTGCGCAGTTTGGCGCTTAAGAGATGCGCGTTCAGGAAGCAGCTCAGGCTATAGGAAGTTACATGTACGGTCGTGTGGCCGAATGGTAAAGGCTACCGATACATATACCGACTCTTATAAAAAAATGGTCTTGGTGACGGGCCCATCATGGATTCGGAACTTGGCACGGTTAAAAAAAACTGGGAATTTACAAAGTTGGTTTTCCACGGCAATCAGCGCAACATTAACGGCAATCAGCGCAACATTAAGTGAGATTATAGTGATCAGGGCAGGCTTGGGATTAGCTACCATAGTTTTAGCAGTCTCCCTCCATTTCTTATCCCCTCATTTTGGTGTTGCTCCTCGTCGGGCATACCTCATTTTCTCACATATAGACACTGGTAGTCGCTGCGAGTAGAGACGTTACGCCAAATATACTACTACAGAACGTATGACACAGCTTTTAGAACTTTCCGATTATATTTTAGAAATATCAATTTTCCATGAAAATTTGAAATTTCAACTTAAAAACATAAAAACAAAATGGTTGTCGGTAGCATCGTCATGGTTTGGTCCTGGTCGTATGTATGTCGTCTATTCGTCCCCACCGATTTCGTCAGCAAAGTTTTGCCAGTTCATTTGATCACCTGTAAAATAAATATAGTTTATTGTACTGGATATTAGGGTAGTATACATAGGGCTATGTGGATCGGTATATGCATTAATTACGATATTGAATCATATTTATGTAATAATCCGGCCCACAAAAACTTGCTATGACAGGTTCAACCCACAGTGAAAACTTACCTTCATCGTCGTGTTGCTGGATCGCTTCGTCATCACTGCACAATATAAAACATTTTTAAGAGAGTATTTTTAAAGCACAATTAATAAAAACGGTTTACGGGTAATTGACTATTGGCACTGGTTTTCTAACGATTTCAAGTCTTTGTTCTTGCGAATACAGTGTTTTAACTAGACCAACTCGTATGGATGTATTATGTTTAAAATATATAGAAACCTTTTGGTGATTATTAAAATTATAAGTTATCAGGTATTTATGAGTTAAAACTTTTTGAAGAAGTTACCTTTGGTCAGGAAATTTCCCAGCACCGGGATTTATCCATCTTCTACGTCGTTCATACGGACCACGAGCAAAACGACGTCGCGTCCAACCGGTCTCAACATAGCGCCGCCTGTAATTAATGCTCTCGCCCAGTTGGGCCAAAATCAGCAATAGACAAATTGCAAACACAATCTTTTTATTCATATTATTGACTGGTGTACAATACATATTTCCTCATATTCGTCTTGTCTTATATACTTCCATAACCAGGAAGTCAGTCTTTGTATATTCCAAATATGTCCAGTATATTAGATGCAGCATGTTTCACAACCATTGCTAAAACAGCTTAGCTTAGAAAGTGTTTCATTCTGCAGTTTCACAAAGCGAGATAGTCATAGACTCATATAGCGCTTTATCATTACACACAACCAGGAAATAATAAAATGTTAAAATTTGTTTTGTTCGTGAAATTTTTAAACTTTAGAAAAGGTAAACTCAACACAATACTAATCGTTTTGCCAAAGTGTGACTGAACCATGATTAGTTCTATAATTTAAAAAAAACTTTAAAGCTAATCACAGAATACATTCCGACTTCCTTCACTATCCCAACAAACATAGGAATAAATCCACATTTAACACTTTAATCATGTTACAAACAACAAAATAGACATTTAATATCACTGTAGAGTGTAGAGTCTTAATCATGTTACTCTAAATAATATAAGGACCTGTCAGGCACTGTTAAAGTATAACCAATAAAGTCATGCATTATAACATAAGATATGTTTAATGAAACATTAACAACTTTGGCATAGCAGGGTTAGATTCACACAACATTTTACTGATTCTATAATGACCCTACTATATCGCAATCAAATGATGTTATACGTAAGTGTGTATATTTGTGGGCAATTTATAGTTAGTGTGACGTCATGGATACTAAATAATAGCGTAACCCGTTAGAGAAATGCATCTTTTGCCGATCGTAAAAATATCATGCGAATGGTAAAGTATTTTTATCGATTGAAAAATAAGTTTCTAAATGTGGCTCAGGTAAAAAAGGTTGCGGAGCACTGAGGTAACCTAAGGGTTGTTTGAAAGCTGGTGAGCCAGCATATTTTCGCTATAACCAAATAAGCCTACGTTCGAGCGTCAGAATAGGCTCGGCGCGAATAAAACAAGGTTGGCTTGCGAGCGTATGTGTCGCCTCTCGAGAATTCATCTACAGTGTGATTTACCCAAATTTGCAATTGCGTGTCTAATGCATATAAGAGATAACATCTATAAAATATTTAATCCAATGAGACAACACCTTCCAAAGCAACACCGGCAATTATGTTCTATCTTTCAAAAAGTGCTGCCAATAATTAGCTCTGCTCTAGTTAAACAAGACTGCACAAGTAAAAGGAGGAAAAGAGGTAGGTAGGAAAGTAGGGAAACTGCACAATTAAATGAAGATTATGGCATTCGATTTAGTTTCTATAGTTTTAGCGAGCAGTTTTCCTCCTTTCCACCCTTTAATGTTGTCCTTTAGCCTGGCACATTTAGGTTCCAGTTGTACCAAGATTGGGGAATCCCCCATGGATAATCTGCAAAACATTCAATTGTGCGTAGTTTCGCCAGATCCAGCAAAGAAATTACGTCAATTAGTAAAATAAAAAATCGCATTGTAGACATATTAATGTGGTGGTCAAACCTAATGATCAATCAAATTAGTTCAGTTAAATAAACATCGAGTATTGTCTCGCTGTAAACCAAAAAACGCCGCAAACATATTGCTGGCTGACTTAGCATCAAATCCTGACGCGGAAATTTTATTGCTGAACTTATTCAGGCGGGGTAGCTCATAATGGTAACTTGCTCGTGCGTTCGTTGGTATAGGTGCCTCAGTCAATAGTAAAGCAAGCCCTTGTAACCCAAAGTAATGTTGCTTGAACCGAATTGCATTACTCGGTGATCTAAAAAACTTTACATTGGTGATCCAAACTTACAATAGCTGGTACGCACGACCGTTGGAATTTGGTATTATAATTAGTTCACACAACCCTAATCCCCGCGTATTCCCACCTCTGTTATTATGCACCAGTATCCAGTTTATTACCAAGAACACACTAGGACTATATGGAAAAAACATTTAATGCACATTTTCACAAAATATTACACTACGAAAATTCAACTCTAAAGCTTCTACAAATATTTGGATTCGAAGCAAATAGAATTGCACTAATTAAATTAAAACTACAAATACAACAGTGAACAGCAGGAGCAAAGAGCTCCATATAAAATGATGATTGGCATCGAGTGCAAATGTACATGATGGTGAAGCAACGTCTATAGATCCCAACTGAAGAGATGGTGTTTAACCAGCATATCTCGTACACCTTCCTTCAGAGTTTCATGCGACTGCGTGGAATAAACATTATATGAAGAGCTCAGGAATAGATCCGTAAATAGGAAAACGACGTTGTAACATAGGCTGATACTTTGTCGGTGTCTTAATTAGAAAAACGCCATTATTAATTTTGCAACTTTTTTATCGAGTCAATACTCAACCCCATGAAGAAAAGGAGTTTAGAACCCTCAAGCTAACACAGTATCAACTGTACATTACAATTTTACACAACACTATAATAAAACATCTGTTGGAACTTAAACAAAAAAAGTCTGACTGGCTGGTTAAGAATCTCAGGGGTGTGCAGACAGCAGAAAGGTAATGGGTTCGAAAACACTGTCTGGTTAGTTGTGTCCCTAAGTAAGCTTTATTGGGCGTCACTTTATCTAGTCGATCTAATGCAATACACTGGTACAGCTCATTTAACCTGATTGTGGAAACAAAGTAATCAGACAATTGCTGGTATAATTGCAGACTGTGTGCATTTTCGCAGATTAAATAAAAAAAGATTTACCTAGTGTAACCGAACTTTCCGAATGATAAATATAATTACCGCTTTGGTTTTCGGAAGCTCCCAGTCAGGTGGGAGGTAGAAGGTGAACTTGGACAAGAGACGTAGTTCGCACTTGATCTGCACCCACCCCGGGGAGAGGAGGTACGACCATGGGTGATACCACTTCCGAACCACCCCCACCGACGAACATAGGGATTCCAACCACATGTGTAAGACTTGTTCACTATTTGGGATATTATAGTTAGGTGAGAGTACCAGCATTGGATAATTATGTTTATCCTCGTGAGTGCAAAAAAAAGGGTGGTAAAACTACATTTTCCACAGCTATTATAGTGTATGTTATATTACTATTGAAGTGTGTCAGTCTGAATAGTGAACCCAGTTGTAAGCATTTATAACACTAAAATTTGCAGTAAATACACATCGATAATATGAACAAAGCTTACTTTAGGCCATAGCACACGAGTGAGCGTAATTTGACATCCATCTGGGCATGTGCTGAGTTGTGTGACATATTCACCGCTTGTATGCACTGTGGACGTTGCAATGTAAGTTACTGTGGAGTTATTATTCATACACATTTGTACCCCACCCTGTATAGTAGTTCTTCTGGAGTGAGCACTTTCCCATCATCATCAAGGCTGTGGAAGGACAAGATTTATAATCTGTACAGATGGCTAGTAATGGCCTTTGTAAGGACACACAAGTGTGTTACAGTGGTCATTGTTTAACAACATACTTGTATGATTTTCACCAAGACCTATTGTATGCACAATTGTGTCCATGGGCAAATCAAACAGTTAAAATACAGTGAAATTAAATGAACCAGGTAAAATTTTGAAATACTATCCAGTTATGACAATACTGCAGTAACTCTGGCAATCATGGGCACAAGTTAATCCAAAGGTGTTGTAACGACTATTGTTTTCCGATTACCAGAACAACCTATCCTATAATACAGATGCCAAATGTCAACGAGTAAGGCTGACTAGCAGCATCACTTTAACGATGATCGATTATAATTATATCAAAAGGTGACATGGCAAACCGAAAAGTTTTGCAGAGAACAAGTCGTGAAAAGACGGAATCGAAATCTTTTTCGATCTCGTGCGCTGCTGCCTCTTCAACAAACTGCCATGGATGACAAGCACTACCCAGCAGCACAGGTCGTCGCAGCCCGTGTTCGAATATTGCTGCAAGCGCAGGGCACAACCTGCATTGAATACAAATTGAGTTTGAAGGTCAAATAGAACACACAAGATACTTACACTCCGCGCACCAGATCCACTATCGACTTGTTCACACTTCCATCCCCTGCCGAGGTGTACTGCAAGCAACATCATTTCATTCATTTCATCATTTAATAATCAAAATGGAGATACAAGATTCTGTGAAGAACCTACCGTTTTGCTTCTTTCATCCAGAAGTTCAACAAACTTAGCTGGAAACCAACCTTGCAGACCATTTAACTCCCCGACCCAGCAGTGCTCATCTTTCATGCTAATGATCTGTCAATGTACAATACATGGTTACCACATTATGTAAGGCTTAGATCAGGGATGTCCAAACGTTTATTGTAGTGGGCCGCATTGTCACTTGAAATAATTCAATGGGCCGCAAAACCTATTAAATTTCACGAAAAATGGGTACATAAAGAAACAATTAAAAACCATTATAGCTATATATAATCCTGTATTCCTGTTGCTCCCATACTGTAGCCTACTATTACTGGCCCCTAAAAGTAGACTGATACATTTTAATTAGGCTAAGATTTAAAGTTCAAAATACTTCTTGGAGTGAAAATGACTTGCGGCCGCACGAAAATCCAGGCGGGCCGCACTGCGGCTTGCGGGCCGCAGGTTGGACATCCCTGGCTTAGATGAAGAAGGTGTTTATAACATGGCAAGATGATTTTACCACAAGTTTTTAGGTGCTCATCTTTTTAGTCAAAATTCACATAGCTGGTTACCATGTCAACTTACAGTGATGATGTCATTCTTCCTGAATCCAAGTTCATCGTCATCACTTCGTTGGAAATCCAAGAGAGCCCTCGCTCTTTGTCGCCTCTGGTGGCCGACCGACATGTAATGCTCGTGGTCGTGTGTATGACTTTCGCTTGAATAATCCACAGATACATCCTGTGTTTCAACAGTTAGCTGTGTGGATTTGATAGGATAATTATCTTTATCCCCGTAAATGGGAAAACCAAGTGGGTTAACACACGGGCAATCGTCAGATTACCTCGCGCCCATCGTCGGGTTACCGGAGCTAGTGTAGTATGTTGTGTCTCATAGACTTGTTCCTTTAACTTGGTAGAACCCATTAATCCGCTGGGTTTAGGCAATGTCCGTTAAATGCCTTGCCCAAGGACACAACCGATTAGCTAGCGATCAGTTTCGAACCTGCAACTTTTCGGTTGAAATGTGTCGCACTAAACCCCTAGATCAGGGATGTCCAACCTTTTATTGTACTGGGCCGCATTGTCACTTAAAATAATTCAATGGGCCGCAGAACCTATTAAATTTCAATAAAAAGGGCAGGGTTCGAATTAATGGTTTTGAAATGATTTGCGAAATGCGCGGATAAGGAGCGCGCGAAAAGAAATTTGGTAATGATAAATTGCAATAAACGTAAATTTAAAAGGGGTGTGTCGCATCGCGCCAATCATAAATAAAGGAATCGAGGTATATTAACGCGTAATGGCGATTATTGCCTTGTGATAGCAATGCTTATTATACGCCAATAATGCAAAGTAAAGGCAAGGTAAATAAATGTAATAGTATTGTGATTGTTAAATGTTATGTTAAAGGCAAACGATGTTATATTAACGAGTTGAGGATTTATTATTAAAAGTGCGCGAAATCAGTACCGGTAATTTATATTTTCACGATTTTGTTAAATTTTGTATTTTCGTGAACTTTTTAACGGTTCGCTAATAGCGATTCGCGATCCCTTAATTTCAACCCTGAATGGGTACATTAAGAAACAATTAAAAGCCACTAATTTCATCTTTGAAAAAGGGAACAAATAACACACATATAGAAAGAAACAAAATCTTATTTCTGCAATACAAAGTCAATGAGATAAGTTTTTGTCGTCCGTCGGTTTCTTTCTGCAGTTTTGATGTTTACTGCGTCCCTAAAAGCTGACTGATACATTTGAATTGGGCCAAGATTTTAAAGTTCAAACTACTACTTGGAGTAAAATTGACTAGCGGGCCGCACAAAAATCTCAGGTGGGCCGCACTGCGGCCGCGGGCCGCAGGTTGGACATCCCTACCCTAGATTAACCGGTCGTACATTGAAGTGCCGTCTGCGATACTTACAGTATCTTGCTGATGCTCCATGGTCTGGAAATGCTTTATAATCATCTGGATCGCTTGTTTCAGACTTGAAACCAACTCGGTTTGCTTAATATTTTTTGCCTTCATATTTTCAAATTCTTCATCAACAGTTGAACCTGGGAAAAGTGGGGTAACCCATAAATATCATCTTCACACGAATTAACCGCTCACATGGATCAAGTGCTCACATGGATCAAGTGCTCACATGGATCAAGTGCTCACATGGATCAAGTGCTCACATGGATCAAGTGCTCACATGAATCAAGTGCTCACATGAATCAAGTGCTCACATGAATCAAGTGCTCACATGAATCAAGTGCTCACATGAATCAAGTGCTCACATGGATCAAGTGCTCACATGAATCAAGTGCTCACATGAATCAAGTGCTCACATGGATCAACCGCTCACATGAATCAACTACCCACATGAATCAACCGCTCACATGAATCAACCGCTCACATGAATCAACCGCTCACATGAATCAACCGCTCACATAAATCAACCGCTCACATGAATCAACCGCTCACATGAATCAACCGCTCACATAAATCAACCGCTCACATGAATCAACCGCTCACATGAATCAACCGCTCACATGAATCTACCGCTCACATGAATCCCAACTCACCTGAAATCATCTTCCCAATGACTGATCGTCGACGAATCATTTGTTTCCGTGGGAACTGTATGTATGATGCGATGAATATGAGAACAACATGTGATAATGTACTCACCTCTGTCCCTCCTTCCCCCAGCAAATAAGCTTCATGTTTCTTCCTGTGTGCATCCAACACCATTTGTGACAACGATCCTGCCGTTCGCTGAGCAGCCTGTGGATCACAGCAAATGAACATCGCACCATCATACTCCCATCGACTCACCTGCAGCAGCACATCTGCATCATCCATGAGCGACGGGATATCAGAGAGAGTGTTGAAGATTTCCGCAGAGTTCTCCACCTCCCCAAACATCTCCTCCTGTGCAAATTGGTTAATAGGAAGTGCAATATGTCAAAGTGTGCTGAGTGTAATGCAAGTGTTATGTGTCTTTCATAAGGATATATAAGGATAAGCTACTAGCATTTAAGCTTTAACCCTTCCAACTGATGGTCAAATTTGATAAAACTAAGCTTAGAAATTTTATTTTTAGCGTAACCCAACATATTTTTATTTTAATGTCATCATGAACAGCCTTACCTTCATTTTAAGCATTCCCATGGCAACTTTGA
>CH003313.1:1293770-1339755 GCA_000149265.1 Ciona savignyi | reverse complement strand
TATTAATAGATTGGAATTGGAATGATAAATGAATAAATATAGTTACTTGTCAACTCCAGGGGCTATCAGCGGATGAGAAACAGGCATTGTTTGGCATCGTTCTTAATAGATCTTTCTCTATCTCTGCGGATGAGCTGGTGTTGGCGCACAAACTCGCCTCGACGATCTCATCATATGTGATCTCGCTCTGATGCTTCTTCTCAATTGCTCCACACAACCGCATCCACACCTGCGAGTAATGCCCGGAGAGCCGATAGTTTGGTGGATTGAAATCAGATAGTACGGACACTACTAGTGCCAGGTAAAGTATTAGGTTAAAAACAATGAAAATTTAGTGAACATATAAAAAACAATGCACTGACTTTGGAAACATAACTGTTTTCCTCATTAGTATTTTTAAAGATTAGTAATCGTAGATTACGTATGTTATATTGTGTTTCATTTACTCGCCAATAAAGATTAAAATAGGAGCATACGAGCCTAGAATGTTTAAACATGTCAAACAGAATTATGTCGAACCCACCTGTGGCCTCATGCTGTGGGGAACCCCCATTGACACCAACTGCTGCAACTTCTCTGATCTCGGTAACGAACTCTTCATGTTGGCCCAACTGAAATCTTCAACCTGCATCGAAGTAATGATGAACATATTAACCACACACCATTGGAACAATTGTAAAATTACAGAAGCTCATAAACTACACAAAGCAGCCAAGTTTACATGAGAATCCATTACACCGACTGATTTTGTAGAGACCACCATAAAAGCAAAACCCATTCATTCATGCTGTATAACAGCAGGTGTCTCAATAGTCACCACTAACAACAGCATATATGGCTCACTGTGGAATTGAGAGCAAACTCAAGATGAGCTTGCCATTGTAGCTTGTGCTGTGGTTCTTCATTTAATGGAACACCAAGTAATTTGCTGCTTTTTGGTTCTGCTGCATCTGTGGTTTGTTCAAATATGTTCAGTTTATTTCCTGTGGTTAGTTAACATAGGATGTAGTCGGATGTACTCAATATTATTCCAAAATTGATTAAAAGAAACCCACTGACTATTGAACATTTTTGGTTAAAAAATATTTGACAGCCGGTTTAAGAACACAGGCCACTAGCTAACAGCTAGTTTTGACAACACAACCATTCAGCTGATAATTCAAACCATACATTCTACATTATTTAAGCACTCGACTTTTTAAACAGCATGACTCAGCAGAACTACAACTCACCTTCTTCATTGACACGGAAGCCGAACTCATCGTAGCGATATTCCACTTGTTCGAATGATCTATCGGTCTGATGAATACATTTAGTTATTGATGATGCATGTTTGGCTGGTTCTAGAAGTTGACATACCTGTAACAACTTCTCAATCATCTTAGGGGAGGGCTTCATTGAAGGCTCCAATGCGGAAAAAGATTCCCCCACAACTGATTTACTTTCCATTGTGCTGATTTTACAATGTTATTGTTAATTAATTACCAGTATCGATTAAATTTTGTAAAACAAATTGAATGATGAATTAATATGTCATTTGTATCCTGAGTTGGTGGACCAGTCTGGAAAGTATGGCAGATTTTTAGATATCGTAAAATTGTACATTAAGTAGGCAATATTTCATGTTTTATCCACAGGCCCGGTGCTAGGAACCGCGGGGCCCAATTAGAAATGTGATGGCGGGGCCCCTACTCTTTATAGCAAAATTTATGGGTGTTTATATATAATAGAATACATACCAGTACATACAAACTACAAAAATAGACATTTAATACTTGCTATAAAACAAATTAAAGGTAATGTGGATGCTTGTTTACGATACTGTATAATGCAGCGGTTCCCAAACTTTTTTGGTTGGCGGCGCCTTTTGTAAACTTATTAAACCTTGCGGCTCCCTCATAAAGCCAAATTTTTTACTGCATGTTTTTTATATCCAGACTATAGCATGCATTTGGATAACCATTTAAACTCTTTAAAACTATTCACTAAACTATTAAAGTGATGAACAGTCAATTAATGCAAGGCAGTTATTTGACAAACCATTATTCGAAAACAATGCCATATTAGTTAGCAAATAGTGGCATATAACACCGAACAATGGATTTTAACAAGTAAAACGAATACGGTATGCCAGTGTCTGGGGTTGCACACCAGGCTCAAACAACTCCAATTAACGTTTTGCTGGTGTAACACACATGTACTGTTTTTTTGTGAGAAAAACAATAAATGCAGCAACTTCCGAATGCTTTCGTGGCGCCCCTGGCAAAGTCTCGCGGCTCCCCAGGGCGCCGCGGCGCCCAGTTTGGGAACCGCTGGTATAATGTATATTGTTTTACTTCCAAACACATTTATATTGTTTAGCAACCATATTCATTATGACGCAACAGACGCATAACAAATTGATATTATGAGAAAGAATATTATTTCACTTTTTATTTTACGTTTCAGTAGTATTTTAAACCTCGTAATACAGAAAGACCCCCGCTAGCGCGGGGCCCCTTCAAGGTGCGGGGCCCAATTTGATCTAATCGGTCAAATCGGCCTAAAACCGGCCCTGTTTATCCATGTGAATGGGAAAACCAAGTGGGTTAACACACGGGCAGATCACCTCCCGCCCACCTTGGGTTACCAGAGCTATTGCAATGTGTTGTGTATAATTCACATTTTCATTAAATTTGGTAGAATCCATTAGGTTAGAATGTCAGCTTAGTGCCTTGCCCAAGGACACAACCGACTGGCTAGTGACTAGTTTGGAACCTGCAACCTTTTTGCTGAAAGGCTACGCACTAACCCACCAAGATATTCAGTTGTAGGTTTCCTCAGTAATGTCTTAAAGTAATGTCTATTAACACCTTGTATATAAGTCATGGATGCTGTTATAACCATACATATAAATATATAACATACGGTATGCAGTACAAAATACACGCATTTTTAACAAGAAACTAATCGAAAATACTACAGTTAGATTGTCTTATGGTTACTCAAGTAGGTTATACACGCCAAGCCTATCCACATCTCCATTAATACGAAACTAAACTGTAATTTCAATACAACACCTCACGTAGGCTATACAGAATCGTTTAACCGCTAACCAAGCTGTTAAATCTATTAATATGCGGAAAGCAAGTCAACCAAAACAACTTGAATAATGGAAAGTACGTGAGAGTCGCAACTAGAAAAAAAAATCGCCTTTTTCTTTTTTAACTCGCCGATTGTTGATTTATTCTTGGCGAGAGAGTGAGCGTGTTCTCAACAACAGAAAATAATCGAAGTAGGATAGGTACCGACCTGTAAGCTGTTAAATTGAAACGACATCTGTAGGTTAGTATACGGTAATCCTTGGTTTAAAATGGCTCAAGCACTTGAAGACATGGGCATTGCTGGTAAGACGTTTCTGCAGGAAGCGCTGACCAACACGACCGATCCGCTTGGAGCGATTGAAGAGTTTCAACAAGAAAACAGTATCTTGCTGCCATCCTTACAACCCGCTCTACCACTACTGGGTAATAATGAGATTTTAATCGTTAATATTGGGCAGCTGAAACGAAGGGACACCGCACAGTAAAGGGAAGATTGGGACGCCGGGAATAGTGTTGAGGATGGGGCATGGGGTGGGAGTTAGGTCTAGTTCTGCTGGGGTTGAGATTGGTGTAGGGTGCAGGGTTAGATTTGTTTTCTAACTTTTAGTAAGCAGTTTCCCTCCTAACATTTTCCCCTCTTCAGTATTGTCTTTTATTATGTATTTATTGAGGTTTCTTCGCAGGGTTGTTTTATAATTTGGTGGCCTTAAAAAATTACAAAATTTTGTCTTCCTAACTTATTTTAACAGTCATGTTTATAGGAATTCTTGCTGTTGGTTAAAAAAATAGCAGTGAGTGGGGATATGCAGTAAGGTGTGGGGGTTTAGCTTACTTAGAACATGTTGGTCTGTCATATAAAAACATACAACCAGTTAATTAACTAATGATTTAAACAAAGTATTATAAGTAACCCGATAGTAGGTGTGAGTAATTTTTTTTTGCATTTTTCTTTGAAGAGTTTACTATTGTATGGTATATTAATATTAATATTGACCTTTTTCCCTTTTATTATTTACTATAAACTAGATATTCCTTGCTAACCTAGACCTTATATGTTGTCAGACCTCCATGACCTGAAGCGCTTGGACTTCCATCAGTCAGTCTTTGAAGTTCTACGAGACCAACTTCTTGCTAGGATAGCTGCTATAGCAAAAGATGATGAAAATGCTTCGGAGAAGCTCAACGCGATCCTTGAGAAAAGCTTTCCGGTTATTAAAATCGATTCCCTCGTGCCAGTTTCAATGTTCCTTTTGAAGCATTTACCAAAGGTACCGATCAGCATTCATCTGACAAATCTTTTAAATAAGGACAAATCCTTCCTAGGTTCCAGAGAAATACATTGCCTATCTTACAAAAGAAAAAAGTTTGTACAAGTCGTGTCCAATCGAAGTAAAACGGCAGATATGGCAAAACAATCAGACGATATTCGGCGATGAAGTTCTTCCATTACTCACTCGATATATAAAGGTACCTTGTATATAGGATAAGATAGGTTATTTATTTTTTATCCCCAAAATGGAAAAACGCAAGGGGTGTTTACACATGGGAAATCGTCAGATTACCTCGCACCCTCACCAGGTTACCAGAGATATTGCAGTATGTTGTGTATGATTTACAAGTATTTTAAATTTAGTAAAACTTATTAATGTGCTGGGTTCCTGGTTATTTTAAAGTTAATAATAAGTGACAGCTTAAACTCCCACTCAACTTTAGCCACATCTTCTACGAGTACATCTAACTATCACAACATGCAAACAACTTAGCGTCTTATTTACATTCCTACTTAAAGTAACCCATACTCTATTACATACCCTCACTCCCAATAGGAAAAAGAAGCGAGTTTGCTCGACGGAGATTGCATTGAAGGGAGCAACTTCTTCACCTCATCCCCCAAATCCCGGAGACAAGGGTTTGTGGTGAAAACGCTAACCGAGATGATAGGTAAATTTCATAACTAACTCATTTATATCCGCTCACTCATTACTGTCCAGGAAAGAATATACGTCTATATGACATGGTACTTCAATTCCTACGCACTTTGTTCTTAAAAACTCACAATGTTCATTATTGTTCGCTGCGATCGGAAATCCTGATGTCTCTTCATGATCTTGAGGTAAGTTCCTTACATTACATCACATTACATCTTTAAAACTTAATGTGTTTGCCAGTGCTCGCTTATAAGAGTTAAAATGCACTTAACCCTGGTTTATACTGCTGCCTTTAATCCTAACATTTTGGCATGCTACTAATGAGCCAACCAACCAAATAAGACAAAGTTGGGTCGAGTTAAGTCGACATATATGTTTCCAGGTGACCGAGGTCTGCTCTGTGGATCCATGCTACAAGTTTACGTGGTGTTTGGACGCCTGCATCCGCGAGCATTTTGTGGATGTGAAACGAGCTCGTGAACTGCAGGGATTCCTCGACAGCGTGCGTAAGGGCCACGAACAAGTTCTAGGGTATATTACACAAACTTTAGTTGTTGATAGAGGTTAAACTTACTTTACTTTAGCGATCTCTCCATGGTTCTGTGTGATCCATTTGCCGTCAACACCATGCTATGGAGCGTCATGAAGATTATCCATGATGTGGCTGGAAAAGAAAACTTACCCCGGGTAAACCCCCTACTTTAAACCATATAACCCATGGTAAATCCTATATGTAAAACTGTATAACCAAGGGTAAACCATGTACATTAAACCGTATTAGCCAGGGCAAACCTTGTACATAAAACCCCATTACCAAGGGTAAACCTCATACACACTATTAATGTAAATAGCACCCTAAAAAGGTATGCAAACAGTATAACATTTCCATTTTTAACAAATAAATATTTTACTCTTCTTAAATAAGCCTACCGCAATCATTAAAATATGAATATTCAAAAGGTAATTAAACATCGATTTACTACAAAAATATGGGAAAAGGTTTGTTTACTTTTTCACTATTTGTTTATGTTTACTAAGGTTTGATTATATTCTCCCCAGGACAGTACAGAACTGACTTTACTAACTCGGATGCTCAAACTGGGCCAATCAGCATGGGATATTATCAACAAACAGGTGACTATACTTCATTGAGTTTACATTGCGAGATCCATTTATGAGGTTCTTGTGTATTACGCCAGGAGGGTTGGAACATACAAGGGTTCTCCGGAGGATTGGCTTATTAACTAAACAACCTGAGAAGTATTTTATCTGCACAAATGTCCAAGTGGTAGCATTGTCCTCTCAGGGTCATTTGTGTACTTTAATGTATGTTCCAACACAGTAGATTTTAGTTCCAGTCCAATGGATTCGATATTTTACCCCATCCAATGTTTTTTAATAGCTTCAGCAAATGGACTATGGTAACTTATCTGCCACAAATAGTGATAAATCTAGCCACACAGAAAGATCACTTACGAAATAACCATTGATAGCTGTGTATAAATACTTTAACGTGGATTCCCCAATGACATCCCCCACATATAATCATAAAACTCAGGTGTTCAAAGAGCCGAAGATGGATGTGGAGATAACGAATCGATTCATTCCAAGCTTGCTGTGTCTCGCAGTTTGCGAACAAAGCAGTTTATTACGAAACAAAATGGCCGTTGTTCGGAAATCGTTGAGCACAGAATCAACCGAAGAACCTGTGGTTGATGTTAAGCAAGTGGGAAAGAAGAAAACCAAAGCTAAAAAGGTTTTCATTTGGATTTTAATTTAGTTATTAAAACTATGTATTCTTGCGTATATCCTTGGAAGAGAAAAAAACAGGCGTTATAACTCTAGCAACTCGGGTATTTTATGCTGTATGCCAATTAGCCACAGCTATTGCAGTGTGTACAACATATGATATTACTGTAATTTTAAGCAACACATTGGATTAAGAGGAATGTCCAGGGACAACTTGTGGATAAACCTTAACAATTGAGTTGGACAAACCGTTTCTGATCTTTTTTAAGCTAATGGCACACTGAAAAAATCCTGGCAAAACAATACCAATTTGTATTAGATGTTTTATGCCATATTTACAAAGACGATATATTTAAAGACAAACTGAATCCGAAACTGCACATAAATGCTTGTAATACCATCACTCCATTGGCCAGATAATAACCAAAGTAATAATAAAAAACCCATGATGCAGTGGCAATATGGTTTCAAACTGGGAGGTTACTAAAATGCACTTAGAGCAATTTTGTGTATTTCAAAGCACAAACATAACTTTTAGATCTAAACCACATAAATATGCAGGTTGTGGTGGAGGAAGGGGATGATGAAGCCTCCAATGCATCTGTGGCTTGCATAACTAGGTAACCACTACATACTATGTGTATCTGCGCATGTGGCGGGTTGGAAAAGTTTCATACTGTTAGCTGGAAGGTTAGGGTTCAAAACTAACCTTGTAGTAATTCGGAGGGAAAAATATCGCAATAATGCAAATTCACCCGTTAAAACTTTTTTATTGCAGGTGCATAGAGAAGGAACAACTTTGTCGCATCATACTGATGTGGTACACTCTCTATTTAGTCAAACATAGAAAGAAGACCCAATTAAACCAAGTGCTACCAATATTAGGTGCTTGGTGTTGTGAAATACATCGGGATTTTATTGTTATTTTATGTGAATTTAAAGACCGCATACATTTATAATTTGGATTACAGATTAGTCTTGTGGATTAGTGCATCGCCTCTCAACTCAAGGGTTGCAGGTTCGAAACTGGTCACTAGCTAGTCTGTTGTGTCTTTGTCAAGGCCATTGCCCAGCGAATTAATAGGTTCTACCTTATTGAAGAAACTTTAAATCATGCACAACATACTGCAATAGCTACGGTAACCCAACAGTGGGCACGAGGTGATCTGACGATTGCTAGTGTGTTAAACCACTTGGTTTTCCCATTCACAGGGATAAACATGAATATCCTATCCTTATAACTAACAACTGATGTCATGTTATTCTTTTTTTAAATAATTTAATTACCTTTGACTAACAAATAAGAAGTTTTTATAAGTTTGATAATTGATAGGCAAGGAATGTGGAATGGACAGTGTGTTTGTGCACTTACTCACCACCCACCTCACCAGTCAAGCTGACCTCTTTGCTGATGAGAATTTGTGTCAGAACATCTTCAATAAACTCCTAATAACCACCAAGGCAATAAAGTATGTAGGTCACTGTCAATGTGTTGTTTATTTGATCACAATATGTAACAGGGAGACGCAGCATCGGCAAACGCTACGACTCGTCATAAACACGGCCTCAAAGATCCCAGCGACTCGGCTCAAAACATTAATATCGAAATTGGAACCTAAGTCCAAAAAGGTTTGATTTGCTAGTAAATAAAATGTCGAAATACGCATGTTAATACTAAAACTCCACAGACTGCGCAAGTTGTGGTCGACCTTCATGATAAACTGAAGGCAAGGGTGGAGTCATTGCAAAACGTGGCACCAACGACAGAAGCCACAGCACCAGCTGCGGCACCAAACTTCCTCGGCATGCCTAATTGATTATGATGTCACACATCGGTTGACTTTGCGATATCGGCTAGCAGTGTGGCGGTGTCAACCATGCTTTCTTCAAGGAACAGATCGCTCTCATCAGCTGCCTCGTCACTTGAACTTTCACTCTTCATATCTGCAACATGGGAAGCAGTAACGCATCACCAACACACACATCTCCTATACAACACACTGCGTATCTGCATTAACCTACCTGACACACTGGACGAAGTATCACCGGGCTCTACCACGCCACTGTTATCTCGGAACATCATGTGTTTGCTGTTGGATGATCGGGACTTGGATTTGTGGGCGCTCTTCCATATTGATTCCACCTCCTCTGCGTCGCATCCATACTTCATAGTGGATATCGTTCTGATGATATTTGTTGTACATTGTATGAAGAATACACTTTGTGGAATAACGTTGTATGTAGTTTCTTTGTTCAATTTCTGCCCTGGCTAATTTTTAGGCGAAAATAAGTGTCTTTTCATTCCATGATTTATATGAATCGTTCAACAACCACACAGCAATAAAGGTTAAAGTCCCGAGACAGCCATACTGATGTGAAGGACTTACTTAAAAATATCCTTTGATATTGCATTCCGTGCCTCTTGTGCCGTATCTTGGACAAACCATCCATGTTTCTTGCTACATTTGGCTGCATCACCTACTTTCCTTGCTACCAGATGTTCCACTTCAGGAAGCTTGATATCACACGCCTGATGTGGAATCATTAACATAACGTTTTTGCTTTAAGTTAGGGGGAAACCTTTTAGACCTAAAGCCATTTTAAAAAAATTCCACAAAAAAATTACTGGAAGCTGCAAAACTAATGATATTTATTTTCGAATACTGTGTGAGATAAAAACAAGAGTGTTTTTTATAATAATAAGACCCATGTTAGAAGGTTGAAAGAACTGCATGCAGCTCCGGTTAAACACAGAGTGTAAAAACATATCTTACATTATTGGATGTCCGTCCCTAGAAATCAATCATTTTTTATGACATTGCCAATCGTCAGATTACCTCAACCTATTTCAAAGTTTACAGAAGGTAAACCACTGGGTTTATGCAATGACCACTAAGTGTTTTGCCCAAGAACACCTAGATAAATGCTTGAATGTAAGGGTAGAACATCTAACCTACCTGGTAGAACATCTGACGATATGCTGGAAGCACTCCTGGTTCATAGATGTAGACAGAGTCCTGTATATCATTAAATATCAGCTGGTATATGGTGCAATGGAGGTTAACATTTTAACTGACGACCACAATAATTATATCTGGTACAAAATTTATGCAACAGGTTAGACATTATAATCATATTCCATTTTAATGGTACCTTAAAATGCCAATAATGGTTATCTATACATACAAACAGAATGATTAGCTAAGTGGGTGAGTGCGTCGCCTCTTATTCAGAGTGCAGGTTCGAAACTGGTCACTAGCCAGCAAGGCTTAAACCCTGAGATTGATGGGTTCTACCAACTGGAATGTCTATGTCATAAACAACACATTGCAATAGCTTTGGTAGCCCGACAGTGGGCATGAGATAATTTGACCCATGTGTTAAAGCCCATTGTATTTTTCAATTCATACGAACAAACACGACAATTCTATCCTATATTTTAAATAGAATAAATTAAATTTGCAATTTCAAGTTTCATTCCTGCATGTTTACTTACGTTTGGTTTAACTTGACTGGTTGTCGGCATTTCATGCTCACCCCGGTACAATGAACACACAACCCCACCCCCAGATTTTGGCTTCAACGACAAGTTGGGTAATTTGTAATGAAATGCACTTCGTTTTGCTTTTATGGGGATGTGGGGGGTGTTTATACCTGTGGGTTGTGAAGAGGAGATTAGGATAAATTTTAACCAGATGCTGAGGTGTAACTTGTTACGTGTTTATAAAGTTTCTATTGTGACACAGAACCTTACTCTCATCTGTTTTTGTGACTGTGTGCCTTCGCCACGTTTGACGTGCGTTTTCAGTTGAACCTCGTAGCACAATGGGTTGCACGAAAACAAACCATACAGCAAACATACCTCTTCGCAGCCGAAAGTCTAGCAACTGATAGATCTTGGACTCCGGGTTACAACGTGGGTCGTAACCCAACTTCACCCACAAGGATCTCCACGGGCCGGTCACGAAATAATAAGCCACCGTTGGTAACAAGATTTTCAGCGCCGATATATTCAAGCATAACTTCGCAAGGAGTCCATTCTTTGACCAAATCGGCCGCTCATTGAACATCTGGTCAATGAGGATATTATTGTCATTTCACAACAGTATTTCGGCAGAATACATATTTATTTACAAATGTGGGACAGTGTCAATCATTATAACATAAGTTTAACATCAACTTGTCCATATTTCAATTGCCACAGCTATTGTAATGATTGCTTTGTACATTTGATATGACAACAATTATTTGATCTATTAGAATTTACTGAATTTAGACAATTCCATTAAACGTCTTTACACTCTGAGAGTAGTTTTTTGAAACAAAAGTCTGACCAGTCATGACCTTTACCCACTATAACACAATGCCCTCATCATTTCACCTGTTCAAGTTTGTCTTTTAAATGTTCATCATCATCACCATAATGCTTCTTGTATGTAAACATGGCCTCAGGAACACAAGCTGAAGGAACTTCATCCTCAAACTTGACGCAGATGGCGTTGTGTGTCCGACTTGGTCTCGTTACACTGATGACAGTGCTTGCTCTGTACATACAAGTGTTATAACATAACACTACACACAAATTACACTACATGAACACTTCATAAACATGACACACAAATATCACTACATAACCACTTCATGAACATGACACACAAATATCACTACATGAACACTTCATGAACATGACACACAAATATCACTACATGAACACTTCACAAACATGACACACAAATATCACTACATGAACACTTCATGAACATGACACACAAATATCACTACATGAACACTTCACAAACATGACACACAAATATCACTACATGAACACTTCACGAACATGACACACAAATATCACTACATGAACACTTTATGAACATGACACACAAATATCACTTCATGAACACTTCATGAACATGACACACAAATATCACTACATGAACACTTCACAAACATGACACACAAATTACACTACATGAACATGACACACAAATATCACTACATGAACACTTCATGAACATGACACACAAATTACACTACATGAACACTTCATGAACATGACACACAAATTACACTACATGAACACTTCATGAACATGACACACAAATATCACTACATGAACACTTCACAAACATGACACACAAATATCACTACATGAACACTTCACGAACATGACACACAAATATCACTACATGAACACTTCATGAACATGACACACAAATATCACTTCATGAACACTTCATGAACATGACACACAAATTACACTACATGAACACTTCACAAACATGACACACAAATATCACTACATGAACACTTCACGAACATGACACACAAATATCACTACATGAACACTTCACAAACATGACACACAAATTACACTACATGAACACTTCATGAACATGACACACAAATATCACTACATGAACACTTCATGAACATGACACACAAATTACACTACATGAACACTTCATGAACATGACACACAAATATCACTACATGAACACTTCACAAACATGACACACAAATATCACTACATGAACACTTCACAAACATGACACACAAATATCACTACATCAACACCACTCACACACACTGTAGCTACACAACCAGCCTACGAACTTGTTTGAAGCGACTTCTTTCTTGAAGTTGTACTCCTGCACGGCGTCGATTCGGCTGAAGGTGGGTGGAGGAAGGAAGAGGGAGGATTCTTGCTTGAAGAACTTATCTTCGAAATCCACTTTGTGAACGCTCAATGAAGGAATCATGCTCATGAAGTTGTTAGTTGTTTTATCACGATTCACCGAGATATATTGGTAATCACACAGGGTGGTAAATCTGAACAGGAAAGAATAAGTATAGTGTTGTGAAACTAGTTTGTTGTAGATTAACCATTCCGAAACAATCTTATATTAAACCATTCCGAAACAATCTTAAACAATCTCTTATATATCAACAAAGTGGGACAAAATTGTAGTAAAGTTTAAATAGAAGTTACATATATATATTTTGATTTTTCATTGAATTTCATAGTCCCCAATATTTGATGCTCATTTGGGTTTGTTAAGATATAACTCCACTGTAAAATTTCTGCACCAATTTTTGTTTAGTACTGGTTTTAGGAGATGTCCCAAAAAAGTTGTGGTAAAAGACAAATAAAGTGGGAACCTGTATGTTGTGGCTATTATTCCACACAACGACTGTCGATATCTAAATTCCTCCTTTCCAGATCCTTTACGACGATACTTCAATGTTCTGCAGAAATATTAATTATTTATCTTGTGTAGGTGTTGGTATGAGGAAGTTTCAGAAATTCAGAATTTAGGGGATCGTAACAAACTGCATACTGGTCTCATTTATCCTTTGGGTAAATGCGTGTAGAAATTACTTTTATACCTGTAAATGTGAAAACCAAGGGGGTTTAGATATTGCAGTGTGTTGTGTATAATACAAACATGTCTTCAATTTGGTAAAACGAATTAATCTGCTAAGTTCAGGCAATGCCCGTTAAGTGCCTTGCCTATGGACATAACTGACTAGCTAGCGACCAGTTTTGAACATGCAATCTTTTGGTTAAAGGGCGTCGCACGAAACCACCAGACTAACCAGTCAAACATGGTTTGGGTATTTTAAGTTCTTACTTCAACAACACAGCAGTTGATTGCACGCTGTCTGCACAAACAGGTTTGCTGCACGGGTCACCGGGTCGGAATCGTAAATCCAATCGTTTCGATGGATCCATGTATACCTGGAGTAGAGGGTTATGTTAGGAAATTAGAAAGCATTTACAGAAGAAGGTTGCATGATCAAAACTTACCACTCTTGCATGACCCCCATGAAAGAAAGTGTTGTTTCCGGGAGCCATTTTATTATGTTGTAGGGAAACATTGTTTTTAGTTTTTGCTTAACCCATCGAATTATTGTATTCTTTTACTATCTTTTAAATTATTGTATTCTCTTACCGTCTTTTAAATTATTGTATTCTCTTACCGTCTTTTAAGCGGCATTTGCAAGTATTTAACTGACTTGGGTTCGAAAACAAGAGGACAGACTAAGGTGTAGATGTAAAAATCGCACAGCATGACCCATACAATGTAGTGTAATGCTCAAACCTGAGTGATGTTTTCGAGCCCACCCAACGTCTGTAACATTCGCTGAGTGTTCTTTACCACAGCCGGGTACACTACACACACTAGTGCCGTGTCTTGATCAAAATCAACCTTTAAATTTATGTTCTTATCCATAGTTATGCTGAAAAGGAAAAAATATGCGAAATCATAATCAGGTTAAGACAACAGATATTTTTAGGGCATGATTAAAACACAAGTCACCAAACCTGAAAGAGAAAAGGAAATATTATCTCTATCATAGCTGCAATCAAGCTAATATTTAAAAAATTAAAATGATGATCAAATTACACGCCAATCAAATAAAATTTTCAAAAAATATTTTAAGCCGGTCGTCTTTGTTTTGGCAGAAATCGACGAAATCTTGCTGGAGAAGTTCAGGTGAGCATTCCTCTAATGAGGGAATTCTCCATCGCTTGGTTTGCATGTGGTTCGTAGACCAGTAGAAGCCGACTGAAGCTTCATGTTCAGAACGTGCGGGGGAGTTGTTGAGTTTGGGCGGTCGTCGGTGGAAGCTGACTGATCGACGCTGGACAACTTTGCCGTGAACTGGTATCTGGACGAATACTTGGCCGCTGAAGTGAATGTAGTTCCGTGAACCAAGGTTCGTTTTTTTGCTGAATTTGCAGGTTCCTTGTAGGAATCCGAATCTGCAATGGAAAGTTAATGAAAAAGTGAAAGAACAATGTGATAATTGTTTTTATCCTAGTGGAATTGGGGGGTTATAACATAGAAGATCAAGAAATGGTGAGATTTCTTCATCTTAACAGCCACAGATAAGCTTGTGTATGCAAAGTCATGTCTGGAACATATATTGCTTTTGCAGTAATTTTTTTCTCATCAAATGCTTGACATGCATTCCATGCCGCTCCAACAGCTGTAAGAAGTTAGCTGATATTTTATATTTTTGTTGGACGACATTTTAGGAGTACATCGGGTATGGAGACTATAGACAATCAGGTTGAAGTTTCAGAAATGTTAATTATGATGCCCTAGATTTCCTTTATCTAAATGAAATTAGATAAATATCCCAGCGGAATACTTCCAATTCCATGTAATCTTAAATTACAAAAACTGCCAATCATCATGAAGCAATTACTTGGTCACAATGCCCTTCATCATCGACATTATGATGTCATCCTCTTCTCTTTTATTCCATTCTGTAATTAGAAATAGATGGATGCGATGATGGGGGATGGGGAATACCCATACCTTGGAATGATGGGTGAGATTGCAAGTGGGGTGAGGGTTGAGAGGGACAAACAATGGGGACCTGAGAGGCCCAGTCACCCCACTGCTCGGGAATGCAAACGGGTCACTCGGCACCGGGCATAAGTACAAGTCACAGCGTGTGCTCTCCCTCTGCCACATTTGCAACTAAACAACATCGCATTAATACATCAGGTCAACAGGTTTGTTTTAAACTCTTAATTTAACATGAGCATGGCCTCCTAAATCTGGCAAGTGTGTTTTCTGTTAATTGGTTAAATATATCTAGTTGTTAAATTCAGTTCATTACTTTGCAGTTGCCTTTACTTCCATTTTTACAGTATACATTTATTTTTGTAAGTTACTAAATTACTTTGATTTGTTTGTGTTAGGGCAACAGGTTATTAGTTTGTTTAAACTTTAATAAATCTAAAATTCATTGCACCATGCTGTGTATGCAGGTGGCTGTGGCCACCAACCCACGAGTTGGAAGTAGAAGACCAAGCTGTCCATCCCGACACTGCATCGACTGCTGTACTTGACGTGAGTCCACTCTGCTCGGCTGGCCAACATCTGGTTCGTCAGCACCATCTTTACTATGTTGTGCTGTGGGTTATCTTGGGTTTAATACTCGTTTAAGGACAGAAATAATGGTTTTTCCACCTCTTTGTGTTGGCGAGTTGTTTTCTGAGGGGTTTCATGGGTGGGTGTGGATTGAAAAGCACTCTCTGGGGATGTGATGGGTTCCTTGGGAATTAGGCTCCGACTTGTAACTTCCACTTCGAACCAGCGTTTGTGGAATTTTTGGGGTGGTGATGAGGAATGTCCGTATTGATAGCTTGTTGGATCGTCAACTGCAACAAAACAAGTCATATTTAACCCAACATTGGTGACCCAAGTCAACTTTAACCCGACATTGGTGACCCAAGTTAACTTTAACCCAACATTGGTGACCCAAGTCAATTTCAACCCAACATTGGTGACCCAGGTCCAGTATAACCCAACATTGGTGACCCAGGTCCAGTATAACCCAACATTGGTGACCCAAGTCAACTTTAACCCAACATTGGTGACCCAAGTCAACTATACCCCAACATTGGTGACCCAAATCAAATACAAAACAAATCAAATTGTATTCAACTACAAAATATCATTGGTAGTCCAAGCACTTACTTTCGGATAGGTTGTTGATATATTCTTCGTTGATTGAGTAAAATATGTAACCGTACATGAATGGGTGTTGCGGGTCCTTTGAAGCATGGATGATGAGCTTAGCATTGCACATCGCCTGTGTTTAATGGTTGTGTAACTATTTTAACAGCAGTCGGGAGTTATATCAGTGCCCCACAACCGTTTTTCACTAGAGGCACGTTAAGAAACTTACTAAATATGACGGTACATTGCAGTCAAAATTGTACATTGGGAGGTCTTCTGACAAGCTATATACATTTGATATTATATTACCGAAGTGTCTGATAACCGTAATATTCAAATTTGCAAAAACCAAAATCCTTTTTATTTGGTAAAAACTGCGTTTAAAAAATATTATTTTTCCGCAGCACATCTAGCATTGTTTCGCAACATATTATAGTGCCGGGGTATACTGGTTGCGGAGTACTAGGTTATAGGACATTACTTCGAATAACATGCATGCGTCTTTGAGCCCCATCAAACCACCAACATTGGATGTGGCCCAAAATATTGCTTCCAAACTAACGAAAGTGTAAGCCGGCAGTCCTGCACTCTCTGGCACAAAGTTAACGCCGCATCTGCAAAATCATATTTTTGGTTTGCGTTAAGAACAAACCATTTATACGTACTGTTTATCTTTCATCACCGCCACTATATCAATCAGCTCAGAGTTGACTGTAAGTTTCTGTACAGGGGAATTCCCAGAGCTCTTAGTTTGTGGACTGACATCAATCCCCTGTAACAATGATTATCTTAAAATAAAAACTATTTTACCCCAGCACAACAGGCACCACACACCACGTATTTGGCACAGCATTTAATTCTAACATATAAAGTCCGACAGATTAGTCTGGTGGTTTAGTGCATCGCCTTTTAACCGAAGGGTTGCAGATACAAAACTGGTTGTGAGCTAGTCAGTTGTGTCCTTTGGCAAAGCACTTAATTGCCTGAACCCCGTGAATTAATGGTTTCTACAAAATTGAGGGAACGTCTCAATCCCACACAACACACCGCACTAGCTCCAGTAACCAGACGGTGAGCGCGAGGTGATCTGACGTGTTAACCCCCTTGGTTTTCCCATTCACGGGGATAAAAATAAATATCTTATCCTCCTAACCTATCCATATATAACTCAACATTGAGCTGCTAAAGTAATGTTCTGCAGTGGTATTAAACCTTAAGAAGTTGAGGGGGAGTTAGCCTGATAAACAAGATACCTTGAGGTGCAGGGGAACAGGTTGTGCATCAACTCCTCTCATTAACTTCTCGCTGATTGCTGGTGGCTCGTCTTGTCGCAGTGGGGTGGATTGGCCACTAGTGGGGGTGCTGCAGGTGGGTACGGAGGGTGGGGTTGGGGTGGTTTGATTGGACGAGATCAGCTGACTGGTGGGTGAGGATTGGCACCATTTGTACGCGTTGGAACTTCGCTGTAGAACAGCATCATTTTTGATTCAATTATAATTTGATTTGATTTGTTTATAATCGGGACATTTGGTTAATAAAAACTACAAGCACAATAGCTTAAGTTTATTTTTTTGTGTTTTCACAATGAAAACATGAAGCGGGACCTTAAATAAAAAACTGGTAACAGAATAGCTGTAGTTTTTTTTATATCATCGGGACATTTAATTAAAAAAACTGTAACATACGATAGTTCTAGTTAATATTTTGTTTCCGCAATGAAACACAAAGTTAAATGAAAACTGGTAACAGAATAAAATTTTGGAAAAATACCCATGATTTGCGCGATGTTTGCTCCGTGTTCCGTCGTATCTTGTTAACATGGTCGAGGAAGCGAAGAAACCCATCAGTCATCGCCGCACATTCCACCTCGTGACTCCTGAACCACAGAACACTGTGTGAGAGAATCGACAGCGAGCACAGGTACCTACCGTTCACATCCGCAGTCGTTGAACACATCGAAGTTGAAGTTGTTATGTTTGCGCAACGACTTGATTAAATTCAACCGCTTCAATGGACTTGGGATGATCACAAAGTCGGATTGCCACCTCTGCTGGACATTCTGGTGAAAGAAATTTAACCACTGGTACCAATACAGCAAGTATAATTAATTTCCTGCGAACCTTCGCAATTAGGGAGCCGTTATCATCCAAACTGCAAACGTAATCATCAAGATGGTTCCAGTAATAATCTTGCACTTTGTTGTGGCAAAACGCGATTTGAGCTGCCTGGTATCGATCCCGGGTCTTCGGCCACAGCATGTATGTGTATGGGAGGGTAACGGTGGAGAAGGGGTGCCTGTCAATCATGGGGTTTGTACTTTGCATGTGCGGGGAGAAAATCTTACTTTGGTTTGAAGATTTTGACCTCGATCTTATCCTGGTCTTTGGAGAGTCGCAGGTGGTGGTACTGCCGACCATGACTCAGCATGTATGAGTCAGTAGGCACTGTGATAGGGGTGTTAGCTTGGTGGTACAGGGTTGGGTATCCTTCCGAAGTTAAGACGGTGGGGGGATTATTGCTAAATAGGGTTGAACAGTTAAGTAAAATGAGTTGGTTTGCATGATTGTGGGTGGGTGGATGGGTAGTTTCATAAGTTAGAGGAATCGGATTGATGGTGACCCAAGTCAACTTTAACCCAACATTGGTGACCCAAGTCAACTTTAACCCAACATTGGTGACCCAAGTTAACCTTTACACAACATTAGTGACCCAAATCAACTTTAACCCAACATTGGTGACCACATCAGTCAGTGGTATCAATCTTTCTGACGAAAAATCTGAGTTAAGGAGTACTCGGCGTAAAAAAACTTAGAAAAAGGAGCTGGTTAGTAAAGAGTAACAGGGGTATATGACGTACGTTCAGTTAGTGGGCTGCACCCTGTCAGGAATGACCGGTACGACCCTTCACTCATATTAGGGCTGACAACCGTAAAGGAACTGCCTGTGCTGTTGTGGTTTCGCTTTCGTCTGGTTTGTTTGATGATTTGGTATCCATGGCACAATCTCTGGTTGATTAACTCAAGGAATATCCTCACAGGAGCCTCTCTCACTTGTTTTATCTTCAGTTCTAGGAAGACACAAACTCTTGCTTAAGAAGGGTTAACATAACGGAAATCGCTAAAGAGTTTCACAAAATCAAACATTCCAAAATTCCAGATAATAGAGAGTCAATATCAATAGGTGGTCGATTCCACAACAAGATTTATATAATTTAAAACTGTTTTACAACATCAAAAAAAAATGGAAATACAGAAAGCGCTCTTGGTATGAATACAAGACATACGGACTATCATAGCCAGGATCATCAGGCACAACATCGTACGATTGCTTGATATAATTGTCCTGCAACTCAACATCGCTTGGCGCGTAGTCTGTGGTGATCGGGAGACACGCTGGACACTTGAGTGACTTCCAATCTAAACCTGTGGAGAACATGACGTGTTTAAATCAACATGCGAGCTAGCATGTTATTATGCATATCAGACCGTGCCATATTGAAGGGCATAGTAATAGGATTATTAAATATTATCCAATGTTACCCAAAAAACGCGTTTTACGGTAAACGAAAACACCAAATCAAAGTACAGCTATTTATGAAGGCAAATGAAAAGTGCAAGAGAAGGATGTGTTAAGATGTTGAAATGTGTATTATAACAATAGCACAGCAGTCATTCCAGCTTTCAATAGCACATAACTTTGCTTCAATAACAAATACATCAAAATAAATATCTGCATTAACCAGACTGTGGAAACCCAATTTTAATGAATTCCTATATAATAATGCACTTCATTGTGTCATCCAGGATAAATGTGTCAGCTACCCTCAATCAACTGATGATGACTCACCGGTGTTAGTTTGTGAGGTCCACTGCACGTCACCCGCTATCCCCCACAACCAGCTGAAGCCGTAACTTGATATGGGTTTGTTCAACTGCACCCCTGCCAAACACAATATTACATACCCCTGCCACACACAATATTCCAACATTACAAGTTTATGTTGCATATGTACTGTATTTTACAAATTATAAACACACTTTAAATCTTTTTTTCAAAAATTGGTTGTGCACCTTATTAGCCGGTGCACCTAACATACGGTGCGCATATTGTTAGTTCTTTATGCTTTATTGCCTACCCTTTAAACCAGTACGAGACCTATACTTTTGTAAACAAACAGCCGTAAAATTGTTGCTTCGTTGAGCCCAGTGCACATTATGTATGGAAAAACCAATCAAAGCAATTTATTGACAGTGCGCCTTATAATGTGTAAAATATGTCAGAAGAAGATTAACTAGATAGTGTCAACAATTAATCATTGTAAACCAGAGATAGGCCTCTAGTCAGCGAGCCAGATGTGGGAAAATAAAGTTCTTGATGGGCCGGATTATTACATGAATAGTATTCACTATCTTAATTACAGGGTATGGTTAGATACAGTTTGTGGGCTGGTCAAAATTCCTTCCCTGCCCGACCCAGCCTACGGGCCATATGTTACCCATGTTTGTTGTAATCCATCATGTATGGTTAAACAAGCTCTATTTTAACACTACATTTTGAAGATGACCCTGGAGAGGCTGAATTAATTAATTTATGTGGTAATACTCTGGGTGGTATCAACCTTCTGACAAAATTTGGTAATTTCTTTATAAACTAAAAAAAGACAACACCACAATGTTCAATATACCACTTAAGAAGCATTTTCCATGGTCAGTCAAAACCAATAAAAATATATACTCCATATATCCAAGACCAAAACCCAATTTAAATTGTTAATAAGACCAACTATGAAATTCTTGCAGCAAATACAATCGTTAGATACGCACCTCTGCGCAGACTGACATCGATGTTATCATTGCTCGACGAACTTCTATTGGAACTGGCGAGCGAACTACTCATCGATGTCTCGTCCATACCGAGTGTGAGTTGCGCTGAGAACCTGGGTGGGTGGGGGTTACCGCATATATGGGGGGGTTGTATGGGGGAAGTGTTATGGTTGTATGACGGTATAGAGAAAGTGTAAGCGATAATAGGGGAGCTCTATATGGGGGTATGGGATCATTAATATATATAGGTACAAAATAGGAGTTATTATGAATATAGGGTAAAATGCGATTATGTAAAGGTAACAAAGGGTAATAAAGGAAATTTATGGGGGGCTCTAAAATAATGTAATGGCAAAACAGGGGTGGGTTACCTTAACTAGCATTACTTAACATGGATAGAAACAGATTAAACCAACAGAAGATTATTAGATATTGACTATGAATAAAGAATGTCCTACCCAACAGATTTAGAAGCCATGGATTCCAATGAAGATAATGGTTGACTAATATCGAGGTCGGTTGATTCCGATATCTGTCGACTGCGTGCATGCTTGGAGTGCTGGTGGTGCAGCACCAGTGCCTCCCCCTGCGGCCCCCGTGGGTAGGTATGCACCCACCGACGGCGGTTCGCTGTCAGTCGAGCGTACATGTGCGAGGGGTTGAATGGGTTGAACAGTGCACGACTGTTGCCAACCAATCCGTCCTTTTTAAAGTGACTGTTCCTTGTATGAGCACTCCCAACAACCAGACATGATTCGCTCCCGTCCTTTAACACAATGAATTAACACGCTCAAAAATTCAAATATATTCTATATTAAGTGCATAAAATATCATCTAATGAATAGCAATTCTAATCTAGTGAATGCTACCAGGCATGACTTTTTCCTGTCCTTGTCACGATGATTTTTAAGCTTTAAAATTGAACTCATGCAATTGATGGCAAAATATATTCTATATTAAGTACATAAAAATATCATCTAATGAATAAAAATTACCCATGATTCTGTGGGTTATTTTGACCAGGCCTTTAAAGCCTTTAATTGTATGTTAAATTTCTCGTCCCTTTTCCACAAAATTTTTAGAATTGCATGATTATAAAAGAATTGCAGGAGAAAAAACATTTTATGGTGAATTTTTGTACCTCTAGATGGCATTTAACACAGAAACTTGGTTTTAAGTCCACACTTAATTTTACCTGGTTATACGGTGGACGATGTACCATGTGGGAACCCAGAGAGCTGGCAGTGCCATAACTGGTCGTCAGCCGCCGAGGAATAGGGATGTGCATGGGTCTCGTGGGAGGTCGGTATGTCGGCTCTTCATCGTCAGCACGATTCTGGTGGAATTGGATCTTGGTATTTGTAACATGTTTGGTCGATGGCAAATGTGTAACCAGTTATTTACCAAAGTAAGATCTTTATTATATACTAAACAAAACAATTTTCTTTATTCCACTAAATATAAATGGATCAAGAAGAGGTTATAGAGCAAATACGCTGAAATAGTATACACTGCTAAAGTAACCTATGACACAAGTTATCTGATGATTTACTTCATTATAGTATAATCCTATGCTCCATTCATTTGGAAACTGAGTAACCCACCCTGTTCTATAACTATGAATATACCGACCACATTAAAACCATAGAAACAATGTAAGTTTACCTCTAGATTCTCGGATGTCTTGTAGGGCTCATTGAAGTGCATGGGGGTGATGGGTTCGTTCATATCATGTCGTTTAACCAGGGGACGTTGGTACTTAAATACCTTTAACAAACAACTCATTGTAAACACAAATCTAGCAATATACTTTGAAGATGTTTGGTTATTTTACTTTATTCATAATTAATAAAAGTAACTGGACTGTTTTGTAAAGCTTTTGACATGACATGATAATGTTGAACTGTATCTTAACATATCGTTTGGTTATTTTCACACAACAGACTCCAACAAATACAGATGGAAAGTTTTGGCGTAATTCTACAAAGTTTAAAAAGACACGGCAGAACTTATCAAGAATTTGATTCATGCATATTTGAAACATGACCAAAACATCTAAATAGTCTAAGTCGTCCATATCTGTTCTGCACTAGAGGTAATTTATGAATATTCAACCACATAATTGGCAAGTTATAAACTAAACTTTAATTCTCAGATGACCTAAATAAACCACCGAATAAATAACCATGCACAACACCACACACCTGCTTATCAAATTCATTGTAGTCGACATGTTGCAGCGATGGTAACTCAGTTCCAGCAAGCTTCACCCCAAACATGGGCCCCAATGTGGGTTTCTTCCTCACAATATCTGCACCGGGACATCGTATGCGGGGAATATAGTTGATGTTGGTTGTTCCTGGGGGTACAATTCATATTTTCAGTTGGAGACAAACATGGTCAAACAGGTTTTGGATTTTAATTCCGTACATCTGCACGATGTTGATGAGGACATTTCACAGTTGTTGCCACCACCCAGTAAATACGAATAGATCGTTAAATGAACTAATATTAAACAAAAAGAACTTTAAAAACCAGACTGTGCATAAGGTAATCTTACTTATTACACACATTCAACAGCTGACATGGTATCCTGTACTTAAAATCAAAAAGCGTCAATGTTACCTTTGTCTGGGAATGGGTTGAATGTGTAGAAGCTGTGGTTGATCCAGTGTGGGATGTGGAAGTCTTGTGAGCTTTGGCGAGCTAGGGATTCCCCACTCTTGCTACTGTGATACAAGAAGTTAGGTAGGCATCGGGGGTGACAGGGGGTGGATGGGACCTGTGGTTGCTTTGGTGGAACTTGAAGAGTGGTACAGCGTGTAGCGGTTGCTGGCCGAGACAAATCAAGTCACTTCCGATCCCGTTGTCAATCATCCGTTCCTTCGTAAGTATCGCCAACTTCCGATCCACGTCGAACACACCAACACCTTCATCATGATCATTCCCTTTAATATAACTTAAAAGACACAATAATGTTTAGTGTTTAAAGGCTTGTTAATAGCTCATGTCAGATCCATACATGGTGCTCCTAAGCATGAGTGGTTGAACTCAAATCAATTGCAATCACCTCCTACTTCATTTTGTATTTAAAAAGATATTTATAATTGGTTCCGACATTCTTTAAACCTTCTTACATATTGATTGTAACATTGTGCTAGAAGTAGTAACTAGTAATTGGTTCTTTTCTTTTTCAACATTTTTCAAATACTTGGTGACAGAGTGCAACATGCAACCAACCCCACCTGGTGTAATGCAAACCACTATTTGTCCCGTACGGTCAAAGTTCCGATCAATGCAATGCTGTTCAAACACATTCATTGACAAGTTAATCGCTTCCAGGAAGTTGCCTTCAGCTGAGCTCGAGTTTCGTCCGTCTGGACAACCCGGCAACTTCGTCACCTGCACGTACCCTGTATTTGCATCAGGTTGGGGTTATCTAATACAAGTTCTCTTCTCTGATAGAATAGATACTATTATTTTCTTTACCCCTTAAGGTAAGTGTTATACGAGTGTCATTATAGCATATTATAAATTATAATGTCATTAAAACATAATTATAAATTATAATGTTATAATGTTTTCCCATTCGAGTGTCACAAAACAAGACTAATTTTTAGATCCTCTTGCTCATAGCAGGGTTGTTGGAAACATTGCAGCATGTTGTATTTTGATGTTATTTCAGTCTTTGATTTATTTATTGGATAGAACCCAATGAAGGAGAAATTTGTTGATTACCTTTTCCAAACATAACTAAATCAACACACTGTTTCTGACAATTATTCTAATAAAGATTTTTAGTACATCATTCAATTTAAACCTGGAACAGCTACCGTTGTTGTATGATTGGTTATCGGAGGGTGTTGGGGCTTAATTTGCAGTGTCATTTATACTTTATATTTTTTTTTAATTTGAATCCAGTAAATCAAGGCAACTATCTAGCTGAAAGAGATAAATGATCAAAAAGATGGAAGTCAACATTTTGGTCATGAGCCCTCATTATCCCCTAGACTAACGGTGGAATTATATCACATTTTTTTTCATTTTCCACCCGCCATAAATATGAGATCCCTAATAAATATGTTTTAATCCAGTATCTCTAATTACTACAGGAGTGCTTGGATCAATTGAGTTGCTTAGAGGGTTAGGATTAGCAATCCTGTAGTAATTAGAGGCACCCGTTCTAATCCGCTCCAAAAAGCTGACTGTGGATATGAGGTATTCTGTTAATCTTCCCATGTTTTTAACATTAATAATTAGCCTATGTTTTAAACCTCAATATTGTAATAAAAGTAATTTATGCAGGTATAATCAGTGGTAGATTTTGTTTCAGAAATGCGAAAGATAAAACTTCCAACGTACGGTTGAACAACTGGTTCAGTGTGGTGATCAGCGTCGTGCAATCTTCCAACCGCTCAGTCTGCACCACACATTTATAGAAATCCATGTAAAGCTGATTGCGGTAGTTTCGCCGCAAACTATCACGGAGGTGTTCAGGGAAATCCCCAACATCTTGGGTTTTGTACAGCGTCCTGTGATAACCGCTGTTAACACTCCTGAGATATTATCCGCATGGCGAAGCAATAAACGGGCAGTCAAAGGTTGCATGGTTTAAATCAGTCTCCGGTCACCCAAGTGTCCTTAAAAGCGAACTATTTTTGGAAATGGTTACAATAAAATACAGTTTGTATAAACATAGAACTTTTCCACGGTCAAGTATTCAAATCTCACATCTAAAACCAGAATTACCTCGAGAATAACACCAATGTGAGCTCGTGGCAACATTTCTTCTGTTTCCATTTGGTAAACAAAGCCTGCGTTAAAGTTGATAATCATAAAATGGAGAGTTTGGAATTTTAGAATTCGATCTCCACCCAGCCAACTTTTTGCAAGGTAAAAATGAACTTAAACGCCATTGACACAGTAAATTTATATGGACTGTGGTAATGACTAAATTGTTATAAATTACCTGTGTTATAACGACTGCCATTGTCCCAAATTCATTAAAAAGGTTTTTGTTAAATATTATGAACTCAGTTAAGATAGGATACACATGTTTATTCCTGTGAATGGGAAAACCAGGGGATTTAAGGGAGCTATTGCAGTGCGTTTAATTTAGAAGAACCCATTAATCCACTTTTAGGCAATGTTCGTTAAGTGCCCAAGACACAAACTGACTAGCTAGTGACCAGTATCGAACTTGCAAACTTTCGGTTAAAAAGCGACTCACTAATCTACCAAAAGTTGAAAAATAAACACAGTTAGAGTCTAATAGATTACTAATCCGTTCTCTAGTTGTAATACAGTAAAACGTCAAACATGACCAAAATAATTGATAAACAGCCATTGTACGAAAACAAATCATTTGAAAAAGAAATATACCGACTCATCAACCCACTTTTAAAAAGCTGACAGCTCTTTCAAACTGCAAGTATCCGTATGCGTCGTATTCCCACATTTCTGAGCTCATTTGAATGAAGACGTAGACCTCAGCGGTGTACGATCGCAAAACAAGGTTTGCGCCGTCGTTGATGTAACCACATCTCACTCTTGTACTATTCGCCCACAGCTCACTTACCTGTGTTTTATTTTTGGAGAAATTGTATTTTAATATTGTTTTTTTTTCACAGTGAAAAATCTGTCCGCATAGCTTTGCGGGTTACCGGAGATATTGCAGTGTGTTGTGTATTCATGTTTCTTCTAATTTAATAGAAGCAATTATTCTACTGGGTTCATGCAATGCCATGTATCTGCAATTCTTCGTTTAAAAGGCGACACACTACAAAACAGTAATCACAAAACAAATTACAAGGGCATGCAGGAGTAATGTAGTGGAACCATAAAAACAGTGTAAAAGGCTTGTTTGGTCTTAGAGATTTCACATAATTGAGCACAAAGATTTAGACCATTGGTTGACTTCACCATATGAGTTGGCAAACCATTAAAATATTCTGTATTTCTCACTATAAACTGCCCGATCAGCGCAATGCTGTAAAGTTGAACATAATAATTTAAATTTCCATAAAAAGGGACTGACCTGGGCCCTGATGCCGCAATACTCCACATACTGATCGATGTAGACACACTTGTTGAGCAGATGCTTCTTCATTCTCCACATATCACTCCTGCTGATGTACTGGTCCTTGAACGACACCTCAAACAAGTCGATTGCCTCATCCTGCACATGAAATGCTACATTTTATTGCAGATTAGCTGTCATGGAAGCATGTTGCATCGACATGAGCCGAAAGAATAGTTAATATAGTGTACCACTGCGGGTGCATACAAAATAAATACAGAATTAAGAATATATCACAACCTTAACTTAAAATTAAAATAATACCGTATTTAAAAAAACATAACTTTTAAGAATAACATAGTGCTTTATTAAAGACAGAAAATATTTCACGATTAAGGCTAGACTGTAATCCTAAAACCTATTTATTGTAGTTAACACAAAGAGAATAGAACACCACGATTTTATAAAATTAGCCACTAATTTCAAACTGTTAGTTCATAAGTTGATTTTAGATTTTACCACATGATCCCTAGGTTTATTTTTCTATATTTTTAATAAGCGAACTAATCAGTGAAATAATATCAAGGATTATTGCTATATACGCATGTTTAAAAACAAGTATCTTAACCTCTGGTTCTGTTTTAAGAACAAAGACATCGCGAAACACAACGAGTCCAAAACTTTGTGCCAACGAACTCTCGACACTGATCGTATCTTTCGGGAGATCTCCGTGCTTCAGCGAGTTGACCTAGAAAACATTCAATTGGTTAATAATGTAGTACAATCCACACAAAACTAATCATAACCAAAGTTGTAAAAATCCACACAAAACTAATCATAACCAAAGTTGTAAAAATCCACACAAAACTAATCATAACCAAAGTTGTAAAAATCCACACAAAACTAATCATAACCAAAGTTGTAAAAATCCACACAAAACTAATCATAACCAAAGTTGTTCTAAAATGTTTTACTTTGGATAAGATAATGGCACTTATGTTGAGGATCGGGGTGGGAAAGACGTAGGTATTATGTCATGGTGAGATCGTCAAAATACCATATTTCCACATTCAGCTTATTGGGGCTATTGCAGGGTGTTGTATAGAAAAAGCAACATTTCAAGACTGTATTATCTAAGCACACTACTATTGAGCATACCATGCAAAGTAGACATATGTTAATTGTTACCACTACCAGGCTTCATATTTTAAACAATACAACATTTGCAAGGCATTTTAGCATTTGTGAGAACACTAGCAGGTCAACTTGACAATCAAATAATCACCTGAACGAGGACAGAGTCTGTAGGAGAGCTGTCACAGTGGTATATTTTTAATAAATCAAATATGTTCACTTCTGGTAGGTCTGAAGAGTTGAAAATCAACAATTCATCTAGGAATATAAAGTAGTTGATAAATTGAATTGTTACTCTATCACAATTCTAAAAGGGAAAAGAGGAAAACTGCAAATTTAATGAAGTTCAGGCAAATGTTAGAGGTCAGTGTCGCAATTTTACTTTTTAGTATTTTCCATGTTATTCTTCTTTAATTTTTCCTTCTTTTCCTCACATTACCTTGTTTTTCGATTGGTATACTGTCTACAATGGTTAAACTTGATATTTAGATCAACCTGTGCAGAATGCACATAGGTTTTATAATTTCGGTATATTTTTTCTGCAGACTGCTGATACTCTTTTGATTAAGCAGTACCTCTAATTACTACAGGATCGCTTGGAGTGTTAGAGTTAAAGTTCCAAGCGCTCGATCCAAGCACTCCAAGCTTTCCTGTAGTGATTAGTTTGATGCACCCAACCAGCCATACTAAAAATATTATTACACCCATGGCAGAATCATAAAACTTTTCGACACTTACCGCTATAACTAGGTGGGTGAATCTTAAGCTTGAACTGCTTCATTGTCAAGCAGGTGTAATCTTAGCTACAACAAGAACGCTTTGGGCTTGCTGTTGTGTGCAGTGTAAATTGCCAGCCACTTAACCATAAACATTATACAACACTGTTGTCTGAACTGTCGATTTAAAAAACAAATTGTTAATTTTCATTAATAAAATCAGGATAATTCAATAGTTCACCTATAATTAACTCCTATTCACAATCCAACGTTACGGTAATGGCGCATGGCTAATTTTATATTAATACACGCTCACTATATGAGCATAAATACGACAACAAAACAATCTTATCTAAAGATAAATAGCACCGGTTGTTTAAAACTACACTCTGGTACATGCTCACTGTAATGTACTGCAGAGCACAACATCATTGCGGGAAATCCCCTAAATTGAACCTAGCGATAAAATCTCCCTCATTTTGATGGGCGTCGATAGGATATCGGATAAGATATTTATGTTTTATTCTAGAGAATGAAAAAGTGCAAGGGCGCTAATTACATGAACAATCATCAGATTTTCTTGCATCACCGTCTGGGTACCACAGCTCAAATTAAGTATTATGTATGAATCAGACGACATACCATCTTTGGGTTTAGGCGAAGTTTTCTGTGCCTTGCCCATGAAGATAACCGACAAGCTATCGACCAGTTTTCGAATCTGCAACCATTCGGCTGAATGTGACCAATTAACCCGACAATCTATTCGGCTAAACCATCATTTCTATATTTTGCAGAAAGATCTGACATTCTCAAGAAAATACTGACTTTGTTCCAGATTTTGCCGAATCACACTTAACAAACTGAGCTAATCATAAAACATAAACACATTCCGTAAATTTGGCACATGGCCATTGTTATTTTAAAGTGAACTTTTTGTTGTTGTTTATTCTTAACAGGTACCCTATATTCAAAATGCATTGCGCGGGTAACTTTTACCGCACACGTAAACAATAATCAAATTAAACTATAGGGTTAAACGTGTGTCAATTCCCCTGCATAATCACACAACCAACTACCCAGTAGCTTCCATCTAACCATTTCTCGGCTGACGTTCTAATCTAACCACCAATTTAGCTTGGTGGTTTATTGTGTAGCCTTTTAACTAAGAGGTTGCAGGTTGAAAACTGGTTGAAGAGAGTTGTGTTCTTGAGACAACACACTGCAGCAGCTCCGGTAACCCGACGGTGGGCGCGAGGTGATCTGACAATTGGCCGTGTGTGAACCCCCTTGGTTTTCCCATTCACGGGGATAAACATTAATATCTTATCTTACCGATATAACCAGTATTACTCACAGACGGCCAACAAACTATTCCCAGTTTCAGTCACGTTGTAATGAACGGCTGGTAACAGCTCCACAAGACCAATTCAATATGAGGGAACCATTGCGAACCACAGTATCAGCTTGCATACAATAACAGTGAGTTCAAGATACTGTCAATGTGAGGCAACACACAAAAAGACGTACCCATTCAATTACAGAAAGTTTCAAAAAATATCTATGTAGAAAATATGAAAAACGTCGAATTTTAAAATCACTTTTGAACAATTGCAAATGTCGTGTGTAGCAAAATCAGGCAAGGGCATACGTACAGATTCATAGAATTATATAAAAAAAATACAAATTATGAAAATATAAAAGTGCACTGCCAGTTACAGATTATATGGCAGCGACATCTCAATCTTTTCCACTCGGTTGTCAAAACCATTGGGACTCTGGGTCTGCAGCAGGCGATAAAAAGTGGCGCGGTTTCGCTCCGCATAATCTTCACCTGGGGATTTCCCCTCGTGATCGGCGCCAGTCAACCGCCGGTTTGGCGTGTACCTGTTCGGGGTATCAGTGTGCAAGCTATGTCGGTGCACAGGGGGGTCCGGGGGTCCTCTGTGCCGCTCCTGCTGTTGTGTGATGTAGAAGTTCTGCGATGGAGGTTCGGGGCTCTCCTCCCGCGACGGCTTCCCCTTTCTACTAGCAGCGATGTCGTCATAGAATAAAGTCCGGCTGCGGGCCTCTCGATCTGCTGGCCGGCTCGCTTTCTCAGCAGACATCGGCTTTGATCGCGTGGCTGCTGGTTTCTGCCGGTTGTAGAACTCCCTGTTGTCGAACTTTGTCATTGAGGCTGACACCCTCATGTAGGAGGGGTGATGCGGGGGGACGGGGGGTGGTTGGGGATTACCCTGCATGCTCTCCTCACGACGGGCTTGTCTGAAAAGCAATAGTTACACTGCTGTGTTCATGCAGGTAAAGAAGCATGCAACACCCCATACACACTCCCACGCAAATCTATTCAGTGAAGAAAGTGTGTCGGCAAACCATACCTGAAGGGTAGAATGGATCCGCTGTAATACAATCTCCGAATAAGGAAAATATTGGTCACACATGCGTGTATAGTATATTATTTATGTCTATGGAGCCCCAAGTTTACGTGCAGTTAGTACAACTAGTCCATGCGCTAGTATGTGGAGGTCCATATTACTGAGTTAGCTCTGCAACGTACCTCGGCGAAATTTTTGCTAGCTTTCCCCCATTTGCGTGTTAAAAAGTTTCTGGAAATTAAAATAAGTCACCACATAAGCCCCCATGCCACCAGTGTTTCAGACCTGTTATCGCGGCGACTTACACTGAACTCTCATGAACCGCCTCGTTCAGCAGCCCGATGTCTAGCAAACTAATGATCGAGTTATAAACATCTGTGTTGCACACATATCCCTTGTACCAAATGGTACCACCATTCAGTATTCTATTAAATTTGACACAAACACATAGCCACAATTATGTGCTCCATATGTTGCTTAAAGGCTTCTAGTTTTGTTCCAGTAGTTTGGTTTCAGGTGTCGCATGACAATTAGACTATGAGTTGTTGAATTAAACCCACCCTCTCAGTAGTCATAAGTGGCAATGGGCAACTTCTTCTTATGGGTTGAACAAAATGTATTACAGCAATGTATTAATATAACACACGGCAATAGCATTAGAACTGCTACAGGGGTGTGGTATTCTGAGAAATTCTTATGTGAAGTTTATTACTGAAATTGGATAACCATCAGCTGATGTGGATCAGAAGCATAGGTGTGGATATTATAGGTTTATCGATGAGCCAATACCTGGGGAGGGAACTATGCATTGAGACCGCTTCTTTGAATTCCCGCTTCTTCCGACTGGAAGGATCGTTATGCACGGGGGTGTGTCGCATGGAGGTGGGGTCCACTGAGTGCCGACCACTGGGTTTGTTGTGGTAGTTCATCTGAACAATATTGTGTTAGAACTTGTGGAGTGTGGTGTAATAGGATCTTACAACTGTATCATCCGACCGGATTCTTTGCATGGAGGTCACAGGAACACTCGGAGGACGTTCCCTGCAAATATGGTCGCATGGTTAGCACAGACAACTCATATGAAGTATTTTCAATAAAAGGCGGACAAAATGATGAACAACACAAATTCGAAATGAGTTTAAAATAACAGCACAAACATCCCACCTGTGTATCTGATCCACATCAGCCATCTTACGAAGCTCTTTTGCTTTTGCGTCGATGCTAAAATAATGGAATGAATTTTAACATCATTTATGAAGAGATAGATGAAAACCTACCGGTCCTTCTCAAGTTGCATCCGCTGATATTCCTTTACTCGATTCTCCTCCAATCTCTTTTTGTACACCTCACTTTCGCTCGGCTGATTTGACCGCGAGTTTCGTTTCGGCTTGTTTAACCTGTGGTCAATAATGACACATCTTTAAAATCCAAACTTAGATATTCTCTATCGACAATACCAACCCCATATATAGCAATTCACAGTACCAACCACATATGTTTATTCACAACACCATTATATATACCCAGCAACAAACCCCAAAAACACCCATCTAAAACGGACAACACCCCTTAAAAACCCATGATCCCAACTCCACATATTTTAACATTATTCATCTACAAACCCCAGTTATATCCATCCCCAAGTACCCAATACACAGACACCCACTTGAATAATCCAAACAGCTTGGTTTGTTTATTTGTTGATCGTTTCTTCCCTCGTCCCCCTGAACCAACCACTTCATTCTCTTCAACTAATCAATGATGAAAAGAGAATTATTAATAAGTGAGAAGCACATTGTGTGATGTGGGTGTACATGATGGGTGTATATGATGATTACATATAAACGTTTTACATTTTTTTTCAAATCTCAAGACACAGCACTTTAATTGAAAACATGTTAAATTAACACTTCTACCACTCTGTTAACACTTCTACCACTCAATTTCTACTGCACTGCAATCCAGCATAAATACAATTAGAATTGTAGTAAATTTGCACTTTTAGGTGAGCTACAAAATTAGTTGTAACCCCACCAAACTATATTTGGAAGCTAAAGCATGCATGGACCTACCATCTGGACTTGTCTCCGTCCTTGCTATAGTTGGAATGATAGTGTTAGTGATGATGCGATGATTACAATAATAATAATATCAGCATATACTGACCAACATCCATATGTTTGATGGGGGATCTCCCTGAGCTCATGTCATACGATCGATCGAGAGCGGCTCGGAAGCTGTCGTTGAGTAATCTTCCTCGAACCACCTGTGGAGGGGTGGTTAATATACTGCGAGGTAGGGTAAGGGGGTAAAATGGTGGTTAACATACTGCGAGGTAGGGGTAAGAGGTGTAAAATGGTGGTTAACATACTGCGAGGTAGGGGTAAGAGGTGTAAAATGGTGGTTAACATACTGCGAGGTAGGGGTGAGGGGGTAAAATGGTGGTTAACATACTGCGAGGTAGGGTAAGGGGGTAAAATGGTGATACAAACATACTATGAGGTAGGGTAAGGAAGGAAAATGGTGGATACAAACATACTGCAAGGTAGGGGTGAGGGGGGTAAAATGGTGGATACAGGATGTTGTGGAAATGCATTAATTTCTATCCCTGTAGTATAATGTGCAGGTTTCCAGACAGTTATTTTGTGCCCTGTCATCATGCGGGCATGATTACAGTTGATTACAAGGCACGCATGATTATAGAACCCACCTTGGGCAGAGCACGAGGATATGCAGAGTCGTGCGTATCCTCCATGTAAACCTTCTCAACCGCACTTTGCAAACTCTCCAAGGAACTTGACTTTGCGATACCGAGTGTAGGACCCACATCAATATCACCACCTGATCACAATACATCTGTTGTTATTTTTCGAACTGTGGCTGTAAACCACATAATGTTGCCCAGAATACATATGTACTTATATTTGGAATAAAGGTTACAAACCTTGTTCAGTTTTGGAGAGAGTACCCCCTGAGTTGCTGTGCAGATTGCTGGGGGTAAGCAGAGATTCTGAAGACACAGATTTCTTGATGACTGGCTTGTTGAGCGTACCACCCGTACTGTTGTTGCTTGGTTTCCTAAAAGCACTGCTTGTACCGCTATCGTATGGCTTGCTTGGCAACTTGGGTTTTATGTCTTGATCTGTAATAATAACCTTGTCATTCAGAATACTTTACCCAATTAGTTGAAACAAAAATTATAAAAATATATTATTTTTACTACAGAACTTACTGAAATTTCTTGAGTTGTTATTATTGGCATGAACGCTTGTATTGGAAAAATCTTGATGTTTAGGCGACTTGGTAGTAGGGGCTGTGGATTAGAAATAGTTGCAGGGGGTTTTGGTATATTAAGGGAATATCTCCTACCTGGTTCCTTGTTTGACTTGTCAGGGTAGAAGTTGAATCTCATTTGGCCATCCTTGCGCTTCTCTGAGATGGATTGTCGGATTATCGAGTCTCGATTGAACGGATCCAGATGCGACCACTCTTCATCATCCACTACAACGTCTGGGTGGAACGTGGGTTGGATGGGGGTTGTAGAAGGGTTAAGTAACAAAGGGATAACATGGGTTTGAAAGGGGTATCTAAAACGAGGAACAACATAGGGCAACATGGGTGATATGGAGGTAAGCGCAGTGCAACTAAGGAGATATGATGGTGTGTGGGGTTAAAATATGGTGCAACTTGGGTGATATGGGGCATGATAGATAGGGAGGAGAAATATTACCTGGGTTTGGTGGGGAAACACCTCTAGTATCGTCTACATTGTCGAGTGGATCCTGTGTCAACTCAGTAGCTGTGAGGGGAAAGTAATGTTAGTCGACGCACCTATTATTCTGTCCATGCTTGTACATGCCATGTAGAATCAATCCTGGCATGCTTATCAATGGTTAGAAGGGGCAAGTGAAATGCTCTAAAGCGAAGACAACACACGTACAAATTGTGCACAAAATATTGCATTCAAATTGAAGTCCTGGGAGGTTGGAAATGTAAATGAAGTAATTCTTGAAGTATGCCATGAAAGAGAATTGCAATGGAAATGACAAATCAGCGTCAAGGAGATAGCATCAACACAGTAAGTGGTCACAGAAAAACTAATCCTGTAAGGTCGAAGAATTACAAGGTGGTAAATTAGTAGAGGAACACAGGGTGTGCAAGATGGAGCATGCTGGGTCTCCCGTTTCACCTGTGATGCTTTCAAACACCGATCTTGCACCAATACCTTCGGCTCGCATGCTGCGCATGGATAGCGACCGTTTGGCGATCCGATTTGTTCTTGGGATGGTCCATGTCGCATAGGGGGTGCGGGGGGGTTCAGGAGCGTGCGTGGGGGTGATAGGGGGTTTTGGCGACGATTCTTGGATTAAATTGCTGAGGAAGCTCGACGAAGAAGAATTGAGGATCTTCTCCCGCACCCTCTTGACCACCTCAATGTCCATTGAGTCATTGTCCGCTGTGACCGACTTCGATCGGGTGTGTCGCTGTGATAACCGACGTGCAACACCCCTCGATCTGCGCTCCTTTCTTTCAAGTGTGCACGAAGGGCTCATCGTGCCGTCTGGGCTACTGGGGCCATGGGAACCACCCTCGAAACCATACGGGCCGTCAGAAATGCTTGGTTCATCGGAACCATGTGGGCCAAACGAAGTTTCGAGCAACAAGGCAGGCAGAGAAGCTTGCTTTCTATGTACAAACTTGGCCCCATCTTTTAACATGCACGTAAGTAAATTATCAATATGATGGATGTGTGTGTGTGTGCAGTATAGCTCATATACAATACAATTGGACAACAAATTATCAGTGGACCATCACATTGTACTACAACAGTATTTTAAAAGAGTGAACTTGACAACAATAGCTACTTTGATACCTGATCGGGATGAAAGCTGATCAAGAATGGAGTCGGAGAGATCGCTGCTGGCTTCTGATGAGACCCGGGAGGCGTGTGCATGTCTTCGTGCCACCACCATCTGGAACAATCAATTTAATCGTTAAAACTCCAAAATTGAGCAGAATAAACTTATAAATCTCAGCCACAGAGAATGTGTTTTTATTGGTGTCCTAAATACCTCCAGGGCACATGTGTGTATATTTGTCTCAATATGATATACTATTCTGGCTTTTTGAGACTTTAACACTACAGATAACTAGGGAAGTACTAAAACTCTCCGATACTGTGGCTATTGCCTGAAAATACAATTTAATGCTATTTAAACAGTACAAGAATTTCTGGAATGTTTAAATATATCACATGAAATGCATTCAACAGCAAACCTGAATCAATCCTCTAACATTTCCTTCGGTAGACATAGATGTTCGCAGAATGTCGATTGCCTCTCTGTTCGTCACCCCTGTCAGTGAGTGACCGTTCACCTTGACCAGTTGGTCATTGGCTTGCAGCCTCCCATCCTGTGCACAGCAAGCATGTCAACTGTCAACCAACTTGAGCGCAACAACTCCCTACCTGCCAGGCAGCTCCGCCGTGGAAGATTGCCTTCACAAAGATCCCAAGATCCTTCCCCTGTTCTCTTGCTCTGGTTGCCCTTGAGGCTGATCCCAAGTCCAGCAGACCCTGTATGCACCAACATGAGTACAAACATGTCCATACCCACCCACATAAGTGCAAACATGCCTGCACCCACCAACATGAGTACAAACATGGCTGCACATAGGATAACTTACCCGTATCATTGAGCGGAATCTCAAACATGAAGAATTCCTTCACGTTCTCATCTCTAATCGCTCGGTCTGTTTCAGGATCATCTTTCTACAGCAAGAAGGAATAATCAGCATACAGCACTAATGTCACCTGAGTAAAAGCTCCACCTCGCCTTGATGTGGAGCTTATACACAGGTTGAAATGGTAGCTCACCAATTTCCTTGGTAGAGTCTCAGCCTGGCGACTTACGACCAGATTAACAATTGATCCTGTGCTGAGCCCCCTCAATACCCCAACAGCTTCTTCCTGGCTCATTCCACTCATATCTTGTCCATTCACCTCCAGCAACCTGGTGTGGTGGGTGATTGTTCAATTTATTCTTAATGATTTCAACCAGTTCAACTCACCTGCACTAAACTCATCAGATCTAATTGCATTAATTCCCTTATTAAACACCACCAACTACCCTATCCCCATCAAACACGCAAGTATTAAAACACACCAGTTAATATAACCTAAACCTTATTATCACTTCCCCACTATGACCCTACCACAACACACCGACTTTCATCCATCCCACCTGTCACCAGCCTGTAATCGGCCATCTTGGATTGCAGCACCAGTTGGTAAAATATTGCGAATATAAATCGGAGCAGGGTCGCCTACAGCTGTGTCTCTTGTGGTTATGCTGAATCCCAAGCCAGATTTCTCTATTAAGTGCAACATGAATAACAATAGGAAGTACTTGAATGATGATGGTTACCTTTTTTAAGTTGAATGTCGAGTCGGTTGCCAATCTTTCTTGTATAGCAAGTGACGTTGTCGTAGGATTGTTGGGCAATAAGTGGCAACTTTGGTTGGGCAGAAGTGGTCTGGGTTGGGATAACATTTGTTAGTTGGGGGACAAAATATTTAAAAAATAGTTAATTACATGTTGAGGTGATGCTGGTGGGGTGAAGACTGGGTTGAATGGGCTCGCTGTGGTCACCGACACGACAGGGACTGATGACCTGTGGGGATAACAGGGTTATCGGGGGGGAACTCCCTATATATATTATGCTACAGCACCTTCTTGCTTCTAAACGTGTGTGTCGCTCACGTTCTTCCACTGGTAGGATTCGCAGCTGCAGCTCGGCGTAGTGCATGCTCTCATCCAGGATAGCCCGAGCACTGATGATATAAAGCCGTTGGTGAATAGTAGTTAAAAACAATGATTAGTGGGATAAGTGGAAGTACCTCGGACCGCCAACCGGAAGGTTGCAGGTTTGAAACAGGTTGCTTGTTGGTCATGTGTAAACTAGGTCTAGGCTTATTAACATAATTTGTTTAAATTTATATATATTACTATAATATATTAATATTTATCAGTAAATTAATTGGCTGAATACACACTACAGCTATGTTTTTCATCATATTCTAAACAGCAAAATAGAAAGCAATATGATTGCAAATGCGTGGTATTCATCTTCCCACCCCTGGGATAAACATGAACACATGAACTCACCTCCCCATATCGAAATACATGAGAATGTGTTTGTTGATCTCCACAATAACATCCCCGCATGCCAGCAATCCCTCATGCTCCACCCGCATCCCGGATTCGATGGAGCCAACCAAGAGTCCACCAAACTTCCCACTTGACTCCTCAACAAACGGCTCAACCTGTAAATCCATAGTGTAAGCAGAAACACGACACTATACCCACAGGCCACAACCTTTCAAGTTAGTTTTAATCAACAATATATTTCCGGAAAATATATGCACAGTATAGAAAATTTAAATATATGGTAAAACATTCTAAAATGCGATTCGAAATTCTAATTCGAAATACATTATTCAAGAATACTCCTAATTATCCTATATTGTGCATCCCTACCCAAAACCTTTCTAGTTGGTTTTAATTAACAATATATTATAGTTTTAAACAACCATATGTAAAATCGCTAAATCACAGAATGAATTGACTGTACAGTGACAGTAACTTGTTAAGAACAATGACTCGAATTATTTCATTTAAATCGCAACATTTCTACATAAGTTGTGAGTACTTGTGACGCTATTATTGAAACCACCTCCACAATCTCAGAAATAATTCGTTAAGCAACAACTAGTAAGTATAACTAATTCTTAATAATAAAATTAAATAATTGCTCATAATATTTGGATAAACTAAAAACCCTTTTGGGATTTAAATCTATAAATTTTGAATTTTTTTTATTTTAAAGTATGAATTCATTCCTGATTTTTATGAAAAGAAATTGTTTCCATACGGCTGATCCTAAAAAGACAGCAAATCTGATTAAGATTCCAATTATTGTTATTGGCACACAACTACCATAAACAATGGATAATAAGAAAACAAATTATACCTGGATGCCAAGCGCTCTACCATCATTGGGCAAAGTTATCTCCTGAGAATCCTTGTAAAACCATGGTAGATTGTTCATGTAAGTAATATCCCTGGTCTTGTCCAATGCCTGATCATCTTCAGGTGGGTGATAGCCGTTAGACTGGGCAGGAGGGTAGTAGGTGGTTTGTCGGAGTGGGTTGTAGTACTGGCCTTCCATGGATAAACCACTTGCCATGGATTGTCTGGTGGCGTCGCGCACAAAATACGACTTCTCATTGCTTGCCTGCCTCGAGTGGTTGATGTCATTATCATGTTGCTTACTATTTCTATGGCCTTGTTCAGTGAAACTTCCCTGTGGTATGAAAATTATGACGATCAATTTAAATATGCATTAATTTATTAATCTTGTGGTTAGTAAATCAAATATTATTATATTACTATTCCAAGCGATCATTACAAGCTATTTAAAATCATTAAATCAATACTTTAATACCATTACACCAACAACGGTCGATAATTATTTCAAACATCTAGTGAAAGGAATGTATTGTATTATTGCAGTGGATCATGACAACCATTTAAACGTTGGTCTTAAAGGTTTAAATGGATAGTACATCATTTTGTATGCTTTTATTAGTCTTTTTTGTTTTTAAAGTCTTTTAATCTCTTTCACCATTGTCTGAGTTATTGCATCATAAGTATATGATTCATGTGGAACAATTCATACTGTCAGTCATTTTTCGTGGTAAAATATACTTATTGTGGCTTAGATTGTGCTAAAAATCTTTGGGAAATGCTGTAATATGTACAACAGGTGGAAAATAAATTGTTAATTACCTGCCCGATGGAACTGAGCATGGAGTCTTGGCTGCTCACTTCACCACCACGAACCAATATCTGCGAGTCTATTAAATATTTAATTCGCTATTGTACTGGTATCTTGGTGTTGTGTAAGTAACTAGACCTGATTAACAACAGTATACTAGCTAGCAAGATAACCCTAAGTTATTTTTGGTAGACTTCTAAGCAATGCATAAAAATTTATCCAATCATCACGGTCATTTTCAGATGCTTTAGTTAAGTAATTACAGCGTTCTTTTAATAACCTCGAATGAATAAATTAATACTACACAAATCCACTATGGTAAACTGCATAAAAACCTACAAATACAGCCAATGGTAGATGGGAGCCAACCAGGTGTTTTAGATACAATGGCTACTGGCAGTTAATGTTTAGCCAGGCCAGGTGTGTAAACTGAACAAAAAGTCCAAATCATGAATTTCAGAGGGAAAACAACATGCACCAAATGGTAGTAACTGCAATATCAACTACTAAAAGTTTAGTATTTGTGTGTGTATGTGTAAACTAACTAATAAAAATATTAGTATGTGTATTTGTGGGTGTGTGTGTAGGGGATCCGCAAAAGTAGTCGACCAATCATAAAGTAAAACGAATTAAAAAACAAGTAATTGACTACACACAATATGTAGTGAGTTGGCATGCAGCCATGGTCAAGATTCAAGCAGAGCAAAATTACGGTTAACTTATATGGCTTAATAGTGCAAGAGATAGTTGAAGAGCTCCTATGTTAACGTGATAGAAAGAGGACAAAGCATTGACTGAAGGGCTCTTGAGCTATTACTTTGTTGTGTGTGGTTCCAACAACAATACTACAATAACACCCAATGTTTGGTTAGCAGTTAATGTAGCTTTCTCAACTGCTAACTTATTATGTTAAACCGATGATTTATACAAAGGCACCAACAGTATTTCTAATAATAACAAAGCCATGAATTCTATATAATAGCTTTAATAAGAATCTTCAACATTTAATAAAAGCGTCGCACGAATCACCACCAGTTAATAGCAGGGCTACGTGCTTTCACTGTGACATCATAATACCCACTAATTGCATAGTGTGAACAGTATAATTATAAAATACCGGATTTGAGCGTTTCAATTCCAACATCCACTTCTAATGAGTTGTCCTTGCTACGTGGTGAGTATAACTGCCGTCCTAGTATTTAAAATGATTCATAGAAGCGGGGTTTTGATATATAACAACGCACCATTGACTGATGAGTACTTGGTGATGAGAGCGCTTCTATTGGATGCCCCATCCGAGCTAGTGATGCTCCCCATGTCCCAATCGACGGGTTGTGGGTCCTCCTCTTCATACACCGCCACCAACTGTCATTGTAGCAGACAATTAAATCATGAGTGACGTGCATGACTCACATATGACTCATTATGACATAATACACAAGAGTTATGCTTTAACTGTAACTCAGAATCTGTAACTCAGAATACATAACTCAAATAATACTGACAGTAACTAAAACACCAATAAACTCCTAATAACCTTATCCTTGTCTTCCACCAGGTCGTACACATAGTCATCCCAATCCAATATCCCACCATCCAACGTACTTATTTGCAGTACTCGAACCCAGTAATCTGAGTCCTGTCATGACAATCATTTATAAGTAAACTGAAATGTTTGGATTCGGTTGGGGACATTGTTTTACATGGTCCAACTCATTAGCAAACATACTGTCAATAAAACATATTTTGCAATTTAATTTACTCATCATACCAAATTACATAGAATCTAAAAAAAATAAAGTATTTTATATTTGATAAAGAAATAGTGATAGTATAAATTACATAGTCTTATTTCTAAATAAGAATTATTTTAAGGATTTTTACCCTATCTCATTACAATTAAATGCAGTTTGCTCTGATACCAGAATTCAATTGTAATATATGGTTTTACTGACAATATGCTAGCTAAATGAGATGTACACTATGCGAACAAAACTGCTATGTTAGTACTGTTAAAACAAATCAAAATACAAACAAAAGAAAGCAATGAATATATATATATATATATATATATATATTTCTTATTTAGGCCTATCATACAAATTAGCAACATGAAAATATTGTTTTGTGTGTAAAAAAATGTTCCAATCTAAATCATAAAAACATATTTTATCATAAAAATATTAGGCTACAGAAGCAAATTTGCACATAAAAAAAGAGTTAAAAACTCACCCTTCCAATAGCCTTCCTGTACCTCGCACAGGCCTTCTGTTGCAATTCATCTATACTGATGTCTCCCTTTCCACAGGGTACTATTACCCTCACATTCCCGAAGCAAACGGTCAATTTCATCTTGATACCCGTTTACCATCTGCAGTCAACATAAAGGAATTGTCCCCCAAACGTAGTTGAAGTCTACACTACCAACATAATCTTCTTGTACAATTCGCCCTACAATTTAATAATTTAACAATATTTCAATGGTACCAAACCTATACCAAACCCTTTGATGTTTTTAGATTATTTTATATCTTAGTATAAAGTAGCCATAATAACTTGACCAGTAACAATTGATTGTAGAGCATCTTTAGACTTAATGTGGTGGATTTATATAAAAAACGCACGCTTGTGTGGGTGGCTGAAACTTGCTTTTAAAAGTGAGCCTATCGTACAGTTAATAAAAAAATAAATAAGATGAGGATATGATCTTGTAGAATGGGCTACATTATTCTGATTCTCAGCAATTTCTGCAGAATTAAATACCTGTACAAAAAAAAATTTCTACCGAACAATTTTCTGACAATAAAATGTGTAGTCGGCAGCTATTAAGCCTAATTAGTATGCTCTAATTCCCTCATTCTTAACACAATACTGGCACAGATTAATTTGTAAAGAATCCAAATTCACACCTAATTCATCTGTGAATTCCACCAAAGATATCCGGGGCATCATATAACCATTTTCAAAAGCATTGCAAACCTGTGCAAAATCAGCATATAAAGTATAAACCATACATGTTACAGATGTTGACATGATTAGTTTTATTTTACACAATTGTGTCATTTAAAGTCATATTTTCAGCAGAAAATTTGTTCACGCCTGGGATGCAATATGAAATAGCAATTCATCGGATTATAGATGGGGAAATGTAGATCTTTTCATATACAACAAAGTAAATTCATTTGGACATAAAGGTGAAGTTATGCCTGCTTAAACTTACAAAGTATACAAAACACTGTTCAAGACACTTATTTTTTAATATTCGCTGTTTTTTTGTAAATCATTTTCCTGCACTGTTATGAAAAATTGAAAGGTTCTGTATATAGAAAGTAAAATGTAAATTCTCACATTCCTCATGTTAAATTCAAAGTTTAACCGGAGTTACGTTCAGGTCTATACAATAATTTAAAATACAGTTTGTCATTTTTTTATTTGCCCTTAATTATTAAATTAATGACATTATTCACTACTTTTATGTAAGCTGATTGCGATATAAATCCTTTTTTAAGCAAGTTATTGTTTATCTCTATTAAATTTATATTCGGTAACACAGTATGTTTGCATGTTGGTCCATGTGTATTCCACACAAACTCCTTATTTCGAACCCTGTTTGCTGCTATTTTTAATACAAATTTCTATGCCATGGATTTGATGTCTTGTAGTACACCTAACATCACAATAAAGTGATAAGCTATGCAGCAGTATGGTCCCTCTATTTTGTACAGGTCCACTAGGTCTGCTAGGTCGGGGAAAACTAAAAGGAGGGAAAGCGGGAAGGAGGAAAACTGTACACTAAAAGGATGATTATAATATTAGAGTTAGTTTTAAATATGGAGTTGGAGTTAGGGTTAGTTCTGGCGTTGAGATTAGTGTTTAGGGCAGGGCACTGAACCTAGCACTAGACCTAGAGGACCAAGCACTGGACCTAGCGGCCCTCGCGGACATGTACGAAATAGAGGGACCCCTACAATATTATACGTTCTTTGCATACCGAATTGAATTGTATATGTAAGACCTAATCCTCAGCTTACATGCTTAACTTCTACAGTACTTTGCAGGTAAACAAATGACCACAATGTTCATTATATACAAGACGACAGTTGTCACAATAACTTTCCAAATCAGCTTTCACAGTTTGCTTATATTGGCCCTTAAAGTCTTTTGCTGCACTATATGAATGCTCATTAAACTTCTGCACACATCTTTGCCTGCATACTATAATGCAAAAAAAGCTTAAAGGGGATAAGATAATTCGACAAGCCATACCAAAGTTACTGTGTATTAACATTTCGAGCATGACTGAGGCTTACATATAGACCCTGAATCTTGTATATTGTATAGCTATAGACGATGGTCTATTTACTAGTTTCCATAGATTACAACGTTGACATAATTATTTTTAACATAATTAAAACACATTTACTATATTCAAGCAAAAGTTAAAATCATCAAGTATGCAAATAAATGCAAATATAATTTCTCATATCGCAACGCATTTTTGTATCATACACATTTTCTATTTTACTATTTCTAAAGCGCCTCGTGCGGATAATATTTTGACGCGGATTAAAATACTCTAAATTTGGCTTGATTTGTACATTTCTTTTTAACATGACATACTAATATTAAGATCGTCGTTAAATATGTCCCCTTTACATTTCGAAACTCTCTTGGGGCGTGGGCGTATGCTATGCAATATGTGACTCGAAGAATGGCATCCGCGCTAAAATTACACGAACTAGTTTACTTCATTAAGCTAGTATAAACTAGCCAATTTATTAGATTTTGCAGGTTTTTAGATTTAGCACGTATCCACGGCACTGGTCAATGTTTAACTAATAGCAAAACGTGATTTGGTTAGTGAAATTCTGTTTACTGTAAATAAGACCACGTCTTTGATCTATATTATATATGCCTAGTCTTAGCCGCAGATCTTGCCGAGTGGTAGTGGCTCCATAGGAATCGCGTTGTGTTGTTTTTGACACCCTGTGGAGTCTCAGTTTTCGAGGAAGCATTTTATGCCACGACGATACATATAACGAAGAAAGCCAACGACGATGGAATGTAGGCATTGGTATTTTGGATTTCCCCCAAAAAATTCTCATTCGGCAAATTTCTTTTACCAGCACGCATTCTCTTTTGCAGTTTGTGTTTTACCTCGTCATTGCCATTGTGATGCAGTCAGGCTTAACAATCCTTGGCAAGCATCGCGCATTTTCTGTTACATTCTGTTTGGCGGGAACACGCAATTTACTGTTAAAGTCAACAATTTTTACGGTGTCAAACTTTAAGGGCTGGATTCGCCAGCTTGTTTTTTGCATGTCGACTGTGCACGACTCGGTTGCCTTAGCCCAGATGTACTGCAACGATCACTTTTGATGTTCCATAACTTGAATTTATAATATATATGTGTATTCCACAAATCGTATGGTAATTATTGATTACCACCCTGTCTATGTCTTCAAACTTCCCACATTATAATGGAATTTAGACGTTACGGTTGGTCCATCCAAATTTATATTTTATCCCAGTGAACGGAAAAACGCTGGTAAATTATTACACGAATAATCGTCAGATTACCTCGCGTTTACCCCCTATTGTAGTGTGCTTTATAGGATTAAGAGATTTCTTCAGTTTAATTAAACCACCAGCGGGTTTGGTAATGTCCGTGAAGTGCTTCTGTTCACAAAAGGAGATGTGGTGACAGAACTGACCATGCTACAGACGGTTCCATGACAACTGAACCCCTTACAACTGAACCCCTTACAACTGAACCCCTACAACTGAACCCCTTTACAACTGAACCCCTTTTAATTGGGCCACTTTACAACTGAACCC
>CH003313.1:1243718-1293296 GCA_000149265.1 Ciona savignyi | reverse complement strand
TTTTAACTTATCCACTTGACAACTGAAGCCCCTACATCAACACATTAGGCCGCACAGACATAAGTTATTCATCCTTTCTTTAACTGTCAATTAAGTTTAATGAATTGTTTACTGCCGTTTAAATGTGGTTTACCCAAAGAGTCGTAACATCTTTTATACTGATGATGGAAACAAACTTAGAACGGCAAACTTTATCAGTATTCAATTTGGGACATGATAACGTCATCGGGCTTAAGTTTTTCAAGGGTTCAGTTGTAAGGGGTTCAGTTGTAAGGGGTTCAGTTGAAAGGGGTTCAGTTGTAAGGGGTTCAGTTGTAGGGGTTCAGTTGTAAGGGGTTCAGTTGTAAGGGGTTCAGTTGTAGGCGGTTCAGTTGTAAGGTGTTCAGTCTGTAGAAAGGGTTCAGTTGTAAGGGGTTCAGTTGTAGGGGTTCAGTATAAAAGTGGGTTACCCAAAGAGTTGTAACATGGGGTATCCAGTTGTAAAGAAGTTCATTTGAAAGGGGTTCAGTTGTAAAGGGGTTCAGTTAAAATGGGTTTAGTTGTAAAGGGGTTCGGTTGTAAGGGGTTCAGTTGTAAGGGGTTCAGTTGTAAGGGGTTCAGTTGACTGGTCACCGCTACGGACTATATGTTGTTTATTAATTATTAATCGTAAAAAAAAACGAAAAAGAATATTGGATAGAATAGGATAATAATGTTTATCCCCGTGAATGGGAAAACCAAGGGGGTTAATACATGGGCAATCGTCAGATCACCTCGTGCCCACCGTCGGTTACCGGAGCTATTACAGTATCTTGTGTATGATTCAGACGTTCCTTTAAATTGGTAGAACCCATCATTTGACTTGGTTCAGGCAATGTTCACTAACAAAACCGACCAAACAAGTGGCGTGTCATGTGGGCCAATTTTTACTGAACAGCCCGTCCTAAAACCAGCACCGTCTTCATTCTTCAGGGGTTCCCAAACTGTGGTAAGCGAGACAGGTGGTATGCGACTAACTTTATTATGGTTATAAAAGTTTTAACATAAAACTTTTACATTGAGTAATTTGCAATGTTGCGTTTTAAAATTTGAGGTTTCAAACGTTTATGACGTAACAAAGTTTTTTCTAGCATTGACCAGCTGGTGGAGCAAAACATGATTTTTTCGGGTCCTATAATAATATAGAAAAATTTACCGTATAGGTATGTATGAATCCTGACAGGAAACACATGTTTGTACTCTAGCCCCCTCTAGAGATGCCAAACATTAGATGGCATACAGGCACGCAAATATTATTCGGGGAAACAAAAGTAAGGTAAGAGGAAAAAAGAGAAACTGCTTACTATGGTAACAAATTCCAATTCTGCCCTAAACACTAATCTTTGCCCTTAAACTTTAACCCTTGTTTTAAAACTAACTTCAATGCCTTAATCTTTATTTTAGGGTGCAGTTTCCCTCCTTTAAGTTTCCCCCAAAATTTCGTGTGAGGAAATCGAATTATCACAAATGTCTGCGACGAAATGCATTAGCCAGGGGCTTATTATAGATGGATTAAACATAAACATGAATAGGTATATCTCTAGATATAGACTGATCTGGCGTTCTCCCATGTTCTTAAATATGCAATATTTTAGGCATGGCAAGCTAAACAACGTAATATAATTGCACCCGGAAATGATCAGGAAATGCATTATAACCTGGGTATCACATGTAGAACCTTTATTGTGGAACCCCTTTTACCTTTAAATTCTCTCCAATGTCCTTGTGCCTTGTTCATAAATGTTTTCATGGGTCAGTTTATTATCCACTCGCGAGATGTCTTTCATACTTTCCTAGACTGGCTGTATTTTGCCTCAATCCAGTGGATTGAATCATTTAAAAAAGTATCAAATGTGCCATGTTTAAGATAACCTCACTTTAGGTATCTACGGCAAAGATAAAGTTTTGTCACTTTTATAACTGTTCAAGTATTTATTCAAGGTCACTTGTAGCTGTAGGCTTTTACATTCCTTGCCCCTGTCTATCCCTTATTGTACAACATCTTAAAGTCGTAACAACAACTTGTTTTAAACAAACTGGTTGGTAGCCTGCCTACAAGGTACTAAAATGGTATCTACAAGGAAAATCCGAAAACAAAAGGACCATTTTAACACTGTGGTGGAGAAACCAAAGACGAAAAGTATCAAGCCCATTGGGAAGCTGAAACAAAAGAACCAAGTTAAAAGTACAAAACTGCCTTACAAGTGTAATATCTGCGGAGAGACGTTCGAATATGTCAACCTTTTCTCAAAACATGTACTAACTCATGATAGTGAGAAACCGTTCCAATGTGATGAATGTTCAAAAGGATTTACTCTCGCTTGTAGTCTAAAAGTTCATCAGCGAGTTCACACTGGCGAGAAACCTTATCGATGTGATGTTTGTGACAAAACGTTTTCTATTGGCAGCTCTTTAAAGGATCATAAAAAAATTCACAGTGGGAAGAAACCATACAAATGTGATTTGTGCACCAGTTCTTTTTCCAACAAGAACGCTTTAAGCAAACACAAAAGAATTCATAGTGACAAAAAATTGTACAAGTGTGAGATATGTGATAAGGCATTCAATTTTATTGGCAACTTAACTGTACATTTAAGAGTTCATACAGAGGAAAGGCCATACATCTGTAATTATTGTGAAAAAGCATTTAAAACTGCTGGCAATTTAACTGTGCATAAAAGAATTCACACTGGAGAGAAACCTTACAAATGTCTTGTATGTGACAAAACATTTAGGCAAACTAGTAGTTTAAAAGACCACTCTGTAATGCACACCAACAAAACCCCTTTTCAATGTCACCTTTGTGGGAAATGGTATTCGCGGTCGAACTATTTAACTGACCATCTAAAGCGCCATATTGCTCAAAAAGCAAAGAAAATTAAATCTGTAACATAAAACATATTAAAGACAGTGGATGTTTAAATGTATATGACTTAAGTTTTGAAGGATTTAAGTGATTATGTAGTCAAGCTACAATAATTTAATTATAACAAATGATTTTGTAATATGGAATTGTAATAATTGAAAAATTAAATGTATCTGTAATTGAGTTGATAAAATGTGGTGACTTGTGGTACAATTAAAATTTTGTGGTTTTTCACTCTGTAGTTTACATATGTGTTGCAGTAGATATTTCTGTTTGTTGCTGGAGTTATTATCTGCAGACAGGATGTTAAATAACAAAATAATTGAAAATACAATGATCATTCCAAATCATTTTTAACTTTATTTTAATTTAAAATATAATACTTACGATTTACGAATAGTTTCAAAATGAATAGAGGTATTTTGGCATTAATTTTTTTTAGACTCCTATTGAAATTTATTTTGTTTAACTGATCTTGGTGTATTGAGTAATTGATTATGGATAACTAAAATTATGTAGTACCATAAAATAGCAATTGAACATGACACTTTTTTATGTAATGGTATTAAGGTATCCAAATAATACTTGACCACCTCATTCAGTTGTGTTGCGTTTTTCAGTCGACTACTAGTAGATTAAATTGAACAGCTAATATAGCTCAGGTAACCTGAGAATTGTCTGTGTGCTAATTATTACCCAACTCGATGTGTTTTCGCATTCATTCATGCGGTTAAACCTCTGATTGTGTGCATTTTGTACTTCCGCCCAGTTCTTCAGTTTCAACTTCAAGTGTACTAACTACAGTGCTGTCATTTTGCCAAATCATTATTTTTTCTTTGATATAAGACCTAAATATATTTCATTTTAGATATCATGATATTTTTCTATTATTGGTAGTTCATTCCTATTGTCAATCAATTTTTTTATTGTTTTGTTGTATTTTCTACCAGACTTTAATTTTGAAATTTTGATTTTAAGTAATGCAATGCCCTTTTAAATGTGGTGTTTTTTCACAAATTACATGAATGGTTATAAAATAGATATATTGTACCAAATATCACATATCAAATCAAAGACTTTTTTTTGAAGGTTGCTTTTTCGTATTTAAATAGCTCACCTGTTGACGCTGATGCTCTGCTAATTTTGTCAATAAGAAATTGTTCTTATCTGCATTTTGATGAAAAGTAAATTTATAGGAAGTATCATTGAATTTACTGAAAGCGGAAACAAACAAAGGGGGCGGTTGCCAGAACTTCACTTTAAAAGAATACTTTTAGTTCATATAATCTCGTCAGTTCCAGTTTGTTCTCAATTGCAAGAGGTCTTAAACTTAAAAGAAGATTAGCAAAAGTTGAAAAACTCAACACAGATATCAAACATTTAAATTAAGGTACTTTCTCAAAATAACATTGATTTGAAATGCCCGTTAAAGTTAAGAAGAGAAGACTTCGTTGTAATGATTGTAATCGATGCTTTAAACACCCGGGAAACTTAAAAATGCATCAGAAAATTCACACTCAAGACAATTCCTTTGAATGCAAAGTGTGTAAGCAATCCCTTGAAACTGAAAGCAGTTTGACCGTTCATTTAAAAACACACACTGACGAGAGGCCATTCAATTGCCTTACATGCATAAAATCGTTTGCGAGTTCTGATGAATTAAAAAGCCATAGGAGAAGTCATGAATGCGCTCCTCCGTTCCGTTGTAAGATATGCGACAAGTTGTTTTCCAGTTTCAACGCTGTGAAGCGTCACCAAGTAGTTCACACTGGAGAGACCAACTATCACTGCCACATTTGTTCGAAAGCTTTTAATGTGGAGTGCAATTTAAAAACACACTTAAAAATTCACAATCCGGTGCCTCGCTCCAAAACTCCCGAAGTCAACAGGCCGAAATGCAACATATGTGACAAAACATTTCAAAATGAAAAAAATCTTAAGCATCATAAACGTATTCACCTCAAAGAAAAACCCTACAAATGTCTTTTGTGTGAAAAATCATTCACCCAAGCAGTTCTATTGCGCTGGCATCATGACATTCACATGAATATTAAACGCCACAAATGTGATATTTGTGAAAAAACCTTTTATCAAAAAGGTCAGTTAAAAAAACACCAGAGGATTCATAGTGGGAAGAGGGACTACAAATGTACCGTTTGCGATAAGTCGTTTTACCAATCTTGCAACTTAAGGTCTCATCTAATAACCCATAGTGAAGTGAACTCTTACCAATGTGGCATCTGTGACAAAAGTTTCAAGTTTCCTGTCGGCCTAAGGAAGCATGTGGTCACCCACAATGAAAAACTTTTCAAGTGTGATGTCTGCCCAAAGTCGTTTGTTACGGAAAGGCAATTAAAATTACATCAAACGATGCACGCTGACCGGAAACCATTCGAATGCACTGTCTGTGGTAGATCGTTCAACCGTGTTGATAATTTCAGATTCCATCAAAAACAACATGGACATAAAGTTTAGTTTTATACCATTTATGCAAGATTTACAAAAAAAGTCCTAAATGTGGAATTATCATGACTTTGTTCTCTGGTATGGAAAATTCAAGAGGTAGTATAACTTTTGCAATCGTCAGATTGTAGTCGGTTTTAAAATATGACCATTGTTTTTCAACCAATTAAACCACATGCAACTAATGCTAAGTGCTACTTACTATATTTTTGCAAAAAAATGGTATAATTTATTTCTTAGTAACCCTGCAAGCATAGTAAGAATTTCAGGGTGGAGATTAAATTTTGCATCTCTACATTCATGTTTGTCGTATGTACCCTATCCATTAAACTGATTCAAAATTTAAATTCAAACACACTTATCACTGTTACATAATATATTTTTAATCGTAGCTATATATGCATACTCACTTTAAAATGCATATTTGTTCTTTTTAATTTAGTTTCATTTTAAGATTAGGGTTTAAAGAGATTATAGTTTTTTAGTATATTCTAAAAATAAAAGTTTGTAATGTAATTTTACAGTCTTCAATATTTTAATGTGCTAATACTTAATTTGTTACACTGTCCATTTCAGTATATTTAAAATTGATTTTATAATGCTATATAAAATTAAGTGCTAATAATGGAGCAAATCGATATTATTTACTGGTAAAGGTACATACTGCTACACCTCTGTTTGATCGCCACCTCTATTTGAGCACCACCTTTAATAGAATGCCACTAAAGAAAGGATTAAAATATAGAGTGCCACCCTATAATTGAACGCCAGCTCTAATAGACACTTTGACCATAATCTGAATCCTTACTAGCTAATCGATAAATATAGTGCCACACTTATACACCCCCTCTAATAGAATGCCACTGAAGGAAAGGGTTAAAAAATAGAGAGCCGTGGTGCTTAAATAGAGGTTTTATGGTAATTTTAATTTAAATGTACAAAATGGTAGAATCCCAAGCAAGCAATTTTGTTAATAGTGTAAGTTAATCCTGAACAAAAACTATTTTTTATTTTGTAAATTAAACTTACAGTAAATGAATATTGTTTGTGTAATTTACAATTCAGCAAATTTGTTTCTATCATAATCAAGAATAAAAAGTGATTCAGCTAAAGCAGTGTTTCCCAACCTGAGTCCGCGGAATCAAACGATGAAGAAATTAATGAGTCCGGTTGCACATTTCTATAGAATCATATAGTTCTGCATATGGGCTACTATAATGCATTGGAACTTTTCAATTTGTTGCACATGCTTTAATTTTAATGTGGTTGTAATAGTGAAATAGGTAGTAGTGTCGTTCATGCTTTCCTGAGAAGTGGGATGTAATAAATTTAACAATAATGCCTTTGTGCACACAAATCTTATTTCTTTTTAATCTAACACTCACAACGACATACCCAGGAGGACGAGTCAAAAATTTACACTGCCGTAAATTCTAACTTACTTCTGTAGACTATTTTCAATGGAAAAACAAAAGAAAATATTTTCATATAACTAGGACCTTTTAAAATTTCGATTTACGCTTTGAGTGGGTCCGCAAAGACTTTCGCTAGTTTTGAATTAGTCCATGACTAAAAAATGTTGGGAAACACTGAGAAGACGTCATTCACCCATTAGCTGATTTTAAAAATTTTCTGCATTTTTGTTCAATTCTATGAAGCAATCCACCAAACTTAGTTTAAGCATTACGGTTTTCATAATAGCCCCTTAAAGCATTATTTTTGTGTTGGTAATTCAAACAATTGTACTTTTATCAGATCATATTAGCCCCTTAAAGCATTATTTTTGGGTTGGTAATTCAAACAATTGTACTTTTATCAGATTAGACCTGTGCAGTGTTAGAGGGCGATGGGCTAGAAATGTCTGATACTCCTTTAGCTGACGGTGGTATTGCAGACCCAGTGTGTGATCCGAGGCAAATTGCTGAAGAGGTTGAAATGGAAACGGAAGGTGGAACAAACATGGCATCAGAGACTGTGGCACCGGGATCAAACATGGACGCAGAGGATTCAAATGAAGATGAATCAGATGAGGAAGAAGTTGTTGATCTTGCTGCTATTAAGTTGTTGGATGAAAAAGTTAGTAATAACACTTTCCCGAGATCAATTTATTTTTGCATGAAACATGTTAAAATCAGAATTTTATGACATTTTGACAGCTCTGAATTTAAAGATATTTTATTACAGTTTTTTTTGATATTAGCCATTTTTTAACTTCTCGATTTGTTAACTTCTCGAAAATACACGATTTGTTTGTGGTTGTAAGTATCAGTATTTGTGCTTAAGTGTGTAGCACTGCTATTGTCCATTTTCAGTACTGTGTTAGAACGATAATTAAAAACCACCTTGTTTGAAACAAGTGGATTAGTGGCGCGAGATATTAATATAAGTACATAACTATCCTACAAGTAACACCAGGAAAAGCCCAGTCAAAATATTATGATTATGCAGTTATAGCCACCTTTGGAAAATGTCTGCTAACCTACATAACAATCATAATCTTCAGATCACAAGCTCACCATACAACTACCAAGCGCATGTTGATAGAATCAACTTACTTAGAAAATGTGGAGAGTTCCAAAGTTTATCAGCTGCCAGACATGAAATGAAAAAACTATTTCCACTGACAAAGGTTTTGCTTAATTGCTTTTTGATTATATAAATCATCTAGATACCTAGGCATTTTAAATTCCATTATTTTCTATGGTTGTTTTTTTATTGATATATTTATCACACAAACATTTCAATGTCTTGGTCATGTATATTTCAAAATATGTTGTCAGACATAGTATTTTATTTTTTTTAAATTGGCAAAACTGGTTCTTTCCCTAATCAGCAACTGTGGCTTGAGTGGCTGGAAGATGAACAGAAATTTGTTGAGTCAGAAGACGACCATGCGAAACTAGAGGAGTTGTTTGAACTCTCTGTACAAGATTATCTCGGTATGCGAGTAGTGTGTTGTGTCAGAACTAATTTCCATGCTTTTTCCTCTGGTTAAATTTCTTTTGGTCACAGAAGATACATTTCAGCTAAAATGGAATTCTCATTATTTTTTTGCATCAAATAATTACATGTTAAGTATTTTACGGTTTGGTGGGTTGGACAATTTTGCAATCAAAAATGTTTGAACACTAGTCAATCATCTCAATGCTGTTATATAATGCCACTCCCTAATTTTGCATCCCAGCCCCAGATATATGGTTGGAATATATTCAGTACTCTATTCGAAACATCGGAACTGAGAGTGGAGTTAAAAAGGTAATATCAGCTTTTTACTGTTTTATATGTACAGTATGAGGTAAGTTAATATTTACCTAACCTTAACTAGGACACTCTTGTTTATCAAAGGTAATTAAATGTGGTAAGTTATGGTAAATGCACCAAAAACTGCCCAGTACTTGGTTATTTTAGCTATAACAAAATATTGTGTGCAAGTGCAACAGAGCTTTTCTTTAAATTTCAATTAACATAATTAACAAGCAATCTTTATTCAAACATGCTGGAATTTTTTAAAAATTAGTAAGTGGTCCATTTACACTTTAAATTTATAAGGGTCAACCTAAAGATATAACATTATTATATTGTTTAAGGCAGTGACGCTTCGTTAGTCTCTGTTCAACATATTAATTTACTTAGTTTTGGTAACTGCTGTTAAATTTCTTGCTCAAGACATAACTGACTACAGTTGGTTGTTTTTTTTAACAGATGTTTGAAAATTTTCATAAAAATCATAAAAAATGTTCACTTTATATATTTCTTCAGCTCCGTGGTTTGCTTGAAAGAGCATTATCCTCAGTTGGGCTTCATGTTTTGAATGGCTCTACCGTATGGGAAGCATATCGGGAGATTGAAAATGCTGTACTTGTCACAATGCAGGTAACTTCTTCAATCAAGTTTGCTATTGCTATGATATGATAGATGATCTTTGTAGCACAAGTGATCTTTGTAGTGATAAAATAAACACGATAAGTAACAACAGTATGCATAGCACACTTATTTATTCAGTGCCGCTATTACTAATTAACCATAGTGTTATTCAATAATTAATTTCCAGTTTGGAAACAATAACCCAAGTAATACATTTTTTGCTTAACTTCTGAAAATCTTCTAACACTGCTTAAATTCACTAAATAAATTCCAATGATAATCAACGACTATTATAATTCTCAAACTCAGGTTTTAATACAGTATAGTGGTTAGTGTGGAGCTTGAACCCGGGAACTATTGCTTATTTCACGCAAAGTAATTTCTCCACAAGTTCTTAAATGCGTTAAAATTCAGAAAATTAAAAAAACACCCATATTTTAGTATAATAAGTTCTTATTTAAATAAAAATGTCTATTGAAACAAGAAAAATGATTCGATAAGTGGAACTTGTTTAGACAAGGCTGTTTTATTTTTTAGTTTTTTTTAAATAAATACTGATTTGTAACGGTGTGTCACCATTACCACTTTTAGACTTTTTAAACACAAAAATTAAGTTTTTTCAAACTGCATGCTATTATGTGGGTGACATGGGAATTTCCCTTCCAGCCCCTACCAGGAAGCATCACCACCCCAGAACAAAACGATCGAATCGTGCAACAAACAACCAAAGTTGGTCTTCTGTTCTCACGACAGTTGGCGGTGCCTTTGCTCAGTAAGTCACAGTTTAAACCAAGGGCTGGTAACCTTTTGCACTTAAATAGCTATTTTAACCGATATTTCACAAAATAAAAATCACTTGGAGCCGCAAAACTAATACTATTTTCGCAATAAAAGGAAAACAACACTGTGTGAGCTGAATAACACATGTGTTCTTTTGTTTGTTTCACTTATGCATGGTTATTAAACTTATTTAGCGCTAGCTACAGTAGCAATGAAATTAGAGCCGCACTAGAAGGATGAAAGAGTCGCAGGTTGCCAACCCCTGGTTTAGACAATATTTTCAGTCTTCTTTTGGGACTCTCTGTAGATTAATTGTCTGCTCCTTTTCAAACTGACTGTTCAAACTTGACTCTTCACATAGATATCATATTATCATCCAGACACATAGATATATCATATTATCATCCAGACATGGAGTTGACAATGCTCGAGTACGAGGAATGGTGGAAAGCTAACGGGGATGGGGAAATCCCTCAATCGGTACTCCAATCGTACAACAAAGCATTAGAACAATTGGAAGAACTTAAATTATTAGAGATAGCTTTGGTAAGTAGCATGCAGGTTTAATATGCTTGTAATTATCAATAATTATATTGTTAAACCCTGGACCAGCTGGTAAGATTGCTCTTAATAAGTTTTGAGAAAAAAAACAAACCAAATTGGAATGTTCATGTGTGTAAACAGCTGGACAGTTGTTCAATTAACACATCATGTATTTGTGGGTCCCTGTACAAGCAGCTTTACGAACATAGCTTCAACTTCATCCCAGTAGTATTTGGTGATTTGTACAAAAAATTATATTATATCTCAATTTGATTCCACACACTGCAATAGCTTCGGCGACTGTACCATGGAAATGAGTTATCAGACATTTACAACAAATTTTTTTAAGACACTGATTTCCCTCGTAAATTATTCGACAATAGCTTTAGTTAACACCACAAAGTGGAGTTTCCACCCACCAGGATACAAATGACACATTTAATGCACATTAATAATATGTTTATACAAAGTGTCGCCCTTTCCACTAGTGGCGGACAACATACCTCTTTACCAGTCTATATACACAAATCAACAGGAATCAGCAGAAGCCCCTAAAAGAGCCGAATACACAGCGTATATTGAACATGAGAAAAAGAGCAACAACCCTGCAAGGATGCAGTGCATCTATGAGCGAGCGATAACCGACGATTGCCTTAACGCCCAGTTGTGGATTGATTACCTCAAATATCTGGTAAATGGGGCCTTTTTTCTTATCCCTGTAACACTTAAAACCTCTGTGAAGGCACTAATGAATTAACTTTTATCTTGTTGCACTTCGGATTGAATTACCTTTTATAAAAGTGGTTGTCTCTTCAGCTTTTCTTTAGTTTCGTCTAACTATGATATGGATTAAATTTACACTGCAGTAAATTTTTAATTTGAGTGCTACCAAGGTCTTGATAACATATGCCAAGCGTCTTAATCTTATCTCCAACTCAATACTTATAAAACTAGCCAATTCAATGTTGTATGCAGCTCTGTAATTGTTCTTGGGACTCAGTGGGTATGTTATGTGAAGTATTCCGTTAAATGTCTATGTAAAAACTATGGTTTCCCACTCCTGGGAATATACAATGGAATATTGTATCCCTTCATTTTATAAACTATTGACATTACAAGATGAGATTGCTAGTCATGGTATATACCTTTGCCTCTAAAAATAATTTCATATAGATAACTGTTATAATATGAAAAATGATATTCCGATATTTGAATACATAGATGTAGTGTAGTATAACAGCATTAAAATAGGTATACTTCATTGTAATTACCACAGGCTTTACCACACACTTTCTTCGAGGCTTAGTGTAAAATTTTTTTATAAAGTTTTATTTTTCCATTTTTATTTATTTTGTTTATTTATGTGGGTTTGGCGGCCACATCTAAATATACCAAAATTTAATAATTGATTTGATTTTAGGCGTGTTTTAATGACTGTCGTTTTGCTGTTGTTTTCCCGTTTTTCAAATTTTTATCAAAGGTCCTGCTTTGTGTTTTCATCATGGCAACAAAAATAAACTAAACACCTTGGTTGTATTCAGACGAGCACGCTGAAGAGTGGCCCCATCCTGCTTGCTACCTATGAGAGGTCGGTACGTAACTGTCCATGGGTCGGTCAATTATGGATTGGCTTGTTGGTCACCTTGGAAAGGAACAACGCACCTATAGACAAGGTACAGAATGAATATTGTTAAAGGTTCAATTACTTTTTCTTACTTGTTTTTTTTAATATTTACTTTGTAGTTTTATTGTGTATTTTATCTATGTTCAATTTGTATTTTATTACACTTGGTTGTCGAAGGGTTCTATCTACTACAATTATTTTCAAAGTTATTAATCAATGTTTACCTTTCCAGTTAGAACCGGTTCTAAACGAGTCGTTGGCGGTCGGCTTTTCATCAGCAAGTGAATACGTTGATTTGTGGAAGGCTTGGTGTAACCACATCCGGCGACGATATGCAGGTAGTTATCACTGATTAGTTATCACTGATCTAATTGATTAGTTTGGTGGGTTTGTAACTCGCCTTTTAACCGAAGGATTACAGGTTCGAAACTTGTCGTTAGCTAGTCTGTTGTCATTGGCCAAGGCACTTAACGTGCCTACAGACAGTAAAATGATGAATTCTACCAACTTGCGCAGCACACGGTTACCGGATGTTGGGCGCGAGCTGATCTAACGATTGCCCATCTGGTAACGCCCCTTGTGTTTTTCCATTCATAAGGATAAACATAAATATCCTATTCTATTAGCAGTTTTTCTTTAAGGAATCTTTGTTAAAATGCTTAGGCAAAAATGATCACATTTGGTAGAATGATTAGGCCGATGATTACAAAATTGTCGGTACAATTTTAATATTATTTTGTTAGTACATAAAACTTAATTGGGTCGAGTGCAAAAGGATATGTTGGTTGCTTCTCTTATTTGGGCAAATGAAAATTTTTAAACATATCTAATTGTCAGTAAACCTCACTTACTAAAATTACTTTTCTCAAAAATACAGAAAATGTTTAAATTCTCAAGCAAAATGGCAACGCCTCTAAGTTTAGCGCAAGTTTACGTAATATTACAGATTTGCTACGAACTTAAAGTTTTAACCTTTACTTACTTGTCTCATCACTTGCTGTAGTATTACTTAAGCTATTACTGTGTGTTTGTTATTCATAATGATATTGGCTGCCTGCAACAGCTTACCCACATAACCCAAGTGTTTTACTGCTGGGTTATGAGTCAAACCCAGCAACCTCATGTTTGCCCATCCTAACCACTACATTGGATGTAATTATTACAGATTCAGAAGATAGAGCGATGTCATTAGCAGCAATACGCAGTGCATTCAACCGTGCGACCTCTCATCTTACTAACAATGTGTTAACTGGTATGTGAGCTATTGTATCCACTTATTTTAATTTACTAACTTACCTCTGTCTATAAGTGGTTTATATAAGGATTACAGTATTTTTCCGTCATTTTTTAATATCCTATTTTTTGGAATTTCCGATATTTAACTTTGACAGAATTCGGTGAAATGGGCGACCCTGACTACTCTCTATGGGTTTACTGGGCCCAGTTAGAAGCTGGGCTTTCCCCAAGTGGGATAGATGGCGCAAGAAAGATCATGGGTGAGGTGATGGGTATCAGTCCCGATGTGAAGCTCAACTGGAACATTTGGCTCGAATTCTACCATTTGGAGAGGTGGGTTTTAATGGAAGATATAATTATGTTTATCACAGGCACAGTTGAGGCCCAAGTGCATTAGGCTAATGTGTTATTGACTGATAAAGTACAATTACAGTGCAGCTGCAAGGGTCGTATGGTTAAGCATTTTGTGTAGACCTGCAAGTGTTATCTTATTATTCTGTATTTTGTTATTATTAATGTGTATTGCATGATTCTTCTTTAAGTGTTATTCTTGTTGTAATTTTTTCTTTTTTTAACTTAAAAGTTGGTTGTTAGTGGTAGTTTTAAGAAGTTTTTCATCATTGTTTAAAAAAAATAAAATGTTGTAGAATGTACGGAGATTTGAGTCATGCTCGTGATTTGCTGCGTCGTGCCGCGCAGTCGTGTGCGGTCGACAATGGAAGTGCTGAGTCAGCATGCAAGTTCCTCCTCCGATTCGACAGTGAGCATGGGAGCTTGTCGGACTTGGACGAATCATCACGGAAAGTAGAAGCAAGGATGGCAAAAGTGAATAAAAGGAGGGAAAAGGTGAATTATGTTTGACACTGGGGTTCAGAAACATAGGTCTAGAAAATTTTACTCCTTACCAGCTAATTACCACATATTTACAGTTCAGATGTTTTTAGTTTATTTCTGTTTAACATAACTAGCTGGGGTGCTTTGTATGGAAGTCCATCAGATTATTGGTGCTACTGCAGCTACTGTCTATAAATATAAATATAAGTAGACTTTATTCAACCCAGTGTACTTGGATAAAGAAATTTTTCATTTAATTGCATTTTTAAAGGATAAAAACAAGTAGAAAGTGCCTGGTTTGGATCTGGTAACCTTTTGAGTAACAGTCCAGCTCACCACCATACGATTCCACTTGGTCACATTTGGCTGGCAGGTTTTTGTCAATATCTCTGCTCTAACATGGGTTGTGTGGCTTGTAGGTGGCAGCACAGGCAGAGGAGCGGACTAAAAAACAGTCGGGCAAAAAAGGTGATAAAAATCGCAAACACCAACGACCGAGTCCGCATAAGAAGGAAGATCAAAGGAGACCCAACAAACGAAGCATATCGAAAAGTAAGGGGTTTATTGAGTTTAAGGGTAGACATTTGCCAGAAACCCATTAATCTGCTGAGTTCAGGCACTGTCCCATTAAGTGCCTTGCCCAAGGACACAACTGACTAGCTAGCGACCGCTTTTTATCCTGCAACCCTTCGACTGAAAGGCGATGCACTAATTGGTCATACTAATTTTATTACTTTAAACTTTTCTTTACTTTAAATCAAATATTTTTACTCAAAATGTATACTTTTTTCAAATATTATCAAATATTCAATTCATTTCTTCAGAAGAAAGTCCGGAGAATCCGAAACGACAGAAAATAGAATCTCCTGTTACAGATAGTTTCAAGGCTCCTGCTGGTAAGTGTGGTTTCCTAATTATGTAGATGGTCTGTTCAGCCATTGGTATTCATACATTTATTTGTACTCTAAGCCACTAAACATGAAATTTTATACAAATTAAAAAATCAACAAAAAACCAAAAGTACATTTGAGTTAAAATATAACATTATGTTATTCCAATCTTGCAACAATGTTGTTCTCACCACATGCTATTCTAAAGCTTTAATCTTACTATTCTGATCATTAGTAGGGCTGTTTAAATAATTTATATTATATTTTTATAAAATTTTCTCATGATTTGGCAAGCCTTTTATGTGCTTAACTAGATGCAATTTTTTTGTTTTATCTATGCAGTTTGTAGCATTATTACTTGTCTATTCTGTTGTCTTAGTCGCTCATCAGGCATTTCGTGGCTTTAGTAGAGAGTTTTGGAGAGGTATTACAGTTTGTCTATATTTAAACCTTGATCCAGTGCCCTTAAATAAGTCTTTAAAATTAAGGTAATATCAACTAATACTGTGAGTACAATATGATGGTCAGCTTGAATTTTACAGATAATTTCATGTTGACCGGCCATGACACAGTCATCCATATTTTTCAGGCTTACCTCCCCGATTTGTAGCAGCCAAGTCCCCAGAGAAACCTCTAGCTCCACCGCCAGGATATAAACCAGAGGCGCAGGAAAAGAAAATCGGTTTGTTGAAATTCTTTTCCTTAAACTAAAAATGGTAAAAAGAAAACCCATAGGCCTACTCAACAGTTGGGAAATTCGGTCAAAATTTGATTACCTGCTTAAATAAATTTGTATAACAAACTTATTTTTAAGTACTGGTGATAATTGTTCATAACTAAAATCAAATATGATGAAAATTGATAGGAGGACTGGATTCCACACACTATATGTTATTTGTACGAATAAATCAAATAAGTAAACAAAAATATTCTCTATTTTTTTCAATTTGTTTCCTTCTAATTCATTTTATTCGAAGATTCCAAAGACAACACAAGTAAACCTGCAAGTGAACCTGGTAAACCAGGTTAGTTGCTGTAGTAACAGGCCTTTGTGGCCTTTTATGGCCATACTAATATAATGTAAGGTTGCTTTGCTTGCCATGGTAAAACTAAAGCACTATATCCACCAATGTTGTAGCAAGATCAGAGTTAAATGTAAGCAGTTGAGTTTATAAGTGAAACGGTCATTGCCTTGACCTATTGGATTTAAAATAGAACAAAATAGAAGCTGTGGCAACCCAACTACCCACACAAGCTGGTTGTGTATGATAATCACCTTTTCTGACTTTGTTGGTTTCCCAATACTTGTAATAAACATGGTTCCTACCATTGTATATGATGTAACTGACTGTATGTGTAAACATTTTCTTTCCAGGTGAAAATGCTTTTTTTAAATTTATTCTTTCCAGCCACAGTTGACGATCGGATACCGGAGGGCGACAAACACACAGTATTCGTGAGCAACATGAGTTACGGGGTGGAGGATCCGGAATCGAAACTCAAAACTGTAAGTTTAACATTTATCAGCTTAAACCTTGCATATGTCCTCTTACTTTTCCATTGCACACTTGTATTTGACAAACTATTTAATACTTATACCATTGTTTGTTGTAGACTTATGAGATATTGTTTATCATTTACTAGAGTTGTACTGATAACATAGTTTTTGATGATGGTTACCAATATTGATTATGCATTTTCGTAATTTTTTGTAAAGTTTTGGCATATGTTTTTTGCACAACTTTTCACACTGCCATTTATTTGTGTTTAAATTTTAATTGCATTTATTGTTTCATGGCACCTTTTTCGATTACCATATGGTTTCTTGGTGTCTCCTAGTTAAACTTTTATTTTATTTTCGTATTATTTATTGTTTTTCTGTCCGTTTAACAAATAAATATGTTTAATTGATGGATTACCCACCACTGCCCCCTGTAGATGTTCGGGTGTTGTGGGGACGTCGTATCAGTGAGGGTGGTACGCGACCACAAGGCTAAAATGAGAGGATTTGCTTTTGTCACTTTCCAAGAAACCGATCATGTGGAAAAGGCGCTGAAACTCGACCGACAGGTGAGATATTAGACTGCCTAGCAATAGTTAGTTTACTTTATTTTTTGTTTCCACGATAAAAACATAAAGGAGGACATTTTATAATAATTAGAAAAACGGGGAAAACAATAGTGTTTAAAACATGTTTAAAAGGATTTAAATATTTACTTACGGTGTATTTAGAAGTGGCCGCTAAACCTAAATAAAAATTAAAAAAAAAAATTAAATTCGGAAAAAAATAATAATTGGTTAGCATTTAACCCTAGTTATCTGATGACTGGTTAGCTTAAATTGCTCCATCTGTCATATGTTTGCTTGATTTCTATGTCTTTATGCATTAAATATGGCTTTATACATGCTTGATTTCTATGGCTTTATGGCTTTATGGCTTTATACATTTTTTAATACATTAAAAAAAGTAAAACATTCAACATAGATAACACACTTCATGCTTCGATAACCCGATGATGGGTACGAGGTATATCTGTCAATTACATGTTTTAAAATATCTACCCGAAATAACATCATAAGTTTATCCTTTTATTTAAATAATGTACTGAAGATTTATTTTTATTATGTAGTTGTCTTATTGTCAACATTTCGAAACATTGTGAGAGAATATCGTTTATTTTGTGTTATATTTTATTATCAGTGAAAATGAACAAGATTTTAATTGCATATGAAAACACAACTTCATGCTATCCCTTCACCAAAGTTTTCAACACATACATTTGTGAATATCAGTTTGCAGAGCACTGAATAAGTGATAATTACTGATGATGACTAGTATGTGTGAAATGTTTACCAAAGAAAATACATAAAGTTTGATAGGTGTGTATTGAGAATTGGCATTATTACTTATAATGAGTCATGTTTCCAAATTTATTTCTCCTCAGCCACTTGAAGGCCGCCCACTCTATGTATCCCGCAACACTGAGAAGTCAAATCGAACTAAGGTAATTGCAAACTCATTTGGTATTTTAACAAACACACTTTTTTTATAATGGCTATAAATTTTATTTTTTTTGGGATAAAATTTTAAATGTGTTGTTTTAGCCTGTAATTTTAAAACCAGCTGCTAGGTAGTCTGTTATAGTATTTTCATCATCTCTTTGATTAAACCTAAAAATCTGTTTCAAGGTTTATTCCAAAGTTCTTCCAAAATTTGTCGCCAGGTTTTCAAGTATGACACTGGGATCGAGAAGCACAAATTGTTTGTTTCCTCGCTCAATTTTAAAACTACAGAGGAGACGCTCAGCAAAGTATTCGCGGAACATGGGAAACTGAAGTCTGTAAGAATCGTCATCACTAGAGAGGGCAAGTCCAAGGTAATTGGCTTCATATGATATGACATGTTATTCATGTTTATCCCCGTGAATGGGAAAACCAGAGCAGTTAACGCATGGACAATCGTCAGATCACCGCACACCCACCGTCGGGTTACCGGAGTTATTGCAGTGTGTTTTTAAATGATTTGCATGTTTCTTTAATTTAGTAGAACCCAATAATTCGCTGGGTTTAGTCATTATCCGTTAAGTACCTTGCCCAAGGGGTTCCATGACAACTGAACCCCTTACAACTGAACCCCTAACAACTGAACCCTTACAACTGAACCCTTTACAACTGAACCCCTACAATTAAGCGCCTTACAACTGAACTCCTTTTTAACTGAACCCCTTTAAACTGAACCCCTTTACAACTAAACCCATTTCAATTGAACCTCTTTACAACTGAACCCCCTTTTCAGTTAAAAGCGTTTGGTTAAAAGGGGTTCAGTTGTAAAGGGGTTCAGTTGTAGGGGCTTAGTTGTAAGGGGTTCAGTTGTAAGGGGTTCAGTTGACTGGTCACCTGCCCAAGGACACACAACTAACTCGCTAATGACCAGTTTCAAACAACAAACAAGCAACTCTTTGGTTGAAAGGTGACACACTAAATCATCAGATTAATCGGTAAACAATGAAGTTGGATTGCAAGTTGGACAGGGTAGGATATAAATACCTTCACTAGGTGGTGGAAACACGCAGGGGTTATTATAAATGGCGACTTTACACAATATTGTACACACTTAGATAAAAAGACAGGTTTCATATGCGTAACCGATTTAATCATTAAATAATAAACTGAAATGAAACTATTGCAGTGTGTTGTATAAGAGGAATAGTTGTTTCAGGTCATCCCATTAATTCACTGTGTTCACTTAATTTTCTTGTAGTGAACTCAGTGGAGTGAAGTACCCAAGAACAACCAGCTATTAAACTGTTAATTGGTTATTGCGTCGCTCTTTAGCCGAAAGGTTAAAGGTTTATAACTAGTCGCTTGTTGGGTGTCTTGTGCATGACGCTCATACACAAGAAACTGCAATAACTATAGGTTTCTAGTTACCTTACAGTGGGCGTTGGGTAATCTTACAGTTATCCATGTGATAATTCACCTGTGTTTCCATTTCCCGAAATAAAACATTATAAGTTATTTTAACTAGTGGCTGGTAATGATCCCACTACTAGAACAAATAAATAAGACTAGTTATTTTAATAGTTTCATCTCCACATGTCATTTCAGGGGATTGCATTTATTGAATACGAAAATGAAACCGATGCTGCCCAAGCGGTCATAAAAACCGACCAGTCGGAAATTGATGGGTTTACCATTAAGGTTCGTTGCATTACAAAATGTTGTGAAGAGGTTTAAAACTATACAGTATGACGAGATAATCCTTATCCGAGTGTTAATTATACTGAGCAACGTTCGTTTTTTATAAGATCAAAGTATCCTTTATGTTGAGATTTTATGAATAAAATTTTGTCAATATTAATATAAAACTATGAAAAAAACATTTATATAATTTTTGTTTTGCATTCCAGGTTGCCATTAGCAACCCCCCTGCAAGGGGCAGACCTGGGGCTGGGGGAAAGTCCCTGGGTGTGGGCGATCGATCAACTGGAGCCAATCCTGGAAGGTATGCCTGATAACTAGGGCAGCAACGATACGTTTGTAAAAAAGGATTGAAAATCGCTGGTCACTATCTCGAATTTATATGAGGTTTCCTTTATAAAATAATGCGTTTGTGGTATATAGTATCGGGGTTATCAATATATCGTTGCAGTCCTATCAATAGTGGTCACATGCTAAGATGCCATGGTGGTTAACATTAGTTACCTCTATTATCAGTTAATAATACAATAGATCTGGTAACTGGATTATGAACATATCATTTCAACAATTACTTGTTTCAATAGTACATTTATCTTCTCTGGGACAAACATGGTATATATATATATATATGTATATATTGCCTTATATTGGATATTTTTCTCTTTTTTTCCTTATATTCGATATTTTCTTTTTTTCTTTACCAGCTAGTTAATGCAATAAACAACAAATCAATTTCCCAGTCGCGGCAAAGGTAAAAGCCAAGTGACGCTCCTCCCAAGGGCAGTCCGGGGTGCAAAGGGTGAAGAGAAGGGGAAGAAAGACGCCAATGACAACAGCATTCCACCGAAGGGAATGAGCAATCAAGACTTCGCCAGTCTCTTTGTGAAACCTTGAAAAATCCATTATTTCACCACCAACGTGATTTTCAGTTCGTACGTCTTGCGTTAGCAGCCATGCGTAGCAGGTTCGAGTTTACTTTGAGGGAGATACTTCGTTGCAACTGCCGCCCGCTATTTATTGACCTTTTGTACACATCTTCGTTCTATTATCCCACTAAGTTGTTTACCGTACACACTTTAGTTTGGGCGCAAAATAAAATGTTGTCTCCCTGAACCCCTCGAAATTTCCACAAAAAGTCGTAAAATTCTTTTAAAAAAACACATCAGTAAAAAGTACGGTAAGACCTACATTCTCTATGCAGAACCAGTGATGCAAGAAGTCGCCTAGTTAATCATTGACCCGTAGGTCGCCTCTTTACGAGGACTGTGGCTTTTTTTTCTGCAGTTATAAGCCGAGCTGGACGCCTGTTACAGTCCGGGTGTGAAAAGGGGGAAATAATAGCGCAGCATGTGAGGCTTCTTTAGCGTCTTGGGGAAATTATTGTGCTATTTGTCTAAACAGCCAGACTATTAAGTTGTTATCTTTTTTAGAAAGAGTCATATTTTAATAATAAGTTTAAATTAATACGTAAATTTTCGACAGACCAGGAGAATTAGCTTAATGAATTTGTCAGACGGGTCGCCCAAACAATAAAAAATTCGGCACCAAGTTTAAGATTGCACAGGAAACATTTTATTGCTAATTTAAATAAATGCGAAAAGGTAGGCCTATTATTAAATTCCCAATTTGCAAATGGATAAAGGAGGGGTTGAAGCATGTAAGTAAATACATCTACTCTATGTTTGACCAGGTTATCTCACTGCATTTTGCTTCCTGTTTAATATTTGCTTTTTCGTCAAAGGCGTAATTGTTAAACGAAAAGCGCCGCTGTAAAAGTTAATTACTACCTAGCGAGAGCATATTCATGTCCTTACATATTACTATTTCCAGCTAGTCCCACTTACCGAATTATAGCGCCATAGTGATATGTAGGCAACACTTGTTGAGTCTTTATTAGTTTTGCAGATATGGTAAAGCTTTGTGAGGATTTTAAATAAACAATGTTTCTTTTAAAGTTAAAAATATGTGCATGTTTGTTGTTAACGAGTCGAGTGATTGACTATAATTCGCATCTGGTACGTCACTGCCTTAGCAAATGTAATTAGTTCTTTTGAAGAGGGCTTCAACCAACGCATCTAAAATATATATTTCGGAACAAAATGATTGGAGTTAAATGATAATCAAGAGTAAATAGTGCTCATTTAAAAACGCTTTAAAACTTTAGACTTAAGTACATATTAAACCACGTCGACGAAGATAGGGATAGCTTTGGCAAGTAATATACTGAGTTGTTTCATATGGGCAAGTCACTTATTACGGTTATAATCTAGGCGATTTAAATCGGACGTTTTAATTAGTATTAAGTATTAAAGATTTAATTTCCGGTAACAGTACGGTCATCTTCGACAGATTAGTCTAGTGGTTAAGTGCGTCGCCTTTCAGCTTCAAGGGTTGAAGGTCCGAAAGTGGTCGCTATAGCTAGTCAGTTGTGTCCTTGGGCAAAGCACTTAACGGAAATTGCCTGAACCCTGCGGCTTAATGGGTTCTACTAAATAAAAGAAACTTGTGAATCAAACACAACATACTGCAATAGCTCCGGTAACCCGACGGTGTGCGCAAAGTAATCTAACGACTGCCCTTATGCTAACCTTCTTGGTTTTCCCATAAACATGAATATCCTATTCTAACCTAGGGTACATTTATTTCAAGTTTGACGTATTGACATATCGCAGTGACTACGTCAGCAAATTTACCTGTTTCTGCGATGACGTCACCTTCCACGATGAGTCCATTATCCTCTATGTCGTCACAAGCCGCTGTGGTAGCTGCAAAGAATACATTCGAAGCGGTGGATTACGTAGTGTTCGGTGTCATGTTGTTTATCTCAGCGTGTATTGGGGTCTATTTCGCGTTCCAGGACCGCAAGAAAACCGAACTGAGCGCCGAAGATTATTTAATGGCTGGTCGTCAAATGTCGTGCGGTAAGCGCATTGTGCTGTAGGTGTACAGCAAGCCTGTATGAGACTGTATTTTCCTGTGGCTTAATGTTTAAAGCGACAGATACATAAAATACCAAATTATATAAAAAAATATCTTGGCAACGAGCTTATAAAATGGGTTCAAAACCAAGCCTAATAAACAAAATCAAGCCTAAGGAAAGACGTCGCAATTCACTGCAGATCATTTTCCGCAGCTGATTTTCTTTGGGCACTGGCTTTGGTCTGTCAAACAGATACTTATCCGTGCATACATTGGGACAACTATGCCAAAAATTTTTTTAATAATTATACATAACTTCCAACTCTGGCAGCTTTGACGAAGCGTTACATATTATATTGGAGATTTTATCACGTTTTGTTAACGTAACTAACGATAAGGGTAGTCTGGTACACGCATAATTTCACCTGAAATTTGAGATTGTCAAGCCCACTACTCGCATAACAACTATAAGGTTACCCATCGGTTGTTGTTTAAGTAGTGCCATGTAGCACAAGAATGAGTCCAGCCTAGGATTTTCAGCATTGCAGCACAATACTAAACTACTATTTGTCGAGCCGCGTTTTACATATAAGCTAATAATTAAAACAAGAAATTTGTTAATTTTTTTATTTTAAAATGTTTTTTTTCTATGTCACGTTTGTGCCGATACTGCAAAGTCGTCAAGCATTCTGGTTCAAAAAATGTATATTGGTGGCGTCACAATCATTACTGTTATTTCAATAGCCTAAAACCGACCATTAAAATTTTATATTGCAAGAACTAATTAATGTCATTATTAAAGTGGAGGATAAAAATGTACTAAAAATCTAAAATCCAGCACACTATATATATCGGAAACTACCCGATCGTCCAAGCATTTCTTAGAAAACGATTGTCCAAGCATGATTAATACCACCATTAAAGTATATTGTGGATACAAACAAGGCCGAACTCTGTTTACGCTTGTAATCAACCGTTTGTTTTTCAGGTCCAGTAGCGATGAGTTTGATCGCCAGCTTTATGTCTTCTGTGACCATACTCGGCGTTCCGGTCGAATACTACACCTACGGCACCATGTTTACATGGTATGCTCTGGTTTACGCGATCGTTCCTTTCATTATCGGTTGGGTGTTTATGCCCGTGTTTTTCGACTTGGGGATCAGTAGTACGTACGAGGTAAGGGAGGTCTATTGCTTCATTATTGCTAGGTTGGGTTTTAGAAACATCGTTTTGATCGTGTCGATTTGATGTTTTCTCTTTTTTACCGGCCAATTTCGAACCCTTTTTTGGTTAAGTCACTACGACTGTTTTTATATAGAAATCGCTATGCGGTTGCGTTAACCATTCGGCCACACACACAAAAAAAAAACTGCTCTACAAAACCTGTGTTGTAACAGAATAGCTTATTTTTATTTGCTTATGTGGACATTGCCCAAAGGGGATTGCCAGAGAATTTGTAAATAATTTTAATAGACCAAGCTAACATTCGTTCAATGCTCTGTACGGTTATGACTGGGTAAGGTATTCGAGCTTACACCTTTTTGCTCATTATCTTCGTCCCCTTTACTGTGTTAACAGTTTTCTATTTCGTTGCGTTTTGCCACCTGAAAATTATTATATCTCAAACTATACCAACATGGTATACAGTCGATATAACTAGGCCTACAATACAGCTACAAACAAGCCGCTAATTTGTATCATGTTTTCAGTACTTGGAGTTGCGATTCAGTAGACCAGTTCGTCTTTTCGTGACATCACTTTATATGCTACTATCGGTGAGTTGGTTGCCAACAAAATTAATGGAGATTTACTTTTAATCAGTGATTCATATTTACTGGTAAACTGGCGTTTGATTTGGGTAATTGTAATTTCATTAGCTTGAATACACTTATCAATGCCATGTACCACGGTGTAATACAATTTGGTAATCGGTCAGGCTCGAACCAATACCTCTTCCGTCTATGAAAGACGTTCTAAACCGCCACAAGATCACATAGAAAGTGGTTGGTTTGTAATTATTCTCATTAGAACAAACAACCAACTACACTAACAAGAACGACGTTATTAATTAAACTTTTTTTCTTTCCAGTTAATTTACGGAGGGATAGTTATTTACGGTCCAGCTCTTGCACTGAGTGAGACGACAGGCTTTGATTTATGGATCGCGATAATGACCACAGGATTTGTTTGTATTTTCTACACAACTTTGGTAAGATTCTATTTGATTAATCATTTGGGTGAAATATATATCTCGTTTAAAAATATTGCTGTTATGATTTCTGTTTCCACATAGCAGATTTATTTTTTTAAAAACAACTTTATATCAAATCTGAAATCGTATGCTTAATAAGAAGTATATACGCAATAACAATTGTGTGTCCGGCGTGAGGTGTTAACATGCTAATAAACTCTTTAAAGTAGATTATTTAGCACAGAAATAACATTTCCATAGACGGAACAGTCCTTTCTAGAACTGACGAACAACCGAGCTATTATATAACATTTTAACTAAGTTTTATTTTCAATTGAGAGGGTCGTCCTATTCACAGTTTCTTTGCCACAATAAATACTGTTTTCACTGTAATAGTATTTGCGGTTAAAAAGTACATTGGTCACAAATGTACGTTTCCAATATAATGATTAATACGAAAGCTTAAAAAAACGACACTGTTAACTACACGACATGATTTCCAATTATGAGTTAAAAAGGAAAACATCGAACGTTGACTATAACCCGTGAATTCCTCGAATCATCCACACAGGGGGGACTTAAAGCTGTGATCTGGACGGATGTGTTCCAAGCTATACTGATGATGGTTGGTTTCATCGCTGTTATTATACAAGGAAGTATCAACCTTGGTGGATTCGGGAATATTTGGGAAGCATCTTATCAAGGCGGGAGGATTGATTTCGTTCAGTAAGTATCTAACTACATAACAGTGCCAGAGAAGCCGGAATATCGGTGGACATCAATTTATCTTACGAAATCGTTTTCTTTAACGCAACCAGCTTTTTCCTATTTCCGGTAATAAAAAATGACTATCCTTTCCTGTCCAAAAAAGCGCCTTGAATGTTAAAAACTTTTGAACATAAACAAATTTCATGTACGGTGATGTGATGCCATATTTTGTGGTTTTACGCCGCCTATTAAGTTGTTGTTTTTTTATTCTGGCGCAAGTTTAATTTGTTTCTAATTACCTGGCTCGCGAGCGTGCGTTTACTTTAGAGAAATAAACACAAGTCGACTGGGTCGCAGGGGTGAGTAGCGAACCCGACTTTTGATGAGGCACTTAACCCTAGGTTCTTGAGAGTAACAGCACCATTGACGTCATTTCGTAATCTGTATATTCGTTTTCGACAATTTATTTAAATTAATTACTTTTAGCATCAGCTGAATTAACGTACTATTTGTCTACTCAATAGTTGATGTAATGCGACTGTTGATGTATGTAGTAGTTTAAAGAAGGCTGAGTTTTAATATACATAAAAGACATATAGTTTCCTTGTTGGTATTGAGGCTTAATTAAACATCAGTTCCTGCCGATCCCTATTGCGCCAATAATGTTAAAATAAAGTGACAACATTTAGGTAAACAAGTCGCAACTCGAATAAGAGCATGCCCCCAAAAAGTTGCACAAATATTTGATAAGTCGAGGACGTCGTAAACATATGTGTTCAATGCACTTTTATAGCCTCTTTATATTTCTCAAATTAAGGACGAGACTAAACACATTTAAGGATATTCAGCAATAAATTCACACGATGAACCTGTTTTAAAGACCATTTGATGTTACGTCAATAGTTGTTTTGTCGCTTCCCACGTACGAGTTTTTCGCCATTTTTCTCCCACTTGTCAGACAGTACAATTAAAAAAACGATAAAATATTTTTTTCATGCCCAGATTTAAACCATTGCCGCAGAGTTTTGCGCTGTCATTTGCATTATAGAACGTCGTAAACATATGTGCTCAATGCACTTTTATAGCCTCTTTATATTTCTCAAATTAAGGACGAGACTAAACACATTTAAGGATGTTCAGCAATAAATTCACACCATGAACCTCTTTGGAGATCTTTTATGCTATGTCAATGGTTATTTCGGTACTTCTTGCGTACGAGTTTTGCGCTAATTTTTTCATCCCTTGGCACGAAGTGCAATTAAAAACGATCATTATTATTTTTCCATGTCCAGATTCAAACCCATTACAGGCTCGCCACCCTGCCCGTTTTAAATACGTGTGTTATCTGTCGTGCCAAACATTTGGCCTCAAACCGTTTCAGTTATTTTTATTGCTATGTTAGTATCTATTAAAATAAGTTTATTAAATTCTTGTGCGTAGCTGTAAAAGTTGGTAGTACAACATATAAAATGACATAAACTTTTGAACTTATTTTAATACGTACACGCGAACTAACTTATCAACATATACTTCACTTGTTAATCGATGTGCCTTTAACAAAAGTACTAAGTGGCTGCTTAAAATGTAACGGGTCATTTGCAACAAAATCGCAATTATGATCTAATATTATTGCACAATATTATCCCCAGTATTGAAAAGGCTGTGTTATAACACGAGCAATCGTTAAATTACCTCTTGCCCACTTTAGGAGCTTGTACAATGTATTAAATACGTCGGAAAACAGTTTTTCTTTAATAGGTTTACTCAAAATCCTATATAAGTGGCTTTCCCAAACACAATGCCAACTCGTCACCGCCTGGTTTCGATTCAACCACCTTACTGCAGGCAGTGTGACGTGTAACGGCTGAGGTTAGGTATAGATATATATTTTTATATACATATCTGCCTCCAGTGATTTACAAGTTCGCTATTTTTAGCTTTGAATTCGATCCCCGAATTCGCCACACGTTTTGGTCGATCTTGTTTGGTGGAGTTGTGTTTTGGTTGGGCATAAACGGGGTGAATCAGGCACAAGTCCAGCGGTATGTTTGTTGTAAGAGCAAGTGGGAAGCTAAGAAGTAAGTTGTCACGTAAAGATTACAACCCCCGACCACTTATACTGCATCTTGTGTTGTATATATTTAAACAAATATCGCATCGGTCACTAAAAATTGATCAGTTATTACCTCACTTAGTTTTTAAAAAACGTATTATATGTTGTAAGTAAATATATTCAATTTGTTATCATACTTTTAAATTTTGTGTAAACACAAAATGTTTGTAAAACATTATAGCATATGCCGATAGCATAATTTGTGACATTTAGATCGTAGAATGAATCATCTAGTATTTGGACCGTATGACCGCGAGATATGTTCTGCTTTAATATTTATAATTCACCTTTTACACAGAGCTATTTTATTCAACTCAATTGGACTGATAATCATTCTAATTCTGGCTGGTATGACCGGACTAACCATCTATGCAACATACAAGGACTGTGATCCGATCGATAGCCACCAGATTGGTAAAGCTGATCAGGTGATCTTGTCTATAATATTGAATAACTTTGTTGTAATTGAATATTTTAATTGGGTGATGATTTGTCTTTAATATTGGATACCTTTGTCGTAATTGATTATTTTAATTGGGTGATAATGTGTCTTTAATATTGGATAACTTTGTTTTAATTAAATATTTTGATTTTAGTTGTTTCCATTCATTGTGATGGATATTCTTGGAAAGTACCCTGGGATACCTGGTCTATTCGTTGCTGGTGTCTACAGCAGTTCACTAAGGTTAGAATGTCATTTGATATGAATGTACTGTAGAGTTTTAGCACAATTTATTTCATTGTTGCTTCATCTACCGCCTTGATCGCCACAGCCCAACTGACTTTAAGAAATAGGTGCAACCAAAAATACAGAAAATCAGACAATCAAATAATCAACGAAACAATGAAATATCGGAAAATCGGCGAACGTCCAAAAATGCAAAGAAATCAACGACATGGAAATAAAAAAATAAAACTTTACAGTACAACATACAACACATATCCTTGTTTTTAAATCCGTACCAAACATATCTATTTATACACAACATTAACTGCCCAACCGCTTAGTTTTTAGCATTTGGTTTTGATATAACTGGACAGAATAAATGTTTTATCCCCTTTAATAAGTTAACGCGGCCACCGGGGCAATTGTACTTTGTTATACACGATTGAGATGTTTTTTTTTCAGTTTTTAGTCCACTCGGTTTAGTCATGATCGATAAATGCCTTGCACAACACATTTGTTTAGCCAGCGGCTGGTTTCGAATTTGCAATTGAAAGTTTTTCCTGTAACCGAAAGATTGCGCTATTAGGTTGGTTCAGTGACTCCGTATCGGGCAACCAGCCAAAATAACCTCGTTAAAGCAACCTTCGATTTTTTCTTTCTTTTTTAACCGGGTATTTTTAAAGTTCCAAAACCTATAATTTACTATGAGCTTTTAGTAGTAACTTATTATCCGTGTCGTTCGCGGTAACCAATCGGCCAAATCTACACCGCACCTCGTAGCAATACTTTTATTTTGATTTTATTTGTTTTGCTAATTGAGTATTTTACAATTCCAGCACTATCTCGTCCGGAATGAACGCAATGGCGTGTGTGGCCCTGGAAGATTTTGTTCGGCCTTACACTGCGTGGAAACCGAGGTCCTACACTCTTCTCTCCAAAGCTCTTGTACTAATCTCAGGGATAATGTACATACTTCTAGCATATCTTGCCTCTGTTGTTGGTGGCTTAATTCGGGTAGGTGGTAATATGAATCAAACTAGGCATGTTTCATAATACCCTATTTATATTTTACGCCGATAAATCATCCACTACTTTCGGCACTATGTATTAGCGTCCGTCCAACAAATTAGTTTGCTGAATTAGAAAGTCGCTTTTTGTCGAAAGATTGCTTTTCTCTGATCCCATTGAATTGTTTAGTTCTGCTAAATTGAAGGAACGTGTCAATCATACACAATACACTGCAATAGCTCCGGTAACCCTTAGGCGCGAGGTAATCTGACGAATGCCGTCTGGTATCGACCCTTGCGCTTACCCATTCACATGCTTTAATAATATTATTCTTAATGGAAAGCTTAACGACACAACCCGCCTTGGTGTGAACAATAATCTAATACAGTACAATTTGCAGAATATATCTTTTAAAGATCCCTCACAGAGCAAGATAAATGTTGAACCGTATTTTCCATTTCTGTTAATTTATAATTAAACTTCGAAAAAGGGATATTATTGAGTAAAAATCTGTATCTTTAACAAACATTAATAAACTAATAATCCAACAAACATTTTATAAACTTTCAACTGTAAAACCATTTTGTTCAGATGGCGTACAGCATCCACGGTATCATTGCTGGCCCGATTGTTGGCGTATTCACAATGGGGATGCTCATGCCCTTTACCAACAAATGGGTGAGGCCAATTTTTGCTTTTGTATCTGTCAAAATAATGCATTAAATAGAAGATCTTTTTACTACAGCGATCTACACGTGCATTGACTCAATAATATTATTTAAACAACCACATAAACGTCAACAAGTTCTTGCAGCTTTGCAAACTGTATCTAAACTTCGAATTTTAACCGTGTTATTCAAGTAGATTAAGGTTACTGTTATTCGCCTCTTTGACGAGGCAATCGCCCAGAAAGGGGTCAACTGTCGAGTTGTACAACAGTCTGAACAGGTTAAAAATGGTTTTCCACCGATATCTACTGTTATACATAAACGGTATTAGTTACAACCCATCATTGATTCGAAACTTGGCTCGTTAAAATTGACCATGACCCTATGCTTGCCTCTTATACCGTGCGGCTGGATTTGCGTTGTGTTTCACAGATACATCATCTGTTATATTGCACACTGCTGTATTTTCGTAAATAAATTAACCATAAACGTAATTTATAGGGCGCATTGGCTGGTACAATCGCCGGATTTGCATCAACAGTATGGATTTTCATTGGCTCGGTCATTTATCCGACTCCTACCGAATTCTTCCGAATTTTACCGAGGTCTACCGAAGCTTGTCCAATTGGTGACGCCATAGAAGACATTGTGACTCCTTTAACGACCCCGTCAGATTTGAACCAAAATTTGACGGCTGTCATTACGGGGGTGACTGAAGTTTATAGGTTTGTTTTCCATTGTATCTGATCTATGGTCTTTAATTTTCATATTCATTTAATGACATTAGCGGATTCTTATGTCCCTATATTACTGTAGTTGTAGCATACACTAAATACGAGAGGTACTTTGATCACTGTTATTGTTCAAATGCCATATGTCGCATTACTTTTTATTATTCAGGTGTTAAACATAGACTTCCCGATTTGTGCAATTTCCTCATTTTATATTTAATATTTCAGTATTTCTGCAACAGTGAGCAAGGAAAACAGTTTTAATAAAATAACTTGTGTCTTTGTTTTGTGATATATCCACGATTCATCTTATAAGGCACAACTTTAAAGAAAAATCTAAATACCAGAAAAAATAAAAGAATCAACTTTCTACTAGTAAACTTTATAGATCAAAGCTGTTTTGATCAATTTCTAACGAATTTAAGAAAAACTTAAAATAATTCTATTTGAATAAGAACTGGTAATGCTATGAAAGCAAAACTGGTTTTCTGAATTCAATCGAATTTGCACTATGTTGTTTTTTTGTTATGATTCCACCATTTTTACTAAACATATAAAAACATTTAAAAACCATTTTTACTAAATATTACCAAACATTTAAAAAGATATTTAAGTCAACGGAATATGTGCTGACGAAGATTCACACGTCCACATGATTAATCACTATGTTATAATTTCAGACCAGCAATCGCGGATCTATACTCAATATCGTATATCTACATCTCACTATTTGGGGTTATCATCACTATTTTTGTGGGATGCCTTGTCAGTGCATTGACAGGTGATTTATTTTGTTGCGTATTTCATAGTTCATAACTAAAGGAATTAGACGGGAAATGTGGACAAAAAAGTGATGTCGACTATAGTGTAAGGGTTTGGGTTAGACATGGCGATGTGGTTGGCTTTATGTTCAAGAATTGATTTAGTCTATAAAACATCACATATTTTACCACACAATTTTCAACGATGTTAGGTTCGTAGGTAATTTTTTTGAAATTAAAAAAAAGGAAAATTAATGCAGTAACACAAAAATAGTAATTCTAATACATTATAAACGATTGCTTTTGTTTTGCCAATAAATTAATGGAGAAAAACAAATTATTATTTTTTACAGGGTGCACTAAATCTTCCCCACCTAAACGAGAGCTACTTTGTCACTTGTTCTTCAAGGAAAACAATGGTAAAATCTACGAACGTTCATCGAGTTGGTACTCCCCAACCGATATGGCGAATGCGCAGGTTATTAGCTCCCCACAACCGGGGGAGTTTACCGGTTACGTCCCAGTTCAAACCGTTGAGGGGACTAACAATGAAAATGGGACGGAAAAAGAATCAACTTTTTAGAATTATTCTTTGTTGGTTCCAGCAACCAGTAGGCGACTGGCTCAAATGATTCCACTTGCGTAAGATGGATATTCATGTTTATTCTTGGGAAGGAACATTTGGGGGATTCAAACACAATATTTATAATATTCCCTTGTACTCGCGCTTGAATTGCCGGGACTCGTAGGAGTGTTTAATATTTAGTATTGAAATTAAGTACCTTCCTCCGTTAGATGGAGGCAGCTATTATAACAAATAAAACCTGTCATGTTTTGTTGCGAGGTTTCTTAGTTCTAATTTTTTTGTGTGAAAGTATTCTTCAAAAACTTGCACTGATAATTAATACTCGTTTCTTTAGATGTGACATTTTATTATAAGTGCTAATCTGCTGGATAATACTTCTTTAATAAACTCATTATACTATACTTACCAAACCGAAACATGATCTTATTGATTCACATCTCATCCTTATTTTTGCTCTAAAATTGTTTTTAATAAACATTGCACTACTACTTCTGATTGCTCCTATAGCATTTTTTGTGAAATAAAAAAATACTTATTCCACGAAATATACTTATTAACTATAGAGTTTTAACCACCACTATTTTTAAAACACCTGTTAAGTGTGTGGTATATTTTTCTGTTTGCAAATACGGTCGGTGATTAACAAATCACCCTTGGTATATCTGATACAAAATTAACAACGTTTGTTTTTGCAAGCAGAAACTAATGGGTTCCCGAGTTACCTATCCAAACTTGTGGGGCCAAGGGTATCTCAACGAATTCATTTGGCCGAGATCTCGTCCCACGATCCGCCGCCGTCTATATCTGGTACATAAATCTCCGCTCCGACTCCAAATGTACCCACATGGCGTGGAACTTAAACTATAGACTGGTAGCGGACCTTCACTAAATAGAAAAACCGAAAAACTCGTAGTCGTATTCTTTATTAAGTTTTGTTTCTATGTATGTGTGTTTGTGTGTAATCGCACAATGCTTTATAAAGCAAATAATGACTTAGATGAAACCAACTGCTTTAAGGGTTATTGACGTGACGAGGTGATGTCGATTAAATGAAATAAACATGCAGTTTTTGCGAATATGATATCAAAATTGCTATTAACTTGATATCTATATTTTCTAAAATAAATTTTCTCGTTGTTATAAAAAAAATACAACAATAAAAACACTAAAATAATGACTTTGTATATTATTGCAAGCTTTTCAGGGTAAACGTGATATATTTAATATGTGTCACTGGATATCTAATGCATATTAGTTAACATCTCTTAAACTTTTAGCTTAATATATTATTTTATGCCTGTTATTATGGAGAGTTAGAGCAAACTGATTACTGGATTGTATGCAGTTAAATTTTTAGGGGAATTACCGGAAATGTTCATGGTTGGTACGGGGCATCCAAAAATTTTTTTGGCATTAAAATTAACAATTAATTTTTGGTGGTTTAATGTCTAAGCTGTTTTTTATGTACGTGGTAATAGTTTTTTTCGGCGCCGAAAATTAAAAAAACGGCTGTCGCATTATTTGGCTGTCGTATTCTTTGGCTGTCGTATTCTTATATTCTTTGGTGTGTAGAGAAATATTCTGACGTAATCACCTTAATTTCGCCATTTTAAATCCAAACCATATGAGTTTACACCTTTGAAAGATTCAACTCGATTGGTGTTTTTCTTTTGTTTTATTTAGAACGTAAATGAGACTGACTAGTCATTAGCTTTGATGGAATTGAATTTCTAGAGATTTCCCGACAAATATTTGTAAAGATGGGTTTGAGGCGTAGGCATGTTTTTCGTTTATATTTAGATTCTCTATCCACTTTTTCAGCCTTCAGTTTCCAGCTGTTCTTTACGCTTAACAACAGTGTAATTATGGGTCCCATTTGGAAAAATGGGACATATATTGTTTTTGTCCGTTTTTTTTTTCGTTTTTTTTCTTTTTTTTCGTCAAACGCTTGACAGGCATGGCTTGTGGCAACAACATCTATCAAATGGGGTAATGGAATAGCAATACAACTTTGTCATTTATTAGACAACATGGTCTAGATGTGCATAGACCAAAATTTTGGGGCATATACCCAGGGGAATTCCCCTTGCAGGTGAAAAACCAAAACGGTTTCTTTTTTTAAAAAATTCCCTTTTTTAGGCATAGCGCTTGGACGACTACTCCAATTTCAATTAGATTTGGTAAACTGTAAGTGCATTAGCCACTGATATACCACTTAAAAGAATTAAAAAAATTACCCAGGGAAATACCCTGAAAATAAGGTTTTGTTTTCAAATCATGATTGTGACAGGCATGGGTTGTAGCACCAACATCTATCAGAAGAAGTAATGGAATTGCAATAAAACTTTGTCATTTGTTAGACAACATGATTTGAAAACACTAAAATTTTGGGTAATATATCCAGGGGAATTTCCCTGAGACGTTAAAAACCAAAACAATATTTTTTTCTAAAAAAATGAGCTTTTTTGCGCATAGCTCTTGAACTGTAAATCCAGTTTGAATCAGATTTGATAAAATGTAAGTGCATTAGTAACTGATTTAACACTTAAAAGAAATAAAAAAATTACCTAGGGAAATACCCTAAAAATAAGCTTTTGTTGTCAAATCATGATTGTGACAAGCATGTCATGTCGCCCTGACATCTACAAGAAGAAAAAATGTATGCTCAATCCAACTTTTTTATTTGTTAGACAACATGGCCTAGATATGCAGAAACCAAAATTTTGGGTAATATATTTAGGGCAATTCCCCTGAGTCGTTAATAACCAAAACGGTATTTTTTTTTAAATAGCTTTTTTGCGCATATCGCTTAAACGGCAGCTCCAATTTGAATCAGATTTGGTAAAATGTTAGACATTTAAACACTCTGTTCCAATTAAAACAAATCATTTATTAGGGTATTTCCTTTAAAAACGCAGATATTTTCCTGAATTATGATTGTGACAGGCATGCCATATCGTACAAACATCTTCAACAAGGAGTCGACAAATCAGACAAGGAATTGACTAATCAGAATAAAACATTAAGAATTGTTACACAACATAACCCACATAGGTAAAAACAGAAACGTACGTACTAAACCCAGTAGAAACTTCTCTAATAAACCCAGTAAGTCCCTGAAACCACGAAAAACGCTTAAAAGAAAGCTTTTATTTAAAACATTTGTGGTGAAATGTTCGTAAATCTAACACGATTGTTCTTTTTTCTACACATGGAGAAGAAGTTTGGTTTGATAACTATGGGACCCATGCGTTTATGCTTGCAGAAACAAACTACATACTCAGTGTATAAAATACAAAATGTGGTTAGGGACCCTGTATAGAATGAATATATGGCATACAACATGTGTTTTACAAATGGTGGTGGTTAAACACGTGGTTGACACTCTCTAGTTATTATTGCTTATTTTTTAGTATATTTTTTTTAATTTGGGTGGATTTTTTTCGTGGTAAACTGGCTCATTTTCATTAAAATCGTGCTATTAATATTGACGTTGCACATGTTAAACTTTTTTTTAATTGTCCCTTTCCAATGCGGAGATATCGGCGAAAACGCAAAAATGATTTTTTTTCTATTTTTCCCGATAGCAGGAATCTCCCCTTTTTGGTAAATTTGTAAGTGGAGACAAAGTATGAACATGCTAGTTAGGATTTCTGAACGTTTCAACCTGACTGGATTACCCGTTTATGCCAATCGTTTGCAGAAATCATTTATTTTGCTCTACACATACAAAAATGTCATTTAAATGGTGCAAATTTGTTATTGCCGGTAGAATCCGATAGTAATGTCGAGAAGGTTATGCTCCGATTTGAATAAGCATCACCAGACTTGGATCCTGCCGAGCAGCAACCGTGAACTCTTTCAACGTCACCTTGTGTAAATGTGAGAGAATAACGTAAATATTTTTTCGATATATAGCTGCAGGTAACACTTTTATCGTTTTTTTACTTGTCCTGCATTTTTTATAATTAAATTATAATTTGTTAGTTGAAATGGTGGGTCGTTAATATTTAAATATCCAGTAGTCACTATGTTGCACTAATAAGTTACAATTAATTCACCACGGGGTAGAAACCAGGTTTTAATAAAAACAGAAGTTATGTTTGAAACAGTGGATTTATCCTTATTTTGTTCACACCCGCTTGAAACGTTTCTCATTATCAGTGACAATCCATTATTCCATAAACTGTCGTATTCGGAGGATTATGTTTTGTAATCTCTTAATCCTAGTTAATGCGATTTACCCGTTAAATAAAGATGGTTATTAAAGGACTGCACCTGTTCGTCTCCATCTTTATCCATACTGGTGAAAATCTTGTCTGCTCGTTGCTGTGGAGTTAGTTGATCCGGTAGAACTTTGTATGCAACCTCCTCACCGACCAGAAGGTATACGGACTACGGGTGAAAGAAGTTTAAATTTCCGGCATGGATCACCGTATGCAAATTCGGCCAGATTATAATATGCCTGGTATGCAGTTATAAAGGCGCCAAAGCGAACACATACTAACACATACTTAATATTTTTTAAATAGACTCTTTTGTATAAGGACGTTTTGCCTGTAATTTTAAAATGACAAAATAAATAAACAAAGTACATATATATTACATATATTCGATACTTTATTTGTAAATAAGTTTGGAGCTATAGAATAAATAGCCCGACAAAAACAATAGTTTGACGATTATTAGATATTATATATTATTAGGTGAGTTTTGAAGCCGGATTATTGCACACGGGTCGGTCGCGCTAATCGTTGGGTTGCACAACCTTTTTCTCAGCACAAAGTTTGTGTTTTGTATTCATCGAACTTACTTTGATCATTTCTCTCATTTCATTGCGAGTGATCTCTCCGTCGTTATCAATGTCATACATGCTGAACGTCCAGGTTAACTTCTCTTCCATTGTACCTCGCGATAACAGCGACAGTGCGCTGATGAACTCACGAAAGTCTATCTTTCCGCTATGGTCTCGATCAAAAGTTCTGAAAAGAAAAAAAATGAACAGAAGCAAATATGCTTGGCGTCGCGTCATTTGTACACACAGTCGGCACTACTAACATCTAGTGCAAACAATAAACCATTTTGTTATGAAGCCTATTTATTCGTTAATTCTAACTAAAATAAAAAACGCCGCTACCTAAACAAAGCGGGAGATTAAAAGATGCAATGAATGACTGAAATATGACGTACTTATATAATTTAATACATAATTTTGCAAACAATAGCGGGCTCTCAATATATTTTGATAAACAAACGGTTATTCGGGAAAACAACCGTATATATATAAGGGGGATTGGCTTGGTCGTTTAGCAAAAGATCGTCCAAAGGTTGGATAAAATCAAATAATTTATTTGATTTGCGCACATTTAGTTTATTTTTCACTACTTCATTACATCAAAGAAGAATAGAACAGTTATTTAAAAACAGGGGAGGAGAGCAAAACTACAGTAATTAAAGTAGGGTAAAACAAAGCCTATCACGGATTCGAAACTAAATTCAATAAAAAAATAAAAAAGCAGGTCAGTAAATATACACGGGATAACGGGGGTAAAAGTAACGTGGCCGTTAAATCTGAAATTAGGCAAAAACTGCGCCGTTAGTATTTTATTTCAAAATTAATAAAATTAAAACCCTTAATAGACTGAGGGGTGAGCCGGTTTTATTAGATTAAAGGAAAAAAAGAAATAAATTCCACCAGACGTTAAATAACGTTTTAAAAATTCACTTCGCATTTGGTAAAGAGGGGTGTCAGGCAATGTCCGTTAAGTGCCTTCCTCGAGGACACAACCGACCAGTTTCGAACATGCTACCTTTCGGTTGAAAGGTGTCGCACTAAACCACCAGACCAACCGGTCGGACTAAAGTAGTAAAATATAAAAATATCCAACCTAAATGCTTGCGTTGCAAAGCTGGTCGGGTCGCCCAACACAAACATCTTTTTGTACAACGCCACAAACTCGTCCATTTTTAAAAATCCGGATGGACACTCTTCACAAAAGCACTCGTGCCACTGTTTTATCTCTGTCTCACTGAAATAGGTGGACAAGTAAATGTCTTTCAATGTCGTTGTTTTTAACTCGGAAGTATTTTGACCCATATCTCAGCGTTATGAGTTTCTTTGAACACTTGTATAATCTGGAATAAACACTGTGTCGAACCAAAAATACACATACAGCTTTATATATACCAGCTTTCCCACTACAGATCCATATTTGCACGTCGCGCAATCGTTTATTTTTGACACTTATCCTCTCTTATCAAATATAGAATCGAACCACTGTCATGTCTGAATGGGAAAATTTAATCGAAAACAAACATCGAATCAATGCGGTGAATGCAATCTTTCCATATGATGACACAGTAATCAATCAGTTCCATTTAGAACGGATGTCACTTATTGTTGAACGATACCTGAATACATTGGTCAAATAGAGTCCATTTATCTGAATACATTGGTCAAAAGTCAAGAGTCACGTTAATTAACACATTTTGAATCCGAACAAATTTAGCTAGATCTTCCTATATAAAACTTACTTTTTTCTTAGTACTATGGCAAGTACTATTTTGTTTGATCCAACCGTTATGAAAGCCTATTAACATTATTTTTTTTGCACTTCAGTCAAATCAACCTTTTGTTGTAATGGAAATATTCAGTCATATCTATGTATTTTCTCTGATTGTCACTTGAGTTTAAAGGTTAGAAAAAAACGATTACTCAGTCACGTTGATAATATGACGTTAATATCCCGAACGTCACTTTGCGATACAGTAAGCCATCCCGAATGACGGTAAAAGATCAGCAGCACCCACTTGCTGACAAATCATTGTTGCTTCCCTGAGAAATTTCACCACAAGGTAAGAAAACATCTTCTTCAATATGACCAATCGCGGAATTAATTCATCTTCCATCCACATTGTACTAATTGTTTTGTAACCCGCAAAACCAAACCGTAACCATTAAACCTCTTAAAACTTTAGAAATTCCCTTTAGACTAGTGGTTGTTTATTTATTTTTTATACAATACCAGTTGCATTATACTTTTATCTAACTTTTTTATGGGCGGTAGTTCCAGGAGTACGCTGGGTTAATTTAATTACCCTTTATATATCAATTTACACTTTCACCTTAAAAAAATGGTTGTATTGTCTGGCCTACAGATAACGCCTAACAAACCATATTTGCAAAAACAAATGAAATTGTACAACATAATAATACACCCTTGAATTAATTTTTACTTTGCATGGAGACAAATTTAGATTTAATAACTCAGAGGCCCATCAGTTTATGCAGAAAAATTGTAATCAATCGGGTTAAAACATTCAGCAAAGTTATATGGCATTGTCGAGACATGCACGAATCTAATGGAATTATATAAAAAAAAGGTAAAAAATGAGGCAATTGTGGATCTGGACCCTGGTTACACATGTGTATATATATATATTATATATATATATATAATACTACACAATAGAAAGCGCCATTACGTATGTTTGTTGCATAATAGCTAAAGTGTAACTACTGTAGTTTTGTCAATTTTCGTGCTTCTTTGTTATTTATCTTTACTATTTTCTTTATTTACTTTAACAATAGGGAAGAAATAATAACTCACAAACTGTATAGTGCTTATTGTAAACATCGCATTTCTAAGTTAAGGCAGCGATGGTAATTTTAATTTTGATAAAAATTACACAAATGGACGCCAATGTAGATGTTGGTGAGATGATGAAACCCGACGAGTAAAACTGGTGAGTTTGGAAACGTTCGAATTTTCGTTGTTTCCAAACTTTAAGTCAAACTCCTTAGTTAACAAAAGAAAGTGACAAATAACCACCACTTTTTGTAGGGTAGATTTTGTTTGTCTATTTACTCGCAGAATCTTTGAATCTAAAATGTTGTTATAACCAATATAGTATTGTTAAAACAGTTAACCGAGAGCGAATTAATTGCGCGGCACAGAACTAAAAAGGTGCAGATTTATATTTGTTATTTCGTCATTTTGATTGTGCCTTTGTCAAACCTCGGCAAAATTGACAACTGCGCACAATTAAATACAATTTTATTAAGAATGACAGTTAGATGCCAAGAAGGTATTACTGATTTTACAAGCAGGCTGAATAATTTAAGTACCCTACGTATGCTTTACGTGAGCGATTCATACTTCAGAGTATTTATAAAATCGTTATTAGCTTAGTTTAAGCTTAGCCCAGTCAATTTTTGGGGCCAAATGGTTATACTACGTCATATTAAAAGTTTTATATAAAAGCGCTTTTGGTAACAAGCTCATCACGGTTTTAAACTATACAAAACATGGTTTGTTTTGGCTTTAACGGCGTTTTTTTCTTTTGTTGGCTAAACTATCCAGCAGTTTACACGAAAGCGGGTTCCCTGTCAGAATAAATTATTTCCTGGTTTCCATCCAAGGAGCTTCGAGATCATTCTGCTGCACAGGTAAATACAACAGTCGAGATGCATCACGATTCCTTTTCGTCACTAACATAAGCGAGGCGTGTTAGAGTTATATCATAATATCGCCCGTTGTTTACAGTGAAGCCCTATTAATATTAAAATTGTATTGGTAACTCGGGAACCTATTAGTTTCTGTTTGCAGAAATAAACAATAAGTACATTGTATAAGAGATATACTAAGGTAACCATGTCATTCGTCTGGTTTACTTAGAAAATACAGATATCAAGTTTGGAATGGTAACTCCAGAAACCAGTAAATCAAACGTTATACACTTTATTTGAGATATACCAAGGGTGGTGATGTATATACCGTACACACAAGAGGATTGTCTACTAATAGTGATGGTTTACACGTGGTTGACACTCTTTAGTTTTTCCTGTTCTTTTTTGTAATTTGACCTTTCTATTTTCTCAATTACTGTAACGAAGGAGCCAAAACCAGAAATACCTCATCTTAACGTCCGATAACTGATGCTGATTGTATTTAAAAATCAAAAGAAAAATAGCTGTTTGGCTCATTATTAGGTCTGGGTTATTTTATATATCTTTCTAAGATCATAATGCACGTTCGTTTGAATATGTTGTGATTTGCTTTTGAGAATGTCACGAAATCGGTAAAACCTGAGTATGTACCATTAAAACTCCTCAATCATGTACATCACACTGAATAGCATTGGATATTAACATTTTATCTCCGTAAATGATAAAACGCAATCATACTTAAAATTGTCGAACTGTATTTGGAATACGCAATGACCCAATATCCGATATCACACTGGTAATCGTCACATGATATCGAAAATACGAAAGCGGGAATTTTAACCGTCGTATTCATATGCGCTTTGCAGGTTAATATGACGATTACGTCTATCTTTGGTGCTTTTGGATACTAGCCGGATCGAAAATACGAAAGAGGGAATTTTAACCGTCATATTCATATGCGCTCTTCAGGTTAATATGACGATTACGTTTCGGATGACTGCACCAATGCGTAGCTCTATCCGTTATATATAACAAGATATTTTTGGAAGCAACGCTTCAGCGATAAGCTGTTTTTGTAGAAGAAATTGAACAAGATTATTATTTTTTTATGCTACTAAACCACAGCTGTTTTGCAAAAAAGGCACGGCCAGTATTTGCAATAATACTATAGAATCGTTCAAATCATATCGTATACATTGTGAAAAAGGAACTATAAAACAAAACACAAATTGTCCTTGCATATTTTATTTTCAAATTTTAACTTTGATTCAACCTGTTTGATGACGAAAAGTAACTTGTCTATCTGTGAAGAATTTCGCTTTAAACACCTCCAACAGGCGGGTCAGTAGATATACATAGAGACTTTAGATAGAGACTTACCTTTGTAGTTAGTTTCCACAAATATGGTTCTATGTGGCGGTACAGCTGCCCAAATAAACGTGTTGTGGCTACGAAAACGTTTCTTTCCATCTCATGATTGACAGTTAGAAAATGAAAATAAACTCCTATAACCTGACTTAAAGCATAACAGATGAGGAAGGATTTTTTCCGATTCGTGAAATGTGTTTCGAAAAGGTTCTAAGAGAAAGTGGAAGCCATCAAAGAATGGTGGTAGCTCGGTTAGGATGTTTTTGTTTCCGATGTAGCAGAATGTTATCGAAGGAATAAAAACAATAAACACTGAAATAATTTAAATTAAGAAAAAACGACATTTTTGTTTACACTTTACTTTCTTTTATGCTAGTCAGGATACTCTGGGGAAGCCTTTGTACAGTGTGGTCGGGAAGAGCCTTTCTGCAAAAGCGTGTTGCTATTAAAACAAGTCATTGGACCCAAACCATGTACAAATTAAAACTTGTCTTTTTATCGGTATTAGTTTCAATCCCATGATGGAATCGTTGGTAAAAGACTATTTATATATCTATTTACTCATCGGTCGCGTTAACCATTCGACACCACTACCGTACTAAATACATTAAAATTTAATGAATTATCATTCATTCAATTTGAGTCAACTCGTCTATATTTAGTTTATTCTTTATTATTGATTGATGTGTTTGTCCAGCCAGCGCAAAAATTGACACATGTAAAGATATTCGTACAATTTTTTGGTAACTATTTGATTAGGGATTAAACAAACTAAAAATAAATCTAATTTTATTACGAATGACAGCCAGGTGTCCAAAACGAATTACGGATTTATCAAGCAGGCCAAATAATTTTTGTACCTAGGTATGGCCGAATGATTTACGTGAGCCATTTACACTCCAAGGCCTTCATAAAATCGTTATTAGCACAGTTTTAAGCTTAGCCCAGTTTTAGAGTTTTAAGTAAAAGCTTTTGGTGACGAGCTCATCATGGGTTTTAAATTATACAAAAATGGTTAGTTTTGGTTTGGACTAACGGTATCTTTTGTTGGCAAAACTATCCAGCAGTTTATACGAAAGCGTGTTCCCTGTCAGAATAAATTATTTCCTGGTTTCCATCCAAGGAGCTTCGAGAACATTCTGCTGCATCGGGAAAAACATCCCACCGAGATACATCACGATCCTCTGATGACTTCCACTTTCTCTCTTCATCGAAACACGTTTCACGAATCAGAAAGAAAAACTTCCTCTTGAAGAAGATCTTTTACGGTTTAAGTCAGGTTATAGGAGGTTATTTCCATTTTCCAACTGTCAATCATGAGATGGAAAGAAACGTTTTCGTAGCCACAACACGTTTATTTGGGTATAAATACAGCAGTACCTTCACAGAGAACCATATTTGTGGAAACTAACTACAAAGGTAAGTCTCTATCTTGTATATCTACTGAAACGCTTGTTGGAGGTGTTTAAAGTAATATTCTTCACAGATGAACAAGTTACTTTTCGTACTTCTTCTGACCATCGGGCTCCTCATGCTGAGCGAACAAACCGACGCAGTATTCGGTCGCCGTCGCGTTTATAGGCGTAGACGCTGGACTAAATGGAACCAAGCCAACAATGAAATGCCAGGTATATGTGTTCAAAAGTAATGTAGTTGTATGATTTTAATATTGATTATAAATAAGTATTAAGTCATTATTTGTCACGGTACCTTGCAAACCGGTATATCTTTTCCACCCTTGTATCGGACAACAAATGGAAAACTAGATTATGTTTTTGACCGCAATGTCATTAAAAACGTAGTGGTTTTTGTAAACATCACATTTATGAGTTGAAGCAGCGATCGTAATTTCAAGTTTGTCAAAAATTACAGAAATGGACGCCATTGAAGATGTTGGTGAGATGATGGAACACGACGAGTAAAACTGGTCAGTTTGGAAACGTCATTTCCGTTGTTTTTAAACTTAAACTTAATAATACCAGTTTAATTCAATTATAATTGCGATTTCATTTTGCAGATCCTTCAAATCAGTATCGTTGAATCAAAGCTAAATTTAAAAATAAAATCTGCAAAGAAACTTTGTGTTTTGGTTTAAATTTCTCGTCAGAATGTATGAAAGGGAATATAAACGATTCTATAACAGTTTGTGCAAACACCTTAATAGCTAATTGCAATGGTTAAGAAGAGATAGAGTTAACAGAACAAAGTAACAACCTCGTGTCACCACAGCTGTTTGTAAGATAGATTTTGATTGTAACCTATACATTTATATATAGAGGCGCTGTGAAAATGCAGACAAAATGCATAAGTATGTTACTCTTTGTGAGGATTATACTCGTGGCGAAACACTAAACAGGAGTATAATAAACCAACAAAAACGACACTTTTGTTTCCACTTTACTTTCTTTTATGCTAGTCAGGATACTCTGGGGAAGCCTTTGTACAGTGTGGTCGGGAAGAGCCTTTCTGCAAAAGCGTGTTTTGCTATTAAAACAAGTCATTGGACCAAACCATGTACAAATTAAAACTTGTCTTTTTATCGGGATTAGTTTCAAACCCATGATGGAATCGTTGGTAAAAGACTTTTTATTATATATTTCTATTTACTCATCGGTCGCGTTAACCATTCGACACCACTACCGTACTGAATACATTAAAATTTAGTGAATTATCATTTATTCAATTTGAGTCAACTCGTCTATATTTGGTTTATTCTTTATTATTGATGGATGTGTTTGTCCAGCCAGCGCAAAAATTGACACATGTAAAGATATTCGTACATTTTTTTGGTAACCATTTGATTAGGGATTAAACAAACTAAAAATAAATCTAATTTTATTACGAATGACAGCGAGGTGTCCAAAACGAATTACGGATTTATCAATCAGGCCAAATAATTCTCGTACCTAGGTATGGCCGTTTGTTTTATGTGAGCCATTTATATTATGTGAGCCTTCGAGAACATTCTGCTGCATCGGAAAAAACATCCCACCGAGATACATCACGATCCTCTGATGACTTCCACTTTCTCTCTTCATCGAAACACGTTTCACGAATCAAAAAGAAATACTTCCTCTTGAAGAAGATCTTTTATGGTTTAAAGTAACGTCATAGGAAGTTATTTCCATTTTCCAACTGTCAATCATGAGATGGAAAGAAACGTTTTAGTAGCCACAACACGTTTAGTTGGGTATAAATGCAGTGGCACCACCACAGAGAACCATATTTGTAGAAGCAATCCAAAAAGGTAAGTCTCTATCTTGTATATCTACTGATCCGCATGTTAGAGGTGCTTAAAGCTTCGTCACAGATGAACAAGTCACTTTTCGTACTTCTTCTGACCATCGGGCTCCTCATGCTGAGCGAACAAACCGAGGCATTTTTATCGTCGCCGTCCCCTAATAGACGCTGGACTGAATTGAAACAAGTCTATAATGAAATGCCAGGTACATATGTTCAAAAGTAATGAAGTTTATTGATTTTAATGTTGATTATAAATAAGTATTAAGTCATTGTTTGCCACCGGTATATATTTTGCTTCCTTGTATCGGACAAAAATGGAAAACTATAGATTATGATTTCGACCGCAATGGTGTCATCAAAAGCGTTGTGCCTTCTTTAAACATCACACCCATCAGTTAAAGCAGCGTTGGTATTTTCAATTTTGACAAAAATTACAGAAATGGACGCCATTGAAAATGTCGGTGAGGTAATGGAACACGACGAGTAAAACTGGTGAGTTTGGAAACGTCATTTCCGTTGTTTTTAAACTTCAAGACGGTAATACCAGTTTAATTAAATAATATTGCGATTTTATTTTGCAGATCCTTCAAATCAGTATCGTTGAATCAAAGCTAAACTTAAAAATAAAATCTGCAAAGAAACTTTGTCGTGTGGTTTAAATTTCTTTGTCAGAATGTATGAAAGAGAATATAAACGATTCTATAACAGTTTTTGCAAACACCTTAATAACTAATTGCAATGTTTTAGAAGAGATAGAGTTAACAAAACAAAGTAACAACCTCGTGTCACCACCACTGTTTGTAAGATAGATTTTGATTGTAACCTATATGTTTATATATAGAGAGGCGTTGGAAAATGCAGAGAACATACATACATAAGTGTGGTGTTTTTGTGAGGCATATATTCGTGGAGTCAATTGTGCAAACATCCACTATGCATGCCTGGAAAAAATTTCTATGATATTGTCTATATAATATTCGCAAAACGGTTAAATCTAAAAGGGTGTTATTACAAATATATTAATGTTAAAATCTCTAATTTAAATTTAACTGAAAGCGAATTAATTGCGCGGCACAGAACTAAAAAGGTACAGATCTATATTTGATTTTTCGTCGGTCGGACAGGTATATATATACTGTATATATATAAGGTTTGAAACTCGTCGCCATAGCAAATCGGTTGCATCCTTGGGCAAGGCAATTAAAGGATATTGCATTAACTTAATGAAATGAAGGATTCTACCAAATTCGAAGAAACGACTCAATCATGTACAATACAAATAGCTCCGCTAGGTAATCTGACGATTGCCGCTTTCCCACTTACGGGGATAAACATGAATATACTATTCTATGTTCAAGTAGGGTGCCTATCCAAATTTAGTATATTTTATACACGGTTTGTCCAGTTTATGTTTCTGCCAGTAGAAACGAATGGGCTCTTGCGCCAATTTTGTTATCTATATGTAATTAAATATATTATACTCGTTAGATTCATCCATGTATAGACCATGCTATATAGTATAACATTGCTTAATGCTTTAACCCGATGGTTCTGCGAGCAAAACCAGTAGGCCCATCAGTTACACAATCAAACTTTTTATCTTTATACGGTAAAAATTAATTTTAAATTTGAGAGATTACGAATTTCAAAACTAGTTCTACAATTTCGGAGGAACAAGAAATGCAAGGTTCTTTCTTTTACGGGCAATCGTTGGAACATCTCGTGCTCACCGTCGGTTCAACGACCTTATTGCAGTTTGTGTTTTCATGATTAAGAAGTTCTCTCAGATTTACGAAAATTAAAACAATTATACATAAGAACCCCTCCGCCACCTGCAGACCGATGACGTTCTTGCCGATTGATCTAATCTCCTATGAATCGGCGGTGTTTAAAGCATCCAAGTCCTTTTTTTAAAAGAGGCTGTTTTCATACAGGCTTACATTATGGTATTGAACGGATCGCATTCTTTAAATCAAAGTTGCAAAGGTAGATTTGAAAAAATCTAGACTTGAAAGTGTCACGCACGTCCATCGACAAGTTAACCAGTAGTTGTACATAATTTGTTTTATCATATTTGGTTTTCGCCACTTTTGTGTGTAATATTTAAAATAACGCATAGCTTTAACACTCAGTATTACCTAGATATGTTAAAAGTCAAAATTTAGGTTTTGGCCTTGAGAAAATTCCCTAGACAGGTAAAATTAAATTTTGTTGTTTTTATTTTTAGGGATAATAGCGCCCAACCTAATTACCCAAACTTTTATTAATTTTGCGTGATGTTAAAAATTAATTGTGCGTAATGTTATAAAGGCAAACCTTTTTTGACGCAAATCAAGTTGACACCCGATTCGACAGTTGACATTTGCTTTGTCGTACCGACATAATTGGCTGTTGGCAAGATCTTTCCAAGAAAACTACAAGGAACAAAAGAAATCGCTAAATGACGAAGGACGATCTAAATTCACTGATGCGATCAACGCAACTTCTAAATTTAACGTGCGGAGATAATCCATTGTATCGAGCGCAAAAATAATCTATTGTGCGTTTTTAGATATTATGCATCGCATTTTTTCCTTGGAGCCAAATGGCATATAAAAGACCTCATTTCATCAGAGAAACACAGACACGGAGATGTCTAGTCTTACAGCACTGTGTTCCAAAATCCACAGTCTGTATAGCCTAGGCTCTGGTGCTCTCGAGGGCGGGAATACGCTTAACGTACCCTACAGCCCGTCCCCATTTATAAATCTACGTAGCCGGTTATGCTTATGCATTATTGTACTTGTACCGTTGCGTTATCGGAGTCAAACAAAACTGCTACCCGTCTACCTTGTAAAGTCTATCTAGTTAATATATTAAATAAGCAGCCGCTACAATTGGTGAATACCCCGTAAACGTGGTTGAACTCATCAACCTTCCGATGCCTAATTTACCTATGTCCTGCTTTCTCGGACACATTAATATTATTTGTCTTCAGCATTTATTTCCAAAAGATGCAGCCTTTACGATCCTGTACGTCGACGACGGAAATAAACACTGGCGTCATGTCGTGGAATCGAAGCGTTCCGTCAAAGCCAAGCCCAAAATCCGCGTCAACCAAACCAGGTGTGTCTATTTTAAAAGTACCGTCGGACCACGGTCACCTTAACGCGACCTTAGCAAGAAAAGGCGCTAACTAACTATTGGAGCGAACTACGCATGAACAACCAACAGATTTACATCCCCCACTCATGTCACTGGAGGGAGGTCCAATTTAACCTGGTATTCGCGGATGGCTGGCAGGCACACTTGAACGGAACATCAATCACAACAACCCTCTGAAATTTCTACTAGAATAACTCCCGGAAGTTCACTGCTGGTCGGACGAAGGAGGGCGGTTCAATCGATAAGAGTTTAACAGGACTGTCTATATACACCCAGGTGCGCCTATGTCTACAAGTCTGTTTTATATTGCTTGGGCCAATTATCGAAGGCCTGGATTACACGGCGTCCTCTGCTACCCGAGCAAGAAGCTCTCCGAGGCGCGACTGTTGGTGCTTCAATAAGCATAAAATCCAACAGGAATTTTGTCTCCATCCGACCACGATGGAGACCGTCTATTTTCGTCGTCCAAGAAACGATGGACGAATATTACACCTGGGTGCTCGAAACGAACTGTTGACTCTATATCGGGAAGACTAAACTTCAAAGAATCCACCGGGCGAACTTTACTTCAAGTTATTCAAAACCCGAAAAAAAGGAGGTATGTCGTACCGACATAATTGGCTGTTGGCAAGATCTTTCCAAGAAAACTACAAGGAAGAAAAGAAATCGCTAAATGACGAAGGACGATCTAAATTCACGATGCGATCAACGCAACTTCTAAATTTAACGTGCGGAGATAATCCATTGTATCGAGCGCAAAAATAATCTATTGTGCGTTTTTAGATATTATGCATCGCATTTTTTCCTTGGAGCCAAATGGCATATAAAAGACCTCATTTTATCAGAGAAACACAGACACGGAGATGTCTAGTCTTACAGCACTGTGTTCCAAAATCCACAGTCTGTATAGCCTAGGCTCTGGTGCTCTCGAGGGCGGGAATACGCTTTTACCGTTGCGTTATCGGAGTCAAACAAATCTGCTACCCGTCTACCTTGTAAAGTCTATCTAGTTAATATATTAAATAAGCAGCCGCTACAGCTTTAACTGAAGGCATCCAATTGGTTTAACACTTTTGAGAACTGAAAGATGCATCATAGTAATTTATTATGTATAGCCACACAGGTTTCGAAACGAAGGTTGTTACACAGGCAACAATAATTCTTTAACTGAACATATATATATATATATATATATATATATAT
>CH003313.1:1176566-1241502 GCA_000149265.1 Ciona savignyi | reverse complement strand
GACCGTTTCATTAATAAGTGACAACAGGAAACTATATTTAGTGTTCAGACTACTTACCGAATCATAGCTTACAAAAGCCCAAATACCGATCGCCATTTCCAATGCAAATATGACGAAGAGAAATCCGAAGGTACTAAATAGAAATTAATAAAGAATTTTAATACAGTATTAGTCGGTAATAGACTAATAACCGTGTGCCTAAATGGCCAACGCGACCGATACATACACCAATTCTATACATAAACGCTCTTGGAAACTTAGCTCGGTAAAAAAGTAGTAATAGGATAATTATAAGAATGTGCTTACAGTGCCCAACATGCACGTGCTTTCCTTCATCGCCCCACAGCAGCCAAGGAAGCCAACAATAAACATGATAGAACCGGCCACAACAAGAACTATGGCTCCTGCAATAATAATGTTTAGTTTTTTAGAACATCAGTTCAAATTGCGCTTTATGAACCAATTTGGACTAAACACTAAAATTTCATCCCCGTACAATTAAAGAAACATTATCGCACAGGCCATCTTTCAGTTATACACCGTCGGGTTACCAAAGATATTCAGTGTATTGTACATGATGGATACGTTTCTACTGTTTTACTATATTTATGGCAAAGCTCGGAAACTAATTTTGAATTAGTAGTGTACGGCTGAATTGCGGAATGAATGGCAACTGTGAATCATTCAAAATGTTATTAAACGATTTTTGTAAATCTTTAAGCAATATATTTCATCTTAACGAGTAAAAGGACAACAACAACAAATTATCTTACCGGCTTCGTAAATCTCCAAGCCTGCCAAATCGACGGATTTTTGTATGGTGGGGTCTACAAGCAGCCATATACCAACTCCAAGCGTACCAGCTCCTGCAAGCTGTGAAAATCCGGTTAGTTCCATTGCATCGCTGACGATCGAATATGACTTACCCAGAAAACGACGTTAAAAACGATAAGTAAAATCTTCGCTAAGGCGTAAAGACACATTTTGTACCCTTTAAAAATAACACGTTTCTAAATATCTGTAATCTAAACTGTGGAAGTGTTAGAGCTTCGAATTAACTGGAGTTTTTTTATCTTCTAACAAGATGAACAGTTTCCTGTCGACAACAGTTCACTTGAATTATATTTAAAGAACGTTATCGAATCTATTGTAAAGTGTTCAATCAATGAAGAACACGGCAATGTTCAGAGACATTTATAAACTATCTCTGTATTTTTTCTATCGTTCTTCCACGCAGGTTACGTTTTTCGACGTCTAAAACGTAGAGCTTTGCAACCCAAATGATCCTAAGCCTCGCCCTTCCGTTCTATTAATCGTATCTAGAAAACAAAAAACTAAAAGGTTAACCATTAACAGTTGTGTGTTTACAAGGTACACCTCTCATCGACGGTTCTGTTTTATTGAGATAAATGGGTCTCATCGTGTTCAGTATGTGTTAACATGCCCCCTTCCATATATCTTGCATGGTAAATGGAAAGTAGTCGGCTCTGGTAGGAATAGATAACATCAACGAACAACCTTGTTTTACAAAACGGTTCATAATTTACTTCCCACAAACTCGGAAAAAACTCGAACAACGTTAACCAGGTAGCTGTAATCGTATGTTTATGTTTTAACAAGCATTAATAAAAAATAAGATTTTTAAAAATATCTCTTAATATTGGATATATAGATTATCGTCTCGTTTCCAGTTTTTTTTCGTGTGGGTCGATAATTAGGATCACGTGATCGACTGAACCAACATCATGGGACAGTAAACAAGACAATATCAAAATAGAATTTTGATCATAAACCAAGCCGTAAACGTCATGCGTACGGTCACATGAAATGGGCGTGTCACGTTACTTTAGGACAGTATTTACGATCGCTTGAAAATGGTAAAGACCTCATCGGCAATTCACCGGCGGATATCACGTATAAAAGATAAAACATAAACTATGGAGAAACGTTTAACTTATTAAAATCTAACAAAAAATAATGAATTCAAAAACCTTTGCTTAACACGAAGGTTGTTAAAAACTTATTGTCAGAATCTTCAAATAACTCGAATAAACATCCAAATGATGGTCATCTATCTACCTTTTGCTATTCCTTTTGTTCAAATGCAATACAATTATCGTTTTGTTTCGTATTGGGTAATGATAATGACATAAGTAAACAATATAATGCCAATATTGTTCGATAACAGGGCGTTGCTATTTGACTTAATCATTTGTCAAATGCGTCAACCGCCAAAGGTTTGTTAAGTGAGAGATACAAAAATGTGCTTAACGCATTAAAGCCACCGTTCAACTGAAAGTGTGGAAATATTTATCAAATCCCACACACAATTTGTATATAATATATGTATTATATCATATAAAATTAAATGACTAAGCAGTCTTTGCTAGCTTTACTTCGAAATTTACAATAATACCAGGATTACCAATTGTAATGATAAGCGTCTTCAGCTCAAATGTACATCTTCTGGCTTGCTGTTCAGAAGAGTTTACAAAAGAACTCAAACTAGCATACAAACAGCAAACAACAGTAATGTAACCAAAAATGCAAAAGTCAATTACCAATGTCTTTACTTGTGCTTAATCTCGTTTGATATTACGTTAGACTTTTAATTTGAACGTGAGGGTTGGGACCATGCTTTGCATTACGTGTCTACAACGCTGTTAAGAAGACTTTGGATTATTAATTAAAATCAAGTTTACTCCAACCAAACCTTTCAATATGAATGTGCAAATGCAAAGATATACCTTGCTAAATAGGTCAAACTTAAAGTGTGTTTTTTGCGGCCATACAACAGAGCTGATGAGTCTTTATACATTCAAATAATTTAGATCTATGTCATTTAGAGAGGTATGGGTAAATCGTTTAGAAAACTACCATACAAGTTAGGCAGCATTTTACCGACCTATATCAAGTGTTGGGTTAGGAAACCCACAAAGCGTAATCAACTTTGTTTGTTATGTACCTTTGCCGTCATCTACGTAGAGATTTGAATTGAAGTAGTTTTTCTTATACACAATCAACGCACGTATCTACGTGGGGTAGTGCAGCCACTCCAATAAGTCTCGTGACGGTTTCACATTCAAGATGTTAATAAGTAACGAATGATTATAGAGTCAAATATTTATTTAAGATAGGATGTCGTCAACAAATTTCCCTTGAAATATTTTTTTGTGGGATAGTCTGAAATCTATTAGTATAACACACTTCTATTCATTTATATGCAGAAAAAACAACAAAGTCTGTTCCCTTTTTTTTCAGACCAAATCCGATTGTAAATGTTCTAACTCTCTACCATTCTTTAATTTACGTCACATGAGATGTCACGTACACTCTTGCTTACCACGTCACGCACCCGGGTATGCGGTACATAGGATTATAACGCATCACTAATGTATGCTTACGTACGTTTAAACCCACCGTATATACATTATAGAATTGTATTGCATATAAACTACGTTGGTACTCAGAAAAGTCTCTTTTTAACTTCCGATATAAGCGAACGAAATATGTAACAAACGATTAAACATTTGTTTTTTCTGGTAAATTATAGGTTATTTATTTTGTTAACTTATTACAAAACTTTTATTAAAATGATACATTGTTTTTAGTCACAAACCTTTAAAGTTTTAAACGTTTAATCCTTCATTTTACACAGAAATAAACTGCTCCAATAAAAAAAAAAACATTTCTCAAACAAGAGTATATTAAAAAAATTATTTCAAGAAAAGTCCATCAAATTAGTTTCGACATTTAGAAAATTAAAACTACGCGTGGTTGACTATGAACATCAATTACAAAATCTAAGGCACATGGGAATGCAACTGTATATTATGTACAGGTTGTGTGACATAAATAGTTGGTGCCGATTATGATGGTTGCTGAAGGTTGGTGAATCAATAGCTTTCGTAGGCTGTCTTATCGGATCTGCACACGATCAAGGAAAATATCATTCCAAAAATCTGCAAGGAAATAAATTAAGAGGTTGGCAAATTATCTATCGTTTGCATAATTGAGAACCATTATTTGAGATTTTGATAGGCCTTTTAATCGTTTTTCTAATAATCGTTTTTTTTTAATTTCTCTTTAATCAATTCCTTATGACAACAGGCCAATGACCTGTATATTTTACCGTCTTTTATACGGTTGGATTCTAACTATTAAATCGGATGGGAGAAGGGCAAGAATTACTTACTAATCACCACCCACGCAATTCCCCGCCACACCCGCCCGTACACGTCTGTACATTAAACATATGGCCAGACCATGTCAATATACTACATACTTAAATATTCAATAAAATTTACTGCTGAACAGTATTTCGTTGGGGTTCATGGATTTTTTGAGGTGCTTGCCATTATTAAAGCTGCACATTACGAAAACATTCGGTTTCCGTTGTCCTTCTATAAAGACCGTTGTCCTTCTATAACAAAAATCCTTTAAATCAGATTTCCCGCCCATGCATCAGAGTACAAGTACATCCTACCGAAATCAAGCATCTTACCTCGGCCAATCCTATGCCTAGCCCAATCCCAGCTATCAAGTAGATATTATCGTTGATGAACTTGACAATCGCATCGTAACAATCCTGAAACAATGTGGTATAATGTCATAGTAGTGTGGATTTATAACAAATTCGTTGCAGAAGATCAAAATAAATTGTTTTCCGGAACAAATTGTTCATCAATACGTGCGTTTGCTTAAATGCGCATACGTATTTGTTTCCACCCACAAACTAATTACAGGTCAAAATCAAAGTTGTGCTAGCACAAGCATGAGCGTTGTATACATAACGGCGCAATGTTGTGTTGCAACGTAAACTCCCTCAGCAAACCAAGGTCTAGCCTGTGTATGCTTCTAGTAATATTTAACCTGATTTTCGAACTTCTTTATTTGTGTTAGTAATAAATTAAAATGAGTACATTTACCAGACTTGGCTTTGAATCCAATATAACCGGACCCTTCACCACATGGGATATTTTAATATGCAGGATGCATTTTACCTTCAAAAAAACTATTGTCCTTAATTTAAACTATTCTTTACCGGGCGGTTTCGAACCAGGGATGGCCTAGCCATAAAACCTTTTTATATATCAGTCACGTTTAACATTCGACCACACGCACAAGAAGGATAATAAAAAAAACTTTATTTTTACCAAGTCAAGTTTTGAATTCATATAATGTGCTCTTCAATAGGACTGCTTTCGTGTGAAGTCGATATATATATATCGGTTGCCTTAACCATTCGGCCCACTGCCGTACATTATATATTTTTACCGCCCCAAGCTTTGAACCCATGATGGGATTGACATTAGGACCGTTATTTTGTATAGAAATCGGTATAATATCGATCACATTACTTATTCGGCCACACGACCGTACATAACATATAAAATAATAAGGTAAAGAGTTACCTGTGTGTAAATAGCGCCACCTGGCGTGTCTGCATTTGTACAATTTCCGCCAGTAGGTTGTACCGCGCATATTGAGCTGTTGGTGACAATCGGAGTGCAAGAGCATCCAGTCGTGTTACCATTCACCCAGTCCGTGCAACCGTTTACCAAGCCACAGCATTTGAACTGTAACAGTTTACAAACAAATTATTTGGACTATAACAACTTAAAGTATTTGCTTCCTAAAAGAACATTAGGAAGTGTTAATAGATCATTTCAATTAGAACATTAAGGACATTCCCGTATAGAAAATGTTTGGTGTTGTACACTAATTCCTAAGCTAACCACTCGATGCCCCCATCGTCGATTCGTTATAATGTAAATAGTTGTCCAAACACTATATTGCATATATTGAGGGGCTGTTTAGGCAAAAAAGATTTCTGCTCGACTAGACGAGACTAAAGGTACCGTACTACCTTTTGGTGTTAAATAAAGGTGTGTGTTTTAGAATATTGAAGGGGGATTTCCCCAATCTTGGTACGTAAGCAGCATGTGCCACAGTAGATTTCGAGTGACAATTTATTTTATTGCGGCACTTTGCATTGAAGGGACAATCAAAATATTTGCTTAAACGTCATCTTGGACAACCAAGAGTCTTCAGCAAAGGGAAACATTTAATAACATTGCTTTATCGTGAAAATCTTTACCACCAAATATATAGGATATGATATTCATCTTTATCCCCGTGAATGGAAAAACCAAGGGGGTTATCACACGGGCAATCGTCAGATCACCTCGCGCCCATCGTCGGGTTACCGGACCTATTGCAGTGTGTTGTATATGATAGACACGTTCCTTTAATTTAGTAGAACCCATTAATCCGCTGGGTTCAGGCAATGTCCGTAAAGTGCCTTGCCCAAGGACGCTACCGAATAGCTTTTGACCAGTTTCGCACCTGCAACATTTCGATTGAAAGGCGACGCACAACCGCTACACCAACGGGCCGGACAAATATACAGAACATATTCAAACAAACAGAGCCGTTTGTACTTACGCTTTTCTGCACAGCTACCACTGTGTTCGCATAAGCATTGTTTGTATTGTAATCTAATGGTAAGGTTTTACTCAACCCGTTTAAGATTTCCGTTTCGATCTGAAAAGTTAAGATGTTACATGTCCCTTCGAAAATGCTGGTACTACCTTGAACTAAAATACGGCGAAATTTATATAGCGCAGATATTAAAACGAAACCAAATAATCGTAAAAACCTGTTAGGCCTTGAACAAACCGGAACTCAAGCAAAATATTACGAATTGGGTGTTTTTGAAAGGAATGCCACATACATGTTATATTAAGAATACTAACTATAGACAATTTTGACGCTGATTTTTTAGGAATGTACTAATGGTACATACGTGTACAAATAATGATTCAACGCCCCAATTGTTAAGCACAATGCCGGGCGTTAACCGATAGTTAAGCTAACATGGGTGTTAACTCTGTTGTGCTCTCGCCGGGGATAAAATGTGAGTAATGTTACTAAAAACGCGATTTGACTCAACATTTATGTAAATATTTCGGTTAATACAATTAAGGAAAAGATATATACGAGTGTACGGAATGATTAGGAAAACTCGGGTTATGTATATACTTTGTAAACAATTAAATATTGGAATACTATCAATTCACTGGAATTATTAATACCCTTGTTTCGTACGTATTTTGTATACGGGTCGCGCATATTAACCGACAGAGGTGAAAAACAGACTTCTTTGTATATATACCAACTTACCGACGATTGCGACACCAGTGCCCATATTCCAATCCCGACTTGAGTCAGAAATATCAACAGAAGACATGTAAAATACTGCAATACAATGAATAATAGGACATTAATATTACCACCCCACTTCGTGGTAAACAGGTCTATTGCAAATGCTTTACAAGTCATGTCTCTCTCTATATACAGTGTCTCAATTTTTTTTCTACATCTTCGTGTAAAATGTAAATCTCAGTAAAACTAACGAATATTACCAAAGTACAATTCCCATTTACTGAATACATTTCGATTTAGCCAAGCTTTATTTGACAAAAATATCCGAGTCAAGACGTGATAATTGGAACTTCGGGCTTCAAATCAATTCAAAGACTTTAAAAAAAACTTCTGTTACATTCCAGGTATTATTAAACTATAATAAATTTCGAGAAAAGTCAGGCACACGCGAGGATAACATATTTATCCTGAACCGCTTTGTAACTTACAGTTCCAAGGAGACACTTGTTTTCCTTGATTGCTCCGCAACAACCAAAGAAACCAACAACGAACATGATGCAGCCCACGGCGATAAGAACATAGCAACCTGTGTAGTTATTGTGGTTAAATGGTGTGTAAGAGTACCACGTGCAATATAAGACTTCTGCTAAATAGTGGTTAGAAGTTGTGTAAATGTACAATATGCAGCATACAGGTTGTAATACATAATGTTTGTAAAAGTGTAATATTAACTACACATGTTGCCCTATAGAAAATCCCGCTTTTCAAAGAATTTTCTAAAAGTAGGAATAGGCTGTAACCGTGATCCATAAATATTATCCGAAATCGGCTCATTAAAGTTTATAGTTGTAGACTCTGTGTATACCTGCATAGTAAAACTGGATGCCAGCCACCTGCACAACCGCTTGTACGTTGTTTGCCACGAGAAGATAGATTCCAATGCCCAGTACAGCACCACCAGCAATCTGCACAGCCACATTAAATGGAATAAATGTGCACGAAATATAAATGGCACAAACGTAACTGATGCACAGTGTTAATTACAAAGAGGTGTTGTTGTACAATATCGGCTGTGCGGACAAAATTAAAAGAAGTACTTAACTGAAATATATTTTAAAAGTAAACTTTAACATTATTACGAATTAACCAGTCTGCAACTGAAACCAATGATTTATTAATGTAACGTGAAAATGCTGACAAGACTAACATGAATTAAGTACTTGTATTAAACAAGGATAAGTAAATACCATTATTAATCTACCGCTTCCCCCATAAGTTACAATGTGTGTGGTAACACGGGTATGATAGGATAGTACATACGAATATGTACGTTTAATTCCCATGAATAGGAAAACGCATGGGAAGTTATAACACAGGCAACCGTCAGACGCCCTCGCGCCCGTCGTAGCATTGTCGGCGTTAGTGCCATGTATATGATAAAAACTCTTATTCAGTATTAGTACAACCCAACAATCCGCTAGGTTTGAACGTATGTCGCTTTGCCCATGTACACAACTGTTAGCTTAGCAAACAGCTTTAATTCTGCGGTCTTTTGACTGAGACTAAACACTAATCTACCAAGCTGTTTGAGTGGAAGAATAGTAGGAAATCCGTGCATAGATGCTAAAGTAATCAATCAATTACGTTTAGTCTGCACATCACTACACCTACATGGTAGAAAAAAGGAAATGCGCAATAAACCAACCGGAACATTTAACACCAAACTTAATTTTTTTGTTACATTTCCTTAAATTTCTATTAGTTTTTGTGGAACCGTAGAGACAGTTATTACGTCATGGCTATTAAAACTACAGGTTTATTAGACCAAGCATGGAACTAAAACAACTTACCCAAAACAGAATGTTGAACAGAAACAGAAGGTACTTCACACATCCAGTGCAGCAACCCATTTTATTTAGATTAGAATGGTTCTTGGCTTATAGATAACCTTCTGTTTTATGAACTATGCAATGGAAATTGTATTAGAAAGCACAGTAACAAATAACTAACAGACAAACCTCCTAGTACGTTAATACATGCTCAAACCTCGGATCAACAAACCCACACTAACACCCGAAAATTACAACGAAATGTATACAGTGGATCAGTGTCGTAAAAGCTAATGACCATAGGTAAACGCGTTTCACGGTAAATTTCTAATAATTGCAGGTCACTGCAATCACACACCAAGAGGACGTGAAAGCGTCGCCCATCAAAGCAATAAACAAACACTTTGGCAAAATCATTTCGACTGCACTGACTATTTCACAGCAAATCAACCTTGTTCTATATATCAGACTTCAGATAAAGTGGAAAGTAATAACTTCGTCTTCGCTTAAGAAAGGATGTTTGCTCGGTAAACCTTCAAGTAATCGCAGCAGATTAAACAACTAAACTGGAGAGGAGAGAGAGAGAGCTATTGTTTGAGTGGTTATAGACGGCGGATACATAAAAGGATGTACAGAATCATCTATAAAGCTTAAAAAGTAGGAAATTCATGATATCCTATTGTCTGATCATGAAATATACAGCCAAAATAGTGCATGTTATATTGAAACGCTTTTAAGATGTCCCTTTATTCCATATACTTAAATAAAAAGTATTATTTGCCTGTATTGTTATTTGCTCTTACTATCTCCAGAATCCATGCATTGTGCCTCTTAAACTTTTTGATTCATCAACCGTAAAAGCTACTGTACCACTGCAGTTGGCATTATAACTGGCCTAAGTCGTATCCACGGGCTGGATTTTATAATTTCAAATAGAGTTATAACCCAGTCGCTTTCTATTTTATGGTTTAAGTGCGGTTACGGTCCAAGTGTTCCGTACTAAACGTACATAGTAATCACCGAGCTTTATACTGTTCAGCTGAAAAGTAATTAAGTTAATATGAAGCACATGACCTATGGCTTAGCTTTATCGCGTGTTGATTATGCATTGAATTTCCGTCTTATTTAATTCTAACATCACATGACAAATATATGTGTCATATATTCAATGACATTCAACTCCACGAACAAAGTTAATAAACTGTACCACCAAGGCTACTGCAATATATAAACCAACACTATGGAAAAATAGGAAACAGAAAACAGGATACTGCATATAACCACAGTGTGGGAAAAGGACGTCGCTAGGCTAAGGCTAGGTACCATTGTCCGCATATAGTTCGCGTTATACAAATAATTTCTATGCCACACCGAAAATGATGTGATACTCTTTTTCGTTATGGTACGTTATTTAGTATTTTGTTGAGTACCAATGGGGAGTCCCCACTCTCGGTACGGTTGGAAACGGCTTGGCTTTTGTTGTTTAGCTGTTATGTAGTTTTGTTAAAATTATTTGGATGGACCTAAAACAAAGGTGTTTATTGAGTGCCAACTGGTGATTTGTTAACAAAAAATACCAATATACGTAGAAAATCTAGGCCGACAATCTAATGTAAAATTCGAATTTCAGTTTTTCAAAAATAAGGGTAGTTTCTGACAGAGAGCTTTTTTTATATTAAGGCCACTGTACAATAAAAAAAAATAGGAGAAATATTAAGTGGAAGTGTAGAACGCCGCCAACGTCTTAGATGACTGTTCATTTCAATTTCAACTTAAAACACCCTGGTGGTAGATATTGGTCAAGTAACTTCCGGCCGCTATCTGAAGCTGCAAGACTCAATCCTGGGTATATCTCGGACTCCATCTAGCGGCAGTACTTAAAATGGAATATTCCGGAATTTCCGGTGGATGAAACAACAAAGAGCGTTATATAAGACGGAAAATCATCATATATTTTAGCGCATGGGATTTATCATATTTCCACGTATCCACAGCCGGGGTACCGGGTTTATTGTAGAATACGGTAAATTCACTTTTTGATCAATCGATTAATCCACTTGGGTAAGATAACGTCCGCTTAGTGATTTTATAAATAAAACAACTGACCTACTGGCCATTAGGCTAGTGTCGCCCTAACAACCTCGGATAGACAAGAACACAACTTAGCCTAAAGATAGCCCACACGTTTGTGTATGAACGTTAGTCGTAACAAGAACACAACATTTAATTAGGAAACTTGGTATATGGTATATATTTATTTACACACAAACAATCGCATTTACAATAATACTGGCCCTTGGTCTTGAGGTTTACACAAATAAAACGAAATGCTGATTCGAAAATGTAAAATTCGGAAAATCCTACATATTTATCCAGCAGTGATTAAAAGGCATTGGTGTGGGGCTTCATGTACAGTAATCAAGTATAAATTAAAGAGAATGAAATAACAAAGTTGGAAAGCTAAAGGAGTGTCATGTGTAATAAAATTACCCTTAATAATGTAGATTTGAATATCGAACCATTTATACTTACGGAAATCGGATCGGCTTTTGTTTCTACTTAATTTAATTGGCAAAATGACATTTGAGGAATGTGCGATAGACAAGAAAGTTTAAGGAAACTGATTATAAGTACGAATGATAAAAACAGCTATACTATTTGTAATTACTACTTATGTACAAACGTTTCGCTTTTGGTTATAAGCATCATCAGTGCAAATTAAGCCACATTGATGCTGTATATGTCACATGCTAAACATCTTCTAGTAACTCCGTAAGAAAGTAAATACGTTCTTACAAAGTTTTTAAATTTTCTTCGCCTGCACTGGACACAAGTCGATGAGAAATTAAAACCAGTTCTACAATGAGGCGGGGTACTGGCAGATGAACCAGAGTTCTCTGTTGCAGGGTACGTCATTCCAGCGACGGTTCTTCGCGGCGTATTCCATGTTGACACAATCTTCGTCGCCCAGTGCGTCATTAGGTTCGCCAGGTGCCCACGCGCCGAACGCAGATTCGCCAAGCACAACGGGCGTGCCGTCGCTACAACCAATCAGAACAGAGCGTCAAAAATAAAGACCACGAAAAATGTTTTTACAATAAATAATCTGTATCAATGAGTTCAAAAATATGTCCATACATTTTTGTCATTTTATTTTCTTGAAACGCAATAGTTTAAATGGGTTAAACAAAAACGAAATCAATATCCACTTAAACATATTTACTTTTCGACCGATTAGTGTGGTGGATTAGTGTGACGCCTTTCAACCAAAATGTTGCAGGTTCAAAACTGGTCACTAGCTAGTCGGTTGTGTCCTTTTAACGAACCTCGCCCACACTTAGCAGAATAATGGGTTTTACTAAAGGAAAGTCTCAATCATATTCAAAACACTGCAATAGCTCCGGAAACCCGGTGGGCGTGAGGTAATCTGACGATTGGCCGTGTGTTAACCCCCTTGATTTTTTCAGTCACGAAGATAAACATGAATGTCCTATCCTAACTACCTATACCCATATATTTTTAGCCAACATGTTTATAGAAACATATTTAGGATAGGATAGGGATAGGATATTTCATGTTTATTTAAGAATGTTAGTTGCTTTGTTAATCAAAAGAATTGCTATGATTATCATAAGAATAAACGTGTAAGAAAAGTAAAGCTCACCTATAAACGAACTGACCCTCTCGCTCTGAATCACTGATTCCAATCCAGAACAAAGTCCACCTGTTTACCTCCCCGCTTACCAAATCCTGGTAATTAATTGTCCGTATTAAAGTTAATAGAAACAGTGAAAATAAATAATTTCTGATACTTTGTGGTAAAGTTACTTTTAGTTGTTTTAAAACAACTACAAAGATATTCAAAACAGACATTACATATGATGGAAAAATTACTTTAGTTTTTACTTAACTCTTTATTATTTCCACTCTGGTACGCTAAACAACTGAAAGGTTATGTCAGTTACCGTTGTAAAATCGCTTTTCTAAATGATGACTTGCAAAACTTGCACATACCCTGATAAAATCCTGTTGACTTTGGGTTTTAATAGCCGCCAATATTCCACCATTGGCTTCACATATATTAGAAGCATCCTGGTAGGTGTGTCCATCTTTCTCCACTTTGTAACAATGATCCTCAAACCTTCGACCGACTGGACACACTGTTGTGGCAATAAAGAATTATTCAATTAGCTACTTGGATATAAAATTCACACTAGAAATTTACATGGATGGATTAAAAAATCCATGAGTATTAATACAAATCAAGTGAAAAAATTTAAAGTGAGTATTTGGATTACAGGGGACAACACTACATTTTAATTTTTTTTATATAGAGTAAGGTATTCAGTTTTATTCCTGTAAATGTACACAAAAGGAGCGTTATCATACAGACAATTGTCAGATTTCTTTGCACACATCATCAGATTACCGGAGCTATTGCAATGCATAGTACAAGATCGAGACGCTCCTTCTTTTTTGGTAGAACCCATTAATTTACTGGATTTATTCTATGTCCTGTATGGGATTTAGTAATGAACACAACCAACTATTTAGCAACCAGCTTTAAACCTTTAACCCATCGGCTGAAAGTCAATGCACCGACACAACAAGCTATTCAGCCAAGCAAATATGTTAAAGAAAACTCCTATGTTTTAACCCATAAAATAACTGCACCCACCTGGCAAATCGCAGGGTCCATCACTCACAAGCACATCGTCCAAAGCAATGTCGCCATGGTAATCAACACCTCTCACCCCCTCAAACACAATCTGGAAGGAATGGGCAGCGACAATAGTTGCCCTGCCCAGGAACCACTCGTTTCCTAGATAAGAATATAACAACATGATTAATGTGCTCGTTAGTATTCCACATGCCCTCTGACTGGTCTTCAAAGCTATTGCAGTTTGAAAAGGCGAGGTTGCTTTGATTTTTAATCAAGCTGGGTTAAACAAGGTGCTTTAATCACCCTGGTAAAAAAATGACTGCAGCTTCCATGTCCCTAATCTTTCTTCCAATGGTCTAGTGTATTTATTATCTTTGAGCTGTGCTTCCATAATATCATGCACCACCTTAGTAACATAAACACTTAAAAACACTTTCAGGTACAAGCCAACTCAGAGAAAATTAAGTTTCGTATATCATTTGTGATGTGATTCTTTTTTGTTCAAATTAATTTTTTTTATAACATGGGTAAGTTTGTGCCTTTTCTAAAGTTGTATTGCCCAAACCATTGCATTATTCGTTATTACTTTAGGAATTGACCAGATAAAAATTGCCAAAGACACACAAGCTTAGTGTAAGGAAGGGTGGGTGATTATCAACTTGCTGTTTAAGGTTTACAGCTACTGACCTTGTGGACCTGACTTTGTCCAAATAGGATTTCCAAGGTTGTTGGTATCACCGTTTAATCTGATGTAAACATTCAATGCTCCTGTATCCACACCCTGCGATAGTCAATACATGATATTATCTTTGTATGACCACAGAGTTTAAACAGTATCAACTATTATCTGAATAGTCGAATCAAAACCAGGCGCTTGCTTAGTCAACATATTGCAACGTTGGTTATGGACATTACTCCAAGCGGATTAATGGTTGAATGAAACAGTACAAACGTTTAAATTATATACAATATGACAGATTAGCTTGGTGGGTTAGTGCGTTGCCTTTTAGCTGAAGGGTTGCAAAACTGGTCACTTACTAGTCGGTTGTGGCCTTGGACAAGGCACTTAACAGACATTTTCTGAACCCAGTAGAAGATGGGTTCTACTAAATTAAAGGAAATTCTAATCATGCCACTTTAGTTCCGCTAACGCAACACACTTTCTGGTAACCAGTGGTGGACGCAAGATGATCTGACCATTGCCCATGTACTAACGCTCCTTCTGTTGTCTCTTTCATAGGTATTAACTTGAATATCCTATCCTAAATCATACTAAAATAGATTTATTCATTAAGGTGTGTGGAACCTTTTATATTCCAATCGTAATACAAATTACGTACGTGCATATGATAATAAAATTGAAGACACTGGGCAGCAGATGGCTTCAAGGGTGGTGAAGATATTCTGGTTATTTCACCCTGATATCTGTGGACACAACATATGTTACTTCGATCACAAAGACATGCTCGGGGAAATATATAAGTAAACAAGATTTTACAGTAGCGTCATGCTAAACAGACAGTCAGAAGATTGCATATCCAAACTGGCCTATTACCAGTCATATGTAATCTTATACAATGCACTAAATAAACCTGTTCTGCTACAGTAGATTAGAAAGTAAGTCAATAACATTTTAGTAATATTAAACAGATTAGAAATATAAAAAAGTAAAAGGAAATCTTCATTTTTTTCCGAAGTAGCATTAGCAATCAGCTGGATAAATAGTCTCTCACCTTGGATTGGAAGCTTCTAAGAAGAGATAGATTCCACTTATAGTGCCTGAAGTATGATCAGTGATGGGGCCTGTGTCTGCAGATGAAGTGGCTCCACTATGAGTTTCCCAATCAAAATCATCATTACTGTCCTGGAAGTTCGAATTAAAACCATTAATTAGAGAATATTTCTTATTCATCCCTGTAAATGGGAAAACATGGGAGCATGATCTACACAGGCAAGCGTCAAATTTCTTTGTTCACACTGTTAGGTTACCGCCGCTATTGAAGTGTGTTGTAAATGATTAATATGCTGCCTGTTTTGAATCAACCTATTAATCTACTAGGTTTAATCAGATATTTGTATTATTATTTTTGCTGGAAACAGACATTTTTAAAAACTGACTAACATTTAGATTACCTAATGCCCTGTCATGTTACTGTAGCTCTTGCATTGTGTTTGATATTTGATAAAACTAACTTTTACTATTTATTTGAATCCACCGGATTAAGGCAACATCCAAAACAAGTTTAATATAATGATTTTCACAAGTTTTGGAATTTATTGTCCTAAAGACTACATTAACCCTGATTCATATATGTAGTAAATGCATAAAAAATAGTAGTAATGGTAAAATAATATTCTAAATACCTGAGTGAAGCCGCATAAATCAGATGCAGAGAAATCACATTGGATGATCGGTGTTGGGCATGAACCATCTCTTATTATGACATCATCTATTGCTGAGTCGCTATGGTAATCACTACCCCTCACTGCCTCAAAGATAATCTGTAAATTAATGGAAGATGATGTTTTGATTTAAAATGTACATCTATATAAGTTAGAATTAACAAAAGAAATGAGTCTTTTCCAGTCCTTCGCAACCAGTGTGCCGCGCCACAATACTGTGCTAAAGATAATGCCAGGGGTGCCGTGCGAAAATAATATGTTTTTTAAACACAGTTTTTACCATAAAACGATTTTAGTTTTTGAAATTTTGAATATTACGGTTATCCGTCACTTTGCTAATATAATATCAAATATATAGTATGTCCAAGACTTATGTCCAAGATATGTGTCAAGACTCTAATTAAAAAAATTTGCATATCCACATCCCATCATCTGAATTTAAATATGATATTACAACACTTTTATTTGTGGCATCAGTATCATATATAGCAAAACATTGATGAATGGTCAATTCCTGACACTAACTAACCGAATAGTTTTGTGGATTAATGCGTCGCCCTACATAAAATCTTTACCCTTCAGCAGTACAGTTTTCAGATCGAAACCAGTCTCTAGCTAATCACTTTTTCTAGTGCAAGACACTTAGCAGCCATCGCCTGAAACTAGTAGATCTGGGCAATTATCAGCTAAATGGTTTTAAGATTTATGTTTGTATGGAAAATTAAATTATTAACATGTAAATATATACGGACAGTCCAAATTTACTTTATCATTTAAGTATCTTTTATTTATATTTTTGCATTTCTAACCAAACTCCCACCCTGAATGGGGCATTCTCGCTTAAAGTTGCTCTTCCCCGTTTCCATTGGTTGCCGTGGTTACCACTCTCCTCCCAAATCTTCCTCGAGGAGGAATCATCTAAGCGCTCAATCAGCACGTTGATGTCCCCGGTCCCAACTCCGAACATGTGGAAGTAGAACTCGAGGCATTTGCCTGAAAAAATTCAAGTTTTTCAGGCATGAAACTCATGGGTATATGAAGCAATAAAACTTAAAATAAACTTTTTCCGTGTAAGATTTTTAAATGTGAAAAACTTGAGAAAAATGACGAATGTTGAACAGTTTATACTAATTAAATATATTTTAAACATATGGGATAATATTTACTTGTATTTACTGCTGTATGATTGTATTTATAGAAAAATAAAAAGTTTATTCCAGGATGATTTTTATACAGTTGAATGTATGGATTTGTCAGGCAGGTGGAAAATGAAGAATGTATCAGTTATTGTCTGATTAAAATTCACATATTGGACGAAAAATTACTGTCATCATCATAAAGTCAACTGTGCTAAAGCCATTGTAATAGGTTTATTACAATGTTGCTGCATTTCTCGTTGATTTATCCAATGGTTTTGCGCATTTATTAATACAGGCCAAAAATCCATCAAATTTCAGGCAAGTAAGTTTTCACTCACATGTGGAAGCACATGTGAGTAACGCGAATAACGTAATTAACATGGATCGCAACTGTGGTTTGTATGACGTCACAACTGATTAAATCTGGTATTATAACAATCTGGCATTATGATTTTTATTTGCAAGAGTAAATTCTTACTCGCACACCCTTTGTTTTTCGCATTACTCACACGGATTTTTGGTTCTGTTAATAGCTTTTCAGGCTGATGATGGAAAAAGAAAAAAATATTATATTTTCACTGGATAAGATATGTTGATCTCAAGAACAAATATTAACCATACAGAAAATAAGCAAGCTTTTTCTGAACACTAAAATATTAAAAAAACAGTGGTTACATCAAAATATCAAAATTAGTTTTGTGGACAAAAGGTATTGTAGCGAATCGTATAGCGGCAGTTGTTTTTCTCCCTAAACATTTAACACAAACACTTTGAAACTATGCGCTGCAGCTGAAAAGGCATCCACGCACTATTAAATCAAGGGCAATCAAGAAATCAACAAAAGGAATGCGGTGAACGTTATATTATCAAGAAAAACTTTTCAGTAACATTGTTTCAACATACCACTAGTGGGCTCCATAAGTGGGGAGATCAATCGTGCGATGTGACCCGATCTTCGTGGTCGTGACCCCTCAATGAACATGTAGTAACCTATGTTGTATGGACATCAAATTAGTATGGAATATTAAACTAAGTTTAGGCCAGTACGACAGAATAGTCTGGTGGGTTAGTGCGGTTCCTTTTAGCAGAAAGGTTGCAGGTACGAAACTGGTTGCTAGCTGGTTGTGTCCTTGGGTAAGGCACTTAGGACATTGCCTAAACCCAGTGGATTAATTGGTTTTATTAAATTGAAGGAACAGGTGGATCATACACAACACACTGCAATAGTTTCGGTAACCTAACGGTGGCCAAATGCTGGTGTGTTAACCCCTTGGTTTTCCATTCACGGGGAAAAACATAAATATCTTATCTATGGTCCGTAAAACACCCACGTTCGACACAACATCATCTAATCACAAACTGGTTACGGCTATGACAACAGTGTGTTGTTTAGTTTAAAAGCCTTGCTTTAGTTTTTGTAAAAAGGTCTTACTTTTGTATAACATGCAACTTAGTGTATGGTCTCAAGTAATCTTTTAACGAATGGTCTGTCTTGCTACATAATTTTATGTTATTACGCAATACCCAGATGCATTAAAGCAGGGGTGGGCAACTTCTCTAGTCGGCGGGCCAGATTTGGGAAAATGAAGTCCTTGGTGGGCCGGAATATTACATAAATAGTATTCAATATCTTAACCACATATTTATTTACTAAATTATTGCCATAGTTTCCATGTTCGTCAAATAATGACGACTAATGTTGTACTCTTTTACTAACGCAACACTCTGACCATACTGTTAAAATACTGCTTTGTTGCCAACCTTTGTAAAAAATACTTCGGTACCTAATCTTTGTTAAATGCCTGACACTTTCTTTCTAATTTACGTTTCATTGGATATTTCATGATTAATAATCCATCATAATTTATAAAATTAGTTTATATTTAGAATTTAAATATATAACTGATAGGATAGGATATTCAACTTTATCCTCATGAATGGAAAACCAAGGGGTTAACACACGGGCAATCGCCCATTCGTCGGGTTACCGGAGCTATTGCAGTGTGTTGTATATGATAGGCACGTTCCTTCAATTTGATAGAACCCATTAATCCGCTGGGTTCAGGCAATGTCCGTAAAGTGCCTTGCCCAAGGACACAACCGTCTAGCTAGCGACCAGTTTCGCACCTGCAACCTTTCGATGGAAAGGCGACGCACTTAACCGTTAGACCAACGGGCCGGATGTTTACAACGCTTTCTGTTTTGACCTTATATTATTTGTTTAAAAAGGTTGCTAACACATTGTTTGTTTGCTAACTAAGGCAATTGTTTATTTCACCAGCTTGCATTAACAGTGCGGTAACAGTAGAGCGATAGGGAACATTTAGGAATTATGCGTCGGACCACATTACAGAGTGTGGTTGGATACAGACAGCGGACCGGACCTGGGCCGCATTACAGGTTATTGTTAGATTCAGTCAAAGGGCCGGTCAAAATCCCTTCATGGGCCGGACCCAGTCCGCGGGCCGTATGTTGCCCACCCATGCATTAAAGTATAACAAAGCTATTGCAGTGTGTGGTATTTTTAATATCTTCAACTTTATTAATCCATTTTAATCCATGAAATCTAGCTGTTTCCCATCAATATCTTGTTCAGGGTATAAACCAAACCAAGCATTTGATCTGATCATGACCCCAGTCTTTATCCACTACAATTGACGTGTGTTTTACCCCGCATATTCATAATGGACAACACAACTTCTACCTTGGTCATTGCCGAGGGTATGGTCAAGAGGGGGACCGGTGTCAGATGAAGGAGTCGTTCCATTGTGGCGAACCCAATCAAAATCATCGTTCGTATCATCAATGAACCCACAAATATCTGGGAGCTCAAAGTTGCATTCGAAGTCTGTGTAAAAATGTGGTAAGGTAGAGATTATCTGCTATTTTCTATAAGAGGGGTCATACACAGGCTAAGCATAAAGCCTGTTTATGTAATTGGTTTCTATTGTTTTTTGCAATTGTAGTGCAATTATGATTATTTTTTGCTTTTTTAAATCACTATAATTGTGTGTTTAAATCCTGTGATTGACTTCTGACAAGGAACTATAGACATTGCCTTAATCGAGAGAATTGTACAAAATGACTTTGGTAATTCTTTAATCTGTAAGATGTAGGCGAAAAAAATATGAATTTCAGCTAAAATAATATATATATATACCTGACAATTGTTATCACACAGATTACCATTAGATTTTACTAAAATTGGATTACCAGATTTACTGCAGTGAAAAACGATTGAGTTTAATAATGTGTTTCCCCTGGCTAAAAAAGCTAATTTTTATCCATAATCTTCATTTTTTATGCAACAGTATCAAGATCAATACAAAGTAGTGACAAACAAAGCACTGCAGGTAAGAAGAATTCAACTTACTATCAGTGTCAGGAAATATACTTTCCACATTGATGGCATTCGAGTCGGTTGTGGTGGTGGTGGTCTCAGTTGTAGTTGCTCTGGTGGTTACAAGCGGCCTGGCACTTGATCTTGGAGCTGCAAGTTCATGTCGCTATTATCGTCTTTTATCTGACTAATTATTCTGGTGAATTAGTGCGTCGTCTTTTAACCGAAGGTTGCAGGTTTGAAACTGGTCACTAGCTAGTCTGGTGTGTCCTTGAGAAAGGCATTTAACGGACATTTGCTGAATTCGGCAGATTATTTATTAAATTGAAGGAACATGAGAATCATACACAACACTTTGCAATGGTGGGGCTAAGGTGATCTAACGATTGCTCATGTGTTAAACCCCTTGGTTTTCGTATTCACAAGAATAAATATCCTATCCTATTGCAATCAGGTTACATAATGTTCATATATAGATCCAAACTGAAAATTATAGTCCACATATACAGTAATAATATTAAGTGTAAATTGTTCATATTGTCCTTATGACTAGTTTTAAATAAGTTTTCAAATATATATCTACATAAGGCTTTATGCACACACAATGTTTAACTTTGTTGTTTTTATAACAGTATTTTACTTAAATACTGAAGACAAAATATAAGTAGTGGCTTATTGTGGGTTTAAACCCAAATGTCTGTGAAATGGTTGTATCCTTGCAACTTGTTCTGGGTACGTAAGTAACATTCTTTAAACCCTGTTGTTAAAAGGGTAAATAAAAACCTTATTTCTTTACCCAATATACCGCATTGAATCAGGTCTAGTGACCTGACTATGGACATGTGGTATTCCGACTTACCAGTTTCACCCATGCCATTTAGAGGGGGGCTGAGCACGTTATTCTTTACAGCGTAAATCGTGATCAGATATTGACTGCCAGGCTGAAGGTTGTCCACATGTACTGGTGGTGCTAGTGCTGACAACTGTTGAAAAGTTAAAAACATAATTATTAATTCTATCTAAAAAACTCCTATTTAGGGCGAAGTAACAAAAACTAGATGTTTTCTTTGCTTATTCTAAAAGTGAGAAGGAATTCAGAATAATGGGTTTATAAATAGTAACTTTCAGATAACTTTATAAGGAAATTTGTATGAAATTAGAACACACTCAGGTACTAAAGAAGTTTACCATTATATCTTGACAACACATGCCAACAGTCAAGTTGTTAAAATTAAAGTCAAATTTATATTATTAAGAGATTGCTCTTAATTTTATCAATGCCCATTCCGCTGTGTGGTATTAATTTGTTTTGTTTGTTATTATTTTCCAATAGATGAATATCAGACACAAAAGTTTTCACTAAGTAAGAATTTCTCTTAAACAAAGCATTGCAGTGTGTTGTGTCTGATTTACTTCCTTTAATTTAGTAGAACCTATTAATCCACTTGGTTCAAGAAATGTCTGTTAAGTGCCTTGCCCAAGAACACAACTGAGTAGTTATTGCATGAAATGGTGGTTTGTTTATAAAACAATAATCCCAGTGTTGGTTTCGAGTGTATGCAATAAAGCCTGAAGCTTTAACTTATGCATCCATTAGACGCACTGGCTTATAAGGCGCACAATCAATTTTTAAGAAAAAAAGAATTTAAAGTGCCATGTGTGATCTTTTTGGTAAGTGCTGAAGGATGCAAGCAACAAAAAAGAAAGGTTTGAATTGTGCTACCATCTGCTACTGCTGGCACTACTGACCGACCATACAAACCTGTGTGGAAGAATGGGCTCCCTCTATGTTCTGAATAACGATCCTGTATTCATCTGCTGCTAGAACTGAGAGAGGCTGCCAAGATATGATCATCTCTGTGGAGGTGGAGGATAGAACAGATAGTCCAGTGGGTGGCGATATGGAGGTGGTGGTACTGATGGTTGCAGTGGTGGTAGCTGTGGAGATAACTGTTCAGCTGCTTGCCTTGGCTCGCTGATAATTTGGTCACAATTATTATTGGGGTTTGACTTTTATCAGAATATTACACATAGTTGGGAAACTTTTCCAGATTAAGGTTGGCAAGATCAGCCATCACTTTAAAGACAGGTTTTTAGCCGCCTATAAGGGTTGGTTAAAATTGTCTACAAACTAAGAGTTTATATGACAACGCTGGTTAGATAAATTGATCAAGTTTCATGATATCCAAAAAAAACTTTTCGTTGCATATTTTATTACGAATTTTAATGTTCCAATATTTTCCTATTTTCCTTAAATTTAAAATAGATTACTTATTTCTCTTTAGTACCACCTTAAACAGCAAATAATAAAACCTTAACTAGACTATGAAACTCAAATTACTAGTAGTAGGTGGTGCTGTTGTTGGGGGTGATGTTGTGCTTTGGGTACGACTCGGGGCAGCATTTAGACGAGATGACATCAGAGATATCTGTAAAAGCAAATGGTTTAAATTGTGTTACTTACCATAGTGTATTTTTTACTTAAACACACAAATGATTTATGCACATGGCCTAGTACAAATTATCCCTTCTTGTGACACTATTTTTTCCTGACTTGGCTTTCATTACGCATTACTACTGTTACTTAGAAAATGTTTTAGTCACTGCAGCAATCTTTTTTTATCTGATAAGTTTTTGATATTTACTTAGTGGCAATGTCCGACCACCAATTGATAACTTTCAGGGTGAACAACCTTTGTAAGACCACTCCATCGCATCACAGGAATGTTCGCAAAACTGACTGGATGCTCTACCTGCAAGAACTAACTCTCCTGTGTGAGGCAATTCCAGCTGCACCTCCAAAAACTGCTAAGGAGGTCGACATGCTGGCGAAAGCTGTCGAAACAGCCACTACCTTATCATATGAGAAATCATGTCGCCTGATCAAAAGAACATCAAATGACACTCCTTCCTGGTGGTGTGCAGAACTCACACTTCTTCGTCGCTGTGCGAGACGCTACCACTGGAAAGCTCTTAAGCTTAAGACTCCTGCCGCATGGGATGAGTCCGAGCTTACAAAAATGCCATTCGCTCCAGAAAACGGGCGTCTTGGCGCAAATTGTGTGAGGAGGTGAACACCTTGCCAGCAATGGCACGGCTTCATCGAATCCTCAAGAAGCATCGCTCTCTTCAGATTGGATCTCTACGGAAATCTAATGGTGATTTCTCCAGCACTCCATCTGACACCTTACACGTTCTACTGGACGCACACTTCCCAGGGAACGTAAAGAATCAAGGATCATCTGCTAACCACGTTAAACAATGGTCCTCAATTCAAGCTAGCGATGAAGTGCTAGTCAACAACATCATCACAGCTGAAAGAATTAAGGCTGCTTATACATCATTTAAGCCTTTTAAAAGCCCAGGGCCCGATGGAATCTATCCAATACTTATTCAAAAAGGATTGGAAATCCTGTGCCCCTTCTTATCCAGATCTTTAAAGCATCTCTCCTGTTGGGTTTTATCCCACAAAGATGGCTGGTCGTGAGAGTGGTTTTCCCACCCAAACCAGGAAAGGAAGACTACTTATTGGCAAAGGCCTATCGACCCCTGAGTCTCATGTCATTCGTGATGAAGGGCTTCGAGAGACTCATACTTTGGTATCTGCAGGAGGGACCTATTGGACAATCCCCCTTACACCCCAACCAATATGCATATAGAGCGGGATTTTCTACCGAAGATGCCCTCCACAATATTATCATCAAACTGGAGAAGGCGGTCTTCCATAACCAATATGCACTTGGAGTATTTCTGGATATTGAAGGAGCCTTCTCTAATGCCACTTTTGATTCCATGAAAGTTCCTTTGCGAAAGTATCATGTTAATGAAACAGGTATATGATGGATAAGTTATATGCTTAAACACCGAACAGCCACAGCAGAACTGCATGGTTGTACCGAGAAAAAACAGGTCAAAAAAGGTTGCCCACAAGGGGGAATCCTATCCCCCTTGTTATGGAACCTCCTGGTGGACACTCTACTACGCCAATTCACCAGCCAAGAGGCTGCACTTGTGCAAGCATATGCTGATGACTTAAGCGTCATTATATCTGGCCCAGACCCATCAATGATTGGGACGATTGCCCAATCAACCCTTAATCGTCTGGAAAAATGGGCAATAAACAACCACCTTCGCTTTGCCCCGGCAAAGACAGTGGTGGTAATGTTCACAAGAAGGAGAAAATGGTCGTTAAGACCAATTTTTCTCCACAATATCCAGCTTAGCCTATCAAAGGAAGCTAAGTATCTTGGTGTCATCCTGGACAACAAGTTGTCTTGGAAGAATCACCATTCAAGTCGTATCAAGAAAGCAACTGCTGCTCTAGCACAATGCCGTAGAGCAGTTGGCCCTACATGGGGGCTACAGCCAAAAATAATGATGTGGCTCTACTGTCAGATTATCCGACCTATCCTGACCTATGCTTCATTAGTGTCAGTCAGCGCAACATACCAGCGCAATATACAGGACAACCTGCGCAAGGTTCAAAGATTAGCCTGCCTATGCATCACTGGCGCCTTTAAAGGCACCCCCACAAGGGCAATGGAGATGCTACTTAACCTCCCCCCGCTGCACCTGTACCTCCAGGGCACAGCCATTAAAACGGCACACCGCCTGAGATTTTTAGATCACTAGAAGGGGACTGGTTACTCAGTGTGGCACAAGAAAAGTCATATTGACATCTGCAACCAAGCAATGGAAGATATCCATCTTCTCTCATTGCCAGTGGATTGCAGTTCCTGCACTCTCCATCTGGAACGCCATTTCGCAATTCAGATCAGCGACCGTGACAACATCACTCCACCTGCACGACCATCTGACCCATCACAGCTTGTCTGTTACACTGATGGGTCACGACTAGATGGATCGACTGGTGCTGGAGTACTTATTCAATCCACCAAGTTTGATTACAAATTCAGCTTTCCACTTGGAAGCTTCCCCTCAGTCTTTCAAACAGAGATTCTTGCAATAAACCAAGCTGCAAGGATTCTGCAGTCTTGGAACACTGCAAAAATGTCCATCACCATTCACAGTGATAGTCAGGCTGCTCTGAAAGCTCTCCTGAGCTTTAGCCCCTTGCTGCAAGAGACATGGTACCTTCTTCACAATCTTGGAGGGCTTAATCTTGTGGAACTCTGCTGGATTCCAGGCCACTCAAACTTTGATGGCAATGATCAAGCTGACGAGTTGGCTCGTGACGCATCCAGCACTGCCTTCATCGGTCCAGAACCATCCCTCTGTATTCCTGTCTGCTCTGTCAGAACAGAATTGGAGGCGTGGATGAGCCGAAAACATGCTGAAGAATGGAGACAACACTGTGGCTGTCGTCAGACGAAGGAGTGTCTTGGACAAGGCCTATCCCTGTCCAGGAAACTTCTCCGGCTGCGGCGGAGCAGTTACGATCTGTTCTTCAGATTATCACTGGTCATGCCAATTTGGCAAAGCACCAATCCATCCTCATGCGCATGGCATGTGCAACCTGTCCCTTCTGCCAAGAAGAAGACGAGACTCCTTTACACTATGTTGGCCATTGTCCAGCATTTTCTGTAACCAAATGGAGAAATTTTGGAGTTTTTAGATCTGATGATCTCGCATCTATCCCGGTCAAGCATTTAGTCAGTTTCCTTCAGGACACTGGCCGACTTGACCGCTATATCCCGGATCCATGTTAGCCCCGGGCGCTGGAGTAATGGGCCTTCTATGGCCTAAATTCCTGGTCCCGGTAGCTACTGTGGACCCGCCCATATTAATGTAATGTAATGTAGTGGCAATGCAGAAACATAATGTTTATCAAACCAATACAATTTAAACGAAAATTTGTCCAGAAGCACTGATGCCAAATTCAGCAGACAATGACATGAACTAATTCCCTGTTTCACCTGGTTATATATTTCTTCAAGCTCAATTGTGTGATTGGCAATCATGTCAGATAAGAAGCTGGTAGTCATGGTTTGTTTATCACCCCTCATCATGAGCTCACCAGTGAGCAGGGTTATCTGGTTACTGTTCAGCGTCACTGTCTCTGTGATCGTCTGTAGTAAGTTTTCGGTTGCCTGAAAAAAGAAACCATGTAAACCACATTGAATGCTTTTGTTTACTTCCACAGACTGAATGTAATAGGATTGATACACTTACAAAATTATGCTTATTCCTGTAAAATAAGGGCTGTTATAACAGGAAAAGGTAATAAGGGCTATGACAAGGCAATCACAAGATTATCTTATACACATAGCCCATTTGTATTGTGTTAAAAAATGCTTAAGAAAAGTTTACTCAACCGATTTATCCATCTGGTGCAAGAAATCTGCTAAATTCCTTTTTCCAAGGTCACAGATCTCCAAAAAAATTGTCCTATTTCTACAAGTTGATGTTCTTACTTCCATTTTTCTTTGGTGGCTTTTCAGGTCCATAGAATGTCGCATAAGCGCCATCTCCGTGTTGTGTTCCATGTTGTTGAAACTCGCCACTTGGTGCTGGATCTGCTGCAGGTTTGCACGGTTTTGCTGCCAAGATGAATTGGCTTCTGCTAGCTGGGCCCCCAGTCCCTCGATGACAGCAGAGAGTCGCTGGTCCAGATCTCGGGCATCTTCTGAGGCAACTGTGAGCGCCGTGGTCTGGCTTTCTTCACTCTACAGAAGATTTGTGGAAAAATAAAAGCAAATAATATCCTAATTTTTCAGTCTTTCAAAGAAGACAAATAAAACCATAAGAGTTTCTAGTTAAAACTGAACCCTTTAAGAATCTTTCAGGCTTAATACTTGTAATATTTTTATCTTTTAGATTTGAGAGCCAGACAAATTAAATCATAAGAGTTACCAGCTGAAACAAAGTTAACACTAGTAATGAGGAAAACAATAACATTACCCTGTCTAATCTCAGTTTCAGGTCATTCACCACTTCCAATGCATTGGACAGTCTTGTGTGAGTTAAGTTGCTTAGTAACTCTAAACCAACATTGACATTTGATAGATTTTCTTTCATTGACATCACATCTGCCTCGGATAGTGCAGCCTTTCTTTCAAATTCTTGCATTTTGCTGTTTGTAATGAACTTGGCTATTAAAATTGTGTGAATGCGTTCTGTTTAGAATAAGAATAGGATATTCTAAATTAATTGTGAGAATGGGAAAAGGCAAAGGAAGTCAGGTTCCATTGTCCTACAGATTAGTTTGGTAGGTTACAGATTAGTTTGGTAGGTTACAGATTAGTTTGGTATAAACATAAAGATTCTATCCCTTTCACAGCTATTGCAGTGTGTTCTATATAAATAAAACTATTCTACCGTTTTAGCTCAACCCATTATTTTACTGGGTATAGGTGGTGTTCGCAAAGTTTCTTGCCCAAGGATCTCTCGATCGCTAACTGTGCTTCAACCGATCAGTTTTGTCTTTAGCGAGACACTTTAGATTGATCCAGTTGATTCCAATGGATTAAATAAAAATTACATAAAAGACATTGCAATACCTACATCTATGACCAACAACTGTTAACTGAAATCAAAATGGATATACCAGCGGCTAGGCCACCAAGACCTATCCTGTGATGCAAATAATTCCAGCAATTTATCCCACCTTTCTTGCAATTGCTGTTCTTCAAATAGATTGTTGAGCAGGTTGCCATGTTGTTCAATAGAGCTTTGCACTCGTTCCAGTGGAAGTGTCTCCAACGTTGACAGTTGCAATCTGACTTCTGCAAATCAATAATGTTTATCGATGAATAAATATCAAAATGGACCAGTGCTAGCACAATAAAAACCAACTGGTTGCAGAATTAAACCTTTTAACGACTGCTGTTTTTTCGTTTTTTCCAATTTTTTACCAAAGATCCTGCTTCGTGTTTTCATCATGAAAACGAAAAATAAACTAAACAAATCCAACTAGAAGTAAGTCCTATTAAAAGGCACTTAGTCATTGACTGAACTCAGTGGATTAAGGAGTTTATTTGTAACAATTATAACCATTTTTCTCAAAGATAAACATGAGTATTTAAACACAGTCCAGGCAATCCCATTATACACAGTTCAGGCAATAGGTGTGAAGGCAGTGCAAATACAAGAAAGTTTTGGATAAAATTCCCGACACAGAATAGTTGTCAGGCTAAAGACCAAATCACCTGTTTAGTCATCAATCAGGAAATTTTTTCTTTACAATAATTCCTATAAATAAATAAAAATAAACAACTAACCTTCTTGCATATCCGTGACAAAGTTCATGACCGAAACAAGAGTGAAGTTCAGAGCCAACACATCATCCATGACTCCAAACATATCAGTGAGCATTGACTCTTGGTTGACAGACAAGCGTTGTGAAATTTGGCTAGTGCCATCCAACAATCTGTATGAGATATGAATATAATGATAGCATCTTGTGTTTAAAATCCTGGAAATGATGTGGCAAGCATTACAGTTTAACACATAACATTAAAACAGTGGTTTGGTTTTGCTTCTGTCCGAGTCCAACAAGATTTTTATTATAAACCTTTTCCATGTTTGGTAAACTAAATTTAATTACTTATGTGATGTTTGAAAATAAAACAGATAAAATAGCAATTTGTTGAAATTTCTAAAATTAATACATCCATGCTCAAATGTGTTGGCACACCTAATTAACATTGCTCATAGATACAGAGATATTTAACACATTTCAGAAATTAAAAATTATGATTCTATGTAATTGATCCAGTACAGTTTTGGCAACTAGGATAGGATTTTCATGTTTATTCCCATGAATGGAGAAAGCTAAGGGGTTAAAACATGGGCAATCGTCAGATCACCTCACTGTTGGGTTACCGGAGATAATGCAGTGTGTGGTGTATGATTCACAAGTTACTCCAATTTAGTTAACCCAATCCTTCCATTGGGTTCAGGCAATGTCTAAAGACACAACCGACTAGCTAGCGACCAGTTTCGTACCTGTCACCCTTCGGCTGAAAGGTGAAGCACTAACCCACTAGACTAATCTGTCGTACTAATAGTGGGCATGTGGTACCAACCTTGTTTCCATTTCTTCCATCTGCGATCTCAGTGTTTCCGTTTTATTTGCTATTTCTATGTTGAGTTCTCGGGAGGTTTGTTTGCACTCAGAAACTTCTCGGTTGAAAGTCGATTGCATCAAAACCAGATTGTTTAACTGGGTGTTCTAGGTGTGAAACAATTATAAATGAGACATGCATGTTTAGCCTCTAAGATGGGAAAATTTAGCAGGTGATGTTGCACGAAAATTTATCAGCACATGTCCACAGTATAGTTATCAGAGCTTTAGAGTATGACTTGTACAGTATAGAGTGAAGTAAAGATGCAAATTTAGTTTTTTGTTTAAATCAAAACAATTTCACTGGTTTTCAGCACCGTATTATATGTTCATTATCCATTAAAACAATGCTAGAAATTAGTTGGTTTCGCAAGCCTTTGGCCAACATTTTTAGCCATTCCTTTCCTACTCAGTCCATGCATCATATACTAAAAATTCGATTCGGTATAAATCAACCCAACAAATAGGATCTTTGTTGGACAGATTACTCTGGTGGTATACTAGTTGGTTGTGTTCTTGGGCTAGGCACTTTGCAGATACTGCCTGAACCCAGCAGATTAATAGGTTTCACCAAATTAAAGGAAGGTGTGAATCATACATAACACACTGCAATAGCTCTAGTAACATGTCAGTGGAGATGAGATGATATGATGATTGCCTGTGTGTTAATCTCTAAATGGAAAGATCCTGTTCACCTGAACTTCTGCTTTCAATCGATACCCAGACATGCTGGAATTCAATGCATTTGTTGTGACGAACAAATCATCTATACGACCTTGTTGTCTCAACAGACCTGATCTTAATTCACTGATGCTTGTCATCACGTCTGTGCTTATATTCTGGAAAATGTTTAAAAATTAAAATATTTATTAAAATATTGGAATAGCTCTTAATATATTTTACCAGTGCAATGATTACCATCCGCTATAATATAAAAAGGAAAATTTAAATCAGTTTGCATTACCTTATTTTTACCGTAAGATTCAAGCCGTTCAAGTGAAACCATTTGAATTTGTTGTGACAGAGCAGAAATTGAATTGGTTATATTGTCAACATTGAAGTTTGGAACTTGCTGATTTGACATCAAGTCTAAAGGACATTTTAACTTGAAATGTTTGGAAAAATAAACATATTTTTTTGTTAACTCTATAATAACTCCATAATATTATATTATAAAAATAAAATCCAGGACAATTTATTATTATTATTATTATCAAATATATTTAAAAATAACTAAAAAAATTAATTTGCAGGAGTTACAAATATAGCATTGGGTGTGGGCAATGACTACAATATGGTTTTGCCAAGAACAAGTATCAAATGGTCATTTTGAGTCTGATTAATGTGCTAGTTGCCACTCAAACTGGTTGTATTACTATTGTGTCATAGTAGATGTACTTGCTTAGAAAACTGTTTTTACCTTCAAGTTCATTTATTCTTTCAAGCAGTTGACTGAATCTCAAATTGCTTCCTGCAGAAACCCCGTCACGGTCCACAGAGTTTGCGAAGGTTCTGGAATTTGTTATAGTTTCCAAAACGCTTCCCACGGAAGTAGAAAGATTGGCCAACACATTTGCAAGGTTCATGTTCGTGACTTTAAACATATTCTGAAGAAAAATAAATTAAAAACAATAACACCGAGTTTTTCAACATTTGTGTTTGCTTTTATTATAAATGCTTTTATTGTTTGATGCTGTTTTAAATAATTCTATTTACCCACTTAGTGTTGCTTATTTTTTTCTCATGTTATATAACTTATATGTAGATAAAAAATATTTTAACTACTACAGTTTGTTCCGTAAGCTTAATTAAGTTATTTACTATATTTATTCTTAACTATAATTAAACAGCAAAAAAAGTAAATATTCTATGAATACTTTTACTGGAACAGATACACACAACACTATAATATTCCTGTTTATTACCAACCTCTGATTCATCTGGTGTCACCTCCATCGTATCAGGATAGGTCTTTAAAACAAAGATTGTTATTCTTTAAAGTCAAAACTTCCATAAAAAGCGAATAAAACTGATAAAGAGGACTCTCACGTTGTAAAAATTTTAATTAATTACTGTCCCTGCGTTGCTATGTAAAGTAGTTCGGGTGTAGTTATTTTGTGCCCTGTGTTTCATTATAAACCTAGTTGCTTGTAATTACATCTTACAATAATGCAACATTAAATTAGGTTCGTAATTTACATCATTTAAGTATTTTCTATGCTATAGACTTGTTTCCACTTGGTGTTAGTATCAAACCACAAATAGTTACGTAAATAAAACAAATTAAACTATTACAAATGAATAATTTAGAACCTTTGTACTATAATCAGTCTCATGGTCCTCATATGCGGTGTAGGTTTCTATTTCAACCAAGGGGGATTTATCAGCAATTGCTGTGAATGTCGAACTGGCATTTCTCAATGTTAAGATAACTTGCTCAACTGCACCGATCAATGCAACTGGGGCGACCCATGTATCTGGTTGAAAAAATTAATTGAAGAATAATAAATTTAGGGGTGGGATTTACTTATGTTTATTTTCGGGATGTAGAAAGTGCAGGATAAGTTATCACTTTGAATTTTAAGTACCACAGGCACACAAAGAAGACAATGTTGCTGCACACTGTATTGGAAAAAATGGACATTGTCTGATCCCAGCGAATTAATGGGTTCTACCAAACTGAAGGAACGTGTGAATCATACACAACACACTGCAATAGTTCGGTAATCCGACGGTCGGCGCGAGGTAATGTGACAATTGTCCGTGTGCTAACCCCCTTGGTTTTCCCATTCTCAGGTATATACATGAATATCCTATCCTATACTTCTGCACAATTTTAGGACTTGTGATATTCGTGCATTAAACCTACCTGTATTACCAGATACTTGATTTCCAAGTTCACGTAATTTCGAATCAGTTCGTCCTAATAATGAGTTGTAGTCTGATAGCATGAGTGAGTGTTCAACTACACTTGTTGATACTCTAAAAAATATGTTGGTTAAAGGTATAAAATGGTTACAGGTCTACATATATTATATAGTATATTCTAAAAAGCTGCATTTTCTTCATGTTTATATAAAATGACATACAGATACTACTTTGACAACTTTATTTTGAGTATAAAGTGTTTATGACATGGTTTCTCTTTGTAAGGATAAAGTGATCATTATAACTATAAATAAATATCACACTTAACAGACTAAAAATATATTTTATATTGACTTTTAATATCCTTAGTTTTATATAGTTATTTATATTTCTAGTCTCGTATTATTAACTTTTAATAAAATAAAATCATAGAGATCATGATTAACCCAAAATATATTTTGGTAGAAAAATAAATTCTTTACAAATATACAAATATTTTTTATAAGTTATAAATTTTTTTACTTCGAACAATACGTAAATGCTAAACAGGTAAGAATTTTTTTAGAATGTGAGATAAATAAGAATGTATAACACAGTTTAGTTTATTTTTAGTTTTCATGATAAAAACACGAAGCCGGACCCTTTGTAAAAATTTGGAATACAAAACAAAACAGCAAACAAACAGTCATTAAAACACACGTCTAAAAATCAATCAATTATTAATTTTCGGCATATATAGACGTGGACACTAAATCCACGGTGGCGACAAAACACATGTAGTAAATTGGCTTTTTATATCGCAAGACTTAGGTTTACATAACAAATACAGTTCAATCTACTTCACCTTTCCAAACTTCTGCTATTTTCACTGGTATTCTCATACAGGGCTGTGACATCATCATTGTGTTGTTTTTCTAGTTCATTCAGTTTGACTTCAAATGCCCTTATTTGGCCCTGAACTGTTCCCAGAGTGGTTGAGAATGTGGAAAACTGTGAAAAGAAATTGTAATTTAAAAATATGTTGTTTTTTTTTAGAACTTTACTATTTAAATAATAGATCAGGGGTAAGAACCCACACTCTATGTAAGAGCTGAAGTCCAAGACATCTAACAATCATTATTTAAACATAGTGATATAATTGTTTAAATAAAATCTAAAGCTTATATCACAATTACTACATACTGTAATAGCTCTGATGGTGAGCCTTTGTTAATCTTACAAATGTCCATGTGACAATATTCTTATGTTTCCCCATTCCATAAAAAAACATATAATATTGCATGCTCTATAACTGGAATGTGGCCGTGGTGCCTGACACTATTTGTGTTTAATGATATGATGTGAAACAATTTTTTTAGGCTTTTTACCATTTTCAACAAACACAATCAGCGTACACATGGAAATCCTTACCAATAACAATTAAATAATGGCAACTGAAAGAGGAAAAAGAGTATTCGTCAAAATGATAGTTGGGTTATTGGTGTAATAATATTGTGTTGTGATAAATTTCAGGTTTTATTTAAAAATTAAATGTTGCTGGCTTTATGTAATGGCTAATAATAGAGTCATCCAAAAAAACATATAAAATGTGACTATTAAGTTTCAATTGACAGTTAAAAATCTACCCACTCAGCTAACTTTTGGCAAAAAAGCATTACAAACCTGTTCCATTGAAAATGATTGAGCATTCCTTCTATTATTCAAATTAACATCCTGTCTTAACTGTTCATAACCATTGAGCAGATAATTAACTGTTCCAGAAACATTGGTAAATAATTTGCCCATAGTTTCCAACCCCTGAGTAAGGTTCGATGACGCTGAGTCTAACTCATTTGACAGGATGCCAGCAATCTTTCTATCGATTACATCATTGTCATCCTTCCTAGAATCTTCTGTTGTTAATGTACTGGTCAGGTTTTTCAAATGAGAAGTAAATGCCTGAATGAAATGATTTATTTTGAAAAATATTACTCTGTATGCAAGGATATGTTTATCCTTATAAAAATACTAGAATCTTTCAGTCTACCAATAGTTAATTAACCAAAGTAATTTCAGTAAATTGTATGATTAATTAAAAGTATTTAATGAGGCGTTCGTATCTTTTGGATATAGGCAATGTTTATATGCCCCTTTCCAGGAAAACATCCATACAATGTTTATATGGTGTTCAGGAAAACATCCATGCAAAGTGGTGTTTTAATCTGGATTCTGTATGGTGTAAACCGGTGGTCCCCAACTTTTTTACCACTTAGGACGGGTAAAGATTTGATAATTTACTGCGGCCTAGGGGAATCTTGATTATTGCTTTCCAGCAAACATGCTAACAAGTGACTTTGTAGCATCATATATAGGCTTGTAACATCTTTATAAACAAAGAACTTCAAGTCATTTGCAAAACTATTGGGTGAAAGAAAAAACTATGCAACACAAAAATAAAAGAGGAAAACAAAAAGTTAAATATGCGGCTGGTGCGGCCTGGTACCAACTGATCCGGTGACCAGTACCGAGGGGTTTGGGGACCACTGGTAAAGACAGTTTGAATATTAACATCTAAATGCACGAAGTATTTTGTGTAGTACCAACTTAGTAAGAAATATTCAGTATTTACCATATATTTAAGCTTTAATTTATTACCTGTTATTAATTACCATTTACATTTATAAATAAAACACAAATAAATTGATAAAACAAAAGATATTCACCATAAAGTAACTTTGCAGTGCTTGAAGTGATGCTGACATTTGTATTACATCGCTTTCGGTATTATTATGCGCATGGTGAGATACAACAAATTGCTGATCCTCCACAAGATCACTTAACCTTTTAAACTGCGCAGCCAATTCTGCAGCTTTCATGGTCTCATGCTGTGACCTGGTAATATAATTCAATGTTTTACCACCGGGTTGCATCACTTCCATGGTAGCATGTCTTGTCCGTAGTCGGTAGATAAGGATATCCAGACCAGCTTCTTGTTATTCATATGTTTTCTTAGCATGGCACTTAGCAGACATTGCTTAAACCCACTGGACCTATCGCTTTGCTAAATACACAAGCAACAAACTATTAAGAATTGAAGCTACTACTGAAATACATTTATAATAATAGCATACACAGATTCTTCTGAGACTGTGAAAAATAATAACAAAGCTTACCTGTTCAAAATTGAGGTGTTGATTTGATTTGCAATAGCATTTGAACTTGCATTCACATTGACACAGGTATCAAGTGCAAGTTTTGCAAGTTTGCTTGCATTTACTGACACCTTTTCCGATTCATCAATCCTGGCTTGATACTGATTGGTCAAGACTACAAAACCATCCAACCGTGAACTGACATTGGACAACTGATGTTCAAGTGTGGAAAGTACAATTAGTATTCCACTGTCGGTGTGGGTATTCCTGTTCTTCAACAGTTCAAGTCTCTGTTAAAATATATAAGAGTCATGTATGTATAATATCCAATAGGCGACTGCTGTAGACTTGTGGAATTTGATTTTTATATGCTGTATGATAATAAAAAGTGTCAAGATAAATTCTCCCTCCTACTTCTGCCACTTCTAGGATCAGCTGGTCCAGGTATTTAACCTTTTTTGCCTTAAATCACTAGATTCAAAATAAAAGTTAAAAGAAATATCAAATGTGCAACTGCAAACTGAATTTTTTCTAGTAATAACAAATTTCGATGTTCCACTCTGAGTATAAAAAAAAACTAGTTCCAGTACTGACAGTTAACGCAAAATAATCTTATAGATACCTGGTACTTGCACAAAAACGCTTCCAGGGAATAACCAATAATAAGATAAAACAACGAAATAGAAGACAAGAGACATCATGTTGATTCATGGTATCCAAACCTGATCGATATCTTCCCTTGTCGAGTTGATACTTTGTTGTTGTTGATTAAACCTTTCCTCCAATGATGTTATGGCATGATTGATGGAATTCAACTGAGACAATAAAGGTTCAATGACAGAATTGATGTTGGATTGGTTGGAAGCATCAGATGGAATATTTGTCGTTGTTGTTGTCATGGTTGTTGTTGATATTTCAGGAAGCCATCCTAAGCAAGAGCTTCAGTTGGTTTATTTTTATATTCAAAGTTTAAAGATAATTTATATCAATTTTATCAAAGAAACAGGAAAAGGTAAAATTATGGTCATTGAACATGTCAATGTAATTATTAAATATTGGTGAAACTAAACACGGATGCCACACCTAAACTTATGGAATGATTACCATGCAATTTATGGTAAATCTTTTTAACAACACATTCCAATGACAAAGTATAAAAGACAGAAAGAATTGGCAAATTTATTACAAATGCAGATCAATTTTAGAAGTCTGTAACCTGGCAGGTTGGAAAGTTGATTTTATTTTCTAGGCTTCATTTGTTTAAGATCGTATAAAAATAGTTTGGAGCAATCAGATAATGGATTGATAAGTAGAATAGAACATTTATATTTATTCCCAAGGATGGGGAAATACAACATAGGGTATAACTTAAAAAATCTTCAGATTACCTTGACTAACAATTGTAAAATTTTATTTTCCCAATCTGTGCATCCACAGTCTCATAACAGTAAAGTTGATAATATTTCCCACTTCTAATATTTGCCTATGGCTCATCAAGTAAGTCAGAAGCAGACATTTAAGAAAATAGTCTACAAATTTATGAAACATATTGGTTTCTTAAATTACCTGATGCAGATAAAAAGTCATTGTTTTCCTTATCTGTTTCTTTTGCAGGTGAAACCTGATGAATGGTTGTGCGACTTTCTCTGTCAATCAACCGTTGGTTCAAAATATGAAGTCGTTCGTTGTGGTGTTGAAGTTCTCTCTGTGAAATTAATTATGCTTTACCCACTGCTACCTACTGCTTAGGTTAGGATTGGAGCATTGTATTTATTCCGATAGGTGGGAGAAAATAGGTTTATTAATATGGTAATTGTTTGTTTACCTTGAGTCCACATTATTCACTATCCTTTACGCTACATGGCCAGTGTTGTACAACCTACTTATGTTTATCTTTGAGAAAAGACATCATAACACAAAAAATTTGTTAGATGACCTTGTGTCAATGGTCGGGATACCGAACTATTTTAGTTTATGGTATAAGATTAAGATATTGCTATTTAAAGGCTGGTTTTTAACTAGTAACCTTCTGGTTTAGAGACCTAACAACTGAGACAAAAATGTAAGAAGTCTGTACAGTCATGTGGCTAAACGGTTAAAACACTACATACAAAAAACAGTTTAACAACAACCAGCCCATCATGGGTTTAAAAAAGCTAACAACGCTTAAAATAAGTCTCATATAGTTTTCCTACGCCAGATACGCACAACAGTATAATAAAAAACATTAACAAGTTTGCAAAACTATTACCTGCAATGCTCGAATGTGGTGACTGGTTTGGTCCAGTTTATTCCGCACTTCCTGTACCTCACCCGACCTTGACTGTTGTAAACGAAGTTCAGTCCTTGATTTCTGCTCCAGCGAAGCAATAACATCTGCCATTGAATTACTCAGTTGCTCCACCAGTTCTTGCAGCTGAGATAACTTGTTCTCATTTGTAGTAACAATCTGGCTTGATTGACGCAACTCGGATTGAAGACCACTTAACCTGCAAGTTACATTTTTTAGTTTTAGGAAAAAAATGTTTTATTTATTTTAATAAAATAACGATTCATTTTTTGCCTAAGTATCAGGTACAGAGTGTTAACATTTTCAAAGAAAAATTCACAGATTATTGCATTGCGGGACTCGTTAAAAAAACATTGTTATTCTTTTTTGTGGAGACCAGAAATTGCTTTGGGCCAAGAAAAGATGTGGTGTCGAAATACCTAATGTTTTTTAGGGTAAATCTAATAAAAATACAATTAAATTGTGTGTGTACAAAGTAAATATTGTTACCAAATAGCCGTTGTTACAAAAAAGATTGTAACAAACAGCAACAGAGCAAAGACAGTGCACATCTGTACAATTCAGCATAGGCACTTGACAATCTGGCAGATCTAGGTTTCAGTTTTAAAACCTTTTGGCTGATAAATTAAATTTGCCACCACAAAAGTGAAAAGTTTACCTTCTGTCTAGGCCTTGCCCAGATTGACCAGTGCTTCCTGCTGAATTTATATTCCTCTCCAAGAAAGTAAGGTTTGAAACAGCATTGCGCAATACTTGTTCCATACTGGCTGATGATTGGTAGATTTGGTTGATGTCTGCTTCAAGACTAATTTGACCCTGTCTCAGCACACCAAGCAATCTTGTGTGTTCATTGATATCATAGTGAACTCCTGAAAACTAAAAATAACTTGTGATAAATCAGGTCCATTGTCGACTGGCTTAAGCATAAGCTTCATTCTAACCCAGTGCTCTGCAACCAGTGTGTCGCGACACACTACTGTCCCACAGGACAATGCTAGGCGTGCCACAGAAAAATAATAATATGTTTAAACACAATTTTTACCAAATAACTTTAGTTTTTGCAAATTCGAATATTATGGCTAATCGACACTTTGTTAATATAATATTAAATGTATATAACTCGTCAGAAGACCTTTCATCGTTTAATTTTGACTGCAATGTGCCGTCAAATTTAGTAAGTATCTCAATGTGTCTCTGGTGAAAAAAGGTTGCGGAGCACTGTTCTAACCGACAATGCCAAAGCTTCATGTTTACTGCAAGCATTGAAACACTACTTGGCATCATCACGGTTTAAATGTTTATGAAAGCAAAAAACAGGTTGTTTAATAAATTTGTTGAGCTAGAATTTTAGGAAGGTTTTAAGAAATTTAAAATTAATGAATAATATTTTAGGGTATCTGAAAACACAGTCTGTTATGTAAAAAGTAAAATTAATATGTTTAAAGAAGAAAAAACACAAAAAACAATAAAATTATGTTGAAATTATCTAACACACATATTATGTTAATAAACATTCATTTAACCGATGTTTTGAATAATATCTGTTGTCATCGTTAGTGCAATTGATATAATAGGTAGGTTGCATGGACAAATTCATGACCATACATTATTCTTCCCTTTTATTACTTTCCTTGGTTACGCCAATAGACAGAGCATTAAACTGCTGCTACAACCCAGTAAACTTAAAAGTGAAAGTCAAAACACAAAAGATATATCAAATATAAAATAAACTAAAAAGGATCCAATAGATTATATGCATAAGAAAATCTATCGATTACATTGTTATGACAAAAGCAAGTCAAACCTGTTGTTTCAAAGATTTATAGGAAGTTTCAATAAATCTAGTTTTGTTGCTCTGTCTGTTGATAGCATTGGTCAATCCTTGAGTAAGGTGATCAAAGGTTGATTGCATGTTGCTTAATGTTGCCAAGTTGTTTCGGTTTTGACCCACAACCTGAAAAACAATTGACCTCTTTAGTGACTTATATTTTTTATGTATTTTGTTCCAAGCATGTGACATGACATGTCCTAGTGACTATCTTTTTTTAGATTCCCTTTGCCTTGTTCATAAACATGATTATCCTATTTTATGCAGTGGTTTCTAAAATCCAATATATATAACTACAATTAAAGTTAAACAAACTATTGAAAAGTGGCATTGTGGTACTACTTGTTATAACGACTATGGTTTTAACACCTAAGGAACCACAAGTGTAAAATGACAGGTTGCATAGCTCATGTGGTGCAGCACATCAGCTTACATTGGTTGGATCTGGGTATATCCTTAGGTACTTAAATATTGCTCAGTTAATCAATGAACTAAAAGTAGAAATGTCTCAATCATATGCAACACACTACAATGGCTCCATTAACCCCATGGTGTACATAAACTAATCTTTAGATTGTTAAAACATAAACATCCTAGTTCACCTGTTGCAAATCATTGCTAGCCGACCTCTGTTCATCGATGGCCAACTCGGTATCGATTATTCGATTATTTTGGCGATTCAAGTCATTGTTCACGCGAGCCAGAGCAGCTTTATTTGAGTTCACCTTAACCAGATTGTCAGATGACCTGATGTAAAAAGACAATGTATAAGAAGAAGAGACCATTGAAAATATCTCATATTATTTTATCCCTGAGGGAGGTTGTTCTCATTGTCACACCAATTAGCTGAATGGTTTAGTGCGTCGCCTTTCAGCCGAAGGGTTGCAGACTCAAATCTGGATGCTAGCGAGTCGGTTGTGTACTTGGAAAATGCACTTAACGGACATTGCCTGAACCTAGTGGAATAATGGGTTCTACCATATTAAACGAAAGTCTGAATCATACACAAAACACTGCAATAGCTCAAATAGTAACTTTTACCTTGCTGATACTTCTGTAAGCCTGGCTTCTATCTGTAAAACCGAATTTTCACGAATTCCAGATTGTCGTTTGAACGTGGTTACTTCATTGGAGATAGCCTGCATTTCCTCAGTGAGTATCTCCATTTCCGACAGAATTTCATTTGTGATGTTGGAAAATGATTCTAGAAATGCAATATATTAAAAGCAGCTTTAAACGATAGGCCTACAGATTAAAAACTAATGAAATTTTCAGTAAAGGATTGTCCATGATTACACAATGCTAAACATTAGATTGCAGTAATAACTAAACTGATTAGATTAGTTTTTTAAGCAAAATTGGTTTTCTAAACACATTAAGGCCTGGAATGTCATATTTTGATATTTCAAAATTGTGCATTTTCATTCTTAGGAATGGAGGAAAATGCAAGGAAAGAGACTCAGATAATTTTTAAAATATCCATAGACTGATTAACATACCCTTTATGGTGCATTGTACATTCAATACAAAATCTGTTATAGAACAATTTATTTAAATGCAGGATTAATATAAAATCTGTTATTAAATAAATTACTTAAACCTTTCTATCTAATAAAATCAAACACAGCATTTTTTGCGAATACCTTGTGGATTAAACCCAATTCTTTGTTTAAGCCTCTCGATGGCCACGGTCTGGTTGACAGAGTTGTCGAGAATGAAGGAGATGTCAGATCTGTGCTTGGTTATGGCTTGTTCCGCACGCTGTATAAACAACTCGTATCTCTGGATGAATATAAACAAGTTGATATCAAAGATGTGGTTAACAGATTCTGACATCCTAGCAACTGGACATTGTCCAGAGATTATCACATGGAGGTATATGTCACGATCACCAAAAACATAGAAAAAGATTTGATCTTGCTTAGGTTTGGCAGCCATTCCGATATATTCAATATTTAAATCATTTTTTAATGATGTGTTTTATCGACCATTCATTTTGCCATCTTCCATGTTACTGTGCTATAATTTGTTTCATTTTCATAAATATGTATTTTTACATTTCTTTGGTTTTATTAATAACACTTAAGTTTCATCACCATTTTGAATAAACAACATAATAAACCTGGACTCGCTGATCCAGTGCATTAAGTTGGTCGTTCACTGTGACTATGCTTTGCCGGGCAGAGAGAATGTTGTTTGTCTGAAATAAAAATATTTTTATCGAAAAAATTTTCAACAAACAAGAAATTCAACAAACAAATAATTAACCTATAAAATATTCAACAAACAATTGCACAGATAAAACAACAGAAATATGTGTAACAGAAAAAAAATTAAACAATAAAAATTGTTCAATATTTTAATGAACAATAATAAATATGGATTTAATATTACAATCAGCCACCTCTTAATGCCACATTATTAAGGTTTTCCAATAATATTCCTGGAAATATGTATTTTAGGAATTATGCACACATATATACAAATATATCTGCAAGACATAACAGGTTAGCTGATCAAAACCTAGTTTGATTTTCTTGACTAGTTTTTGATTTTCTTGGACAAGGCAACGCATGTTGCATGAATACAGTAAATTGATGTGTTAAACTAAAATATCCTTTTATATAAAACTAATAACCTTTAGTCCTGATTAGTTCGTCCACATAGCTTAGTGGTTTAGTGCATCGTCTTTCGGTCGAAAAGTGGCAGAAACTGATCACTAGCTAGTTGGTTGTGTCCTTGGGCAAGTCACTTAACCGACATTGACTGAACTCAACGAAATAATGGGTTCTACCAAATTGAAGGAGCATGTGATTCATATACAACACACTACAATAACCCGACGGTGGGTGCGAGGTGATCTGACGATTTTCCGTATGTTAACCTCCTTGGTTTTCCCATATACATATGTAAACATAAATATTCCATTGTATCCTAACTTATACAAGTTATCAAAGACAAAGAAGAATGTTACATATATCCTGGTAACATATTTTTTGGTTCAACCCATCAAATCTATTTTTACTAATCTATTAAATATCCTATTTTACTGCAATCTTCTTGTACAATACCTGAGTTGCGATTGATTGTTTTACTTCAGTGATTTCCCCATCATATTCAGTAAGACGTCCAATTTGGACAAGAACATCATTTTGCAATTTTTCCACTGCAATTGAGGCTGTACGTAGCTTGTTGTCACTAGCTGATTGGAGGCCTAATATTCTAGTTGCTTCAGCTGAAATGCGGATTTAAAAATTAACTTTAAACAGTAAGTATTGTAGAATTGAAATCTAACACAGACCTTCCGGCCCGTTGGTCTAACGGTTAAGTGCGTCGCCTTTCAATCGAAAGGTTGAAGGTGCGAAACTGGTCGCTAGCTAGTCGGTTGTGTCCTTGGGCAAGGCACTTTACGGAGATTGCCTGAACCCAGCGGATTAATGGGTTCTACCAAATTGAAGGAACGTGTCTGTCATATACAACAGACTGCAACACACTGCAATAGCTCCGGTAACCCAACGATGGGCGCGAGGTGATCTGACGATTGCCCGTGTGTTAACCCCCTTGGTTTTCCCATTCACGGTACCTTTATCCGAACAGCATATGTCCAGATTGCCAGAGTTGTTTTCAACGCTATTACAGAGTGCAGCCAACAAGAGACTCATTACTTTTACTCCAAAAACATTCAACTAATGTATGTATAATATCAAGCATGTTACTAGTTTAATCATGCAACCTTTAATCTAACGAGCTACAAATGACATTGAACTATTTTCCATATTAACAGTGATACTTAGTTTTACTTAGAATCACCACTAACTATTGACTCACCTGTATTTCTTGTCTGAACTTGTTGCATTGCGGCTACTTGTTGGTTAGTAACAGCTGACGTGTGCCTTATCTCCAGCACATTGCTTCCCATGTCTTCAACATTACTTCTCAAGTCATCATGGGCAGTTGTCAAGCGTTGATCTTCCTGGGTCCTGCTGATCCCTTCTTCTCTGATCTGCTGCGTCAATGTCACCACTGCATCATCGTGATTGGAAGAAGATCTTGACAGAACTTCAATGCGTTTGTCGATTTGAGCAACTCGGCTTTCAATTTGGTTGTGAAATTGCAGGTTTTCAGAATCCTGGGTTTGTACTCTCCCTTCTAAGGCCTGAAGTTCTTGGTTTACGTTTTGCATGGAGGTACTGCTATCTCTTAATTGAGTTTGCACTGCAGTCAGTCTATCCTTAAATACGCTGTTGTTTCTGGAGATGTACTGCTCAGAAACATCAAAACGTCGCTTTAAGACAACAGCTCTGTCATCAGTTTGATCAATTTTGGCTTTTGTAATGTTCAACTGATTTCTAAACAATAAAAGCATATGTAAATCATACAGCTAATATGAAATTTTATTTTAGAAATCACCTGAAATCTGCATGGTAAGAATCAATGCGATCTTGTCTGTAACCAACATTTGTGATTGACTGGGAAACCCCCAGAATATCCTTCTCCAGGTTGGTAACCACTTGGTGGAAGGATGTGATGTCACCAGCATTTTGAAACACAAGATTCCGCATGCCAATCAAGGTTTCCACCTTTGTGTTGAGTGTGGGTACAGAGTTGATGGGCTCTTGGAATGAATGAATCTGTGGATGAGTAGTGGTTGGTACATGTGTCTCCAGTGGTGAATTGTTATTAGAATTTTTTAAGGACAGTTATAGGAATAAAGGTAGTGACCAAAAATATATCTGGTTTCATTTTCATTTTTGCCACAGAAAGGCAATATCCAATGGATTTAAATTAATTTATAGCAATTTTGATTATCACATTTGCAATAAACTGCATTTCAGTTAATCCACACCGGCTGTGTTCGTTCTGTTATCACCTCAAGACGTCATTGACACTTAAAGCAGTTGTTTTCCACCTACGTCGTTGTTTGCTGTATAAATCGGCGATCACTAACTCACAAATGACACAACATAATAAAGAATACAACTACAATTGCCGTTTTCTGGTTTTTCTATTTAGCTGCCAGTCAAAGTTAGCTCCTAGCCATGTGTGTACCTAATGGGGCAGGAACAAAGACTTATGTACCATGTATAGAAAGCAGCGGATCCTGCAAACTGGAAGACCCCTGGCCCCACAAATTTGTCAAAATTCAAAAGTAGTACAACACACTGCAATATCTATGGTTGTCTGATAATTAACCTTGTCATACTGACTGTCGTTCTCCAACACACGGTAGCAATAAACAATATCCCATATCAGAAGGTATGAGAATGAGAGTTGTTACAATACTGGAAATCAACGAAAATGACCCTAATTTTCGCCTTTTTGAATGATACCGAAGAGGACGGAAATGTGTGATGATTTTTTCAATGGAGTAACATTTAAGAGTTGTTACAATAAATAAATATTTACTTCTTTACCTGAGACTGTAAAACACGAATCGCAGACGGAATTGATCGTAATTCTTGGAGTAACTTTTGCTGCCATTGATTGGGTTCTGTCAAATTGCCCAGGGGCTGATTAGTGTCGATTGAATTGCTCATATTTCTATCCAGCTCTGGTATCTCATAATTTGACAGGGCCTGGATAAAAAAAAAATTTTTTATGGTTAAAATATAACAAAATAATAAATGAAAAATGCTTACGCATAATAAAACCCAGTTATATAAATAAATTAACTATTGTGCCCGGCCACAAAAACTTAGGCTGTGAAACTGAACAAATATCAATGGGATCTAACATCTTGGATATTCAATGGAAAAATCATAGCATAAAATCGTATTGCTAGCTGGTCAGTTGTATTCTTGGGCACTGCACTTAACAGATATAGCTTAAATACTGTAGTAATGGGAGTTAAAATATGCAATGTTTACCCTATATAAAGCACCCTGTATTAGCGGCATTAACCAAACTCAAGGCATTTGGGGTATAAGGACTATGCATATTACATTGCCTTTAACTGTACCATCCATAGGGATGCATTTGAGGATTTTCTTCAACTTAAATTACCTGATCATGAGGAGGCAAAATACTTCCCTGGACCTGCTCGGATAATACCGACAGCTCAGCGGATAAAGTTTCCAAGGCGACGTTAGTTGAAGAGAGCTCTGCAGAGATCGAATTGTTAAGCAGAGTAAGGTCGGACGATCTCGCGAAACTTTCCATGTTCATGCCTGTTAGAGCAATGGTTATGTGTTAATAGAGTTAGTCAGCCATGCATTGTACAGAGAACAAACTTTATTGGAGTTAAAATTTTCAGAGAAAGGCATAGAAAAGTGTGCTATCATGCTAAAAATTAGTTCGATAGATTCAAGAACAAAGTACTAAACTTCTTAATTACAACCCTAGAAATATCAGTAAACAATCAATGCCTTTATCCATAAATATAAAGCAAGTATGATATACTTCATATTTATAGTATTTGAGAAAACAGTACTTATATTCTATAGTCAGTAGTAAGACACTGGGAAAGAAATAAAATAAAGAAAAAAGTAATTTGAGAAAAATAGGTAAAATAGTTATTATACATGGAAACATTAAGTAAAAAGCCATGCAATAAAGAGTACAAATGACCCAAGCACAGTTTGGGGCTACATAATAAGCTTATAATGGGAAGACTATTGATAGTTTGACCACTGCACTAAGAATTTTCTGTGGTTGCTTCCCAGAGCAAGGAAATTAATGGACAAAATCTTAAGTAAACAGATTGTTCAATAATTTTAAGCTATATTAAAAAACAATATTTAAAAGCAACAGGTCCAATAACCCAGAAGCGATTTAGATTACGGCAAAATAGCACCAGACCATATTACCTTCCAAGTTTCGAATGCGTCTTCTTTGGTTCCCCAGCCACCTTCTGTGTTCGTGGACTTTGGTACCAAGCTGTTTCACATTGGTTTCCAACATCTTCCGAATTGCGGAATCATTGGAAGTGCTTGTCATATTTTTAACTGCGCTTTTCATAGTTGCAAAAGACTGTGTTGTATCATCCAAAACTTGGTATAATTCATCTGCATGTAAAGTTAACCTCGATATTTCCGATTGTTGGAAGCTGACCATGTCTCTGATGCCGTTGAATTCTGATTTCATATATTGAAGTGAACTGTTGAGTTCGTTGTATTGGATTAGACTTGAAGATATTGTCATAAGGTTGGATATTTGCAAATCAATTTCTTCTCTAGACCTTTGTACAGTATCAGCAACCACAGCATCAAGTGACTCTTGTAATGTGCTTAGCTCCAATTTGGTGGCAAAATTATCTGGAGATATCAAACTGCTTCTGAAGAGCAAATCATCATCTTGTTGGTTGGGTGTGTTACTGGAGGATGATATTATGCTTCGGTTCAAACTTTGCAATGCATCTGCATTCTCATATGTTTGGGAGCTCAAATCAAGCAGTATTTCATCACTGGTTTTCAAGCTCTGAAGAAAACTTGTTTATGTTTATTGCATCATATTTTTGGACATAACAGAATGTTGTCTAAATGCAGTTCAGGCACTGATTAGCTTGGTCGGTTAGTGCAGCCAAAAAGTTGCACCTGTATGAAACTCTTCACTACCTAGTTGGTTGTATCCTTGGGCAAGGCACTTAACGGACATCGTCTAACGGAGAAGAAGGATGGGTACTACTGAATTGAAGAAACGTGTGTCAATTATACACAACATACACAGGGATAAACGTAAATATCCTATACCTAATCCTTTTTGACAAATGCTTAAAGTGTTACTAATACCACTGTTGTATTATCCTATCCAATATCCAAAGCCGGTTTTATAACAGACAGAATTGATTTATTTCTCATGAAGCCACAAACAAAAGTGTAGTTGTATTAAAGTGTATATAAATGGTTATGTATCGTAACAAAGTAAAAATAAAACAGATATCATAGTCTAAATATATAGATCATCCCACCTCAAATATGCTTGGTATAATCAATTCATGCTCAGCAATTGATAAGCTCATCTTTGAAAGTGATTCTGTGGCATTTACAATGAGATATCTTAAATCGTTAAGTTCAGCAAGTCTTGTTTGGTCTTCTATATCTTTCTCTCTCAAGCTGAAAGATTCAATAAGGTAAAAGGAGAAAAAATGCAAGTAAGTACCTATCCAGTGCTTAAATATTACAAAAAGTTGGCAGGGTAAAGATCGAATTTAATACCGGTCTGTTTAAGAACAGAATGTGGGAAATAAGATTATCGGAAAATATAGATATACTTAATTCTTTTTGTTGAATCTCTGCCTGATAATTTAATTATAGTTGTCTTATAGCACAAAAATCAGAAGTTTTTAAAACACAATGAGAAACCAAATACCGTAATTGATAATTTGCTAGTTCTCCAATTCCTTGGCTGAGCATGGAAGCTTGAAAAGCGACGCTGGCGTTTAATGCATTTAAATCCACCTTTACTTGTTCCAATTCATGAACATTGAGCCTGGGACTTGCAACCAAATTTTGGGGTGGATTTATTCCACTGACTAAATTTTCAATGTTATTTATTCGATTTTCTTGGGAATCCAATAAGTTTTTAAGATCAGTTTCTTTCTGAGTGAAAATATGCTCTCCATTATCACGTCCTCTCAATCTTTGCTCCAGAAATTCAAAAGTGACGTAACTTCCGTTTGAGGTCGGCTTTTCAACAGCACGAAGCAGTTCTTGGGGATGAAGTAACCCTGATGAATTTAAGGGAGGTTCCACAGAATCAGAGGGAGGGTACGGTCCTGTGGGATAATCGGATGGAAAATCTGGACCTGGGTTAAGTGGAACCTCCGTACCAATTTGACTGAAAATCTCCTCATGGCGTTGCGATGTCTGATTGAGAAATTCTATATCTTGTTGTATGTTCTGCAGAAGACATAAAAAAGGTTAAGTAACATCTAATTAGTATGTGTGTGCCGAACGAAATCAGATCCATTCACTTTTTTAAATATAATATCAGTTAGTCACATTTGGAGGGAAAAAAGTTTTGCCTAAAAGTCATTCATTCCTGAAAACAGACAAAAATAAAAAAAAGTGGGTTGACTGTATAATGCGTGTAAAAATAATAAAATTATCTACCCCTTTTAAGCCAAGAATGTTAAACAAATGGTAAAAAACGTATCATCGTAAATCGGTAAATCTCCGCTGCAGGGATAGACACAACAAACCATCAAGTTTGCAACGTGAAAACGAAAATGGGAAATTACTAAACGGGACTTACCCTAAATTATATGAAAACGAAAAGTTTTTTGTCGAGCCTACTGTTGAATCCGTTTGGGTTCGTCAATAGGTTGGTTGTTAAACGTCATGCATTATACTTGGTAACGCAAACCGTACCACCACAGCGTAACGAATGGCCACAATCGCCTTAACCCAGTGGATTAATGGGTTCTACTTAAACTAAAGGTACGATTTAATCATACAGAACACAGAATAATATATCCGGTAACTCGATGATCGTCTCGAGGTTATTTGACGATTTCTGGTGTGTTAACGCAAGTTTACGTATTTTCAAAATAATATCCCGGCGGCCTGTGCTATAACGCACCATTCGTTTATCCATTAACGGGGATAAAACATGAATATATTCTACTCTTTTCGAATACAAAATATAAAAGTACGATGGATCACAGGAAGCTATAAAAGCTAATGATCTTATGGAATAAGATACTCATCATGATCATCACAAGGATAAATGCAAAGGAATAAACAAATGTGTCGTTTATAATAGAAACATTGCTTTAAAAGTCATATCAAACTCACTGCAAGCAAAGAATCGTGATTTCTCCTCAAACTGACCGCGTCTGTTTCAAGGTCCGTAACACGTTGCGTTATCAGGTCATATTTCACCAGATCTGCGTCTGTAAATATCGAGGTTATTTAGTTTGTAATAAAACATGTAGTTTATTCAAGACAATGTCAAGTAGAAGTGGGAAATAAGACACAGCCAGTTCAGTCAATTTAAGTTGTTAGAATAGTTGTCTATCCAGTTATAGTCATTTTTTAATCAGGTAAAATCATCTGAATACGAATAAATCTAGGGTTGCATTGGATCTAACAAGAAGGTATAGTAAGCTCAAAAAAAGTGACGCAAAAAAATAATTCAGCCACACAAGGCGCAGTCGTGTTGATTGAATGATATATATATATGGAATGATCTACTTAAGTACACTCGTGTAGGCGAATGGTTAACGCCACCGATACACATACCAATTGTACTTGTACAGTTGAAAACTACCCTTGGGGTGAGCACACTTTTTGAATCTAGGGACAAAAATTACTTCATTCTTATAGACTGGTGGGTGATCGTGTTCTATCACTCCTGATAAAAAACATTAGATATACATACATTAAGTGCTTACAACCAGAGAGCACTGTTACGTTAAGCGACAAACTAATTTAGCTGTGACGTCGCTATTTAGCAACAAGTCGATGACACCAGGCGGGTCAGAATAAAAGACCTGGCGTGCCGGATTCGGCACGCGGGCCATAGTTTGCCTATGTCTGCTATAAGCGGTGCTAAAACTTCAATATGCATGCTATTCAATAGAAAACAACAGAGATATTTGATACTCACCATTATTAGAGACTCGCTCCTATTCGAATTTGTAATGTAATTCTGCCAAGCAAGCTATGGTTGTTTTGGTCTGGACACTTTTTTTTACTGAGCCAAGTTTCGAACACATGATAAGATCGTCAACAGGGCCGTTTTTTGTTGTATAAGAGTCGGTATATATATATATATATATATATATATATATATATATATATATATATATATATATATATATCGGTCGCGTTAACCATTCGGCCACACGACCGTACTGGAGTCGCGTCACTTAACTGATGATGTTAAATTCCGGTCAGAGATATCTCACCTTGTACTTGCTTAAGCGACTCCTCTATTGCCGCAACTGTCGTAGCAACGTCTATTAACATGTTGAAGTTGTCTCCGTTTATATCTGTTTGTGTACTTGTAGCTGAAGGAGTAATTACCGAACGTGACTTTGTTTCCAATATTGCTGTGATGTTCTGTGGTCAAAAAGTACAAACTGATAAATGTTTCCAACACCCTAATGGTCAAACGCAAAGGCTTTGGTGTCGCGTCAAATCGACAGACAAAGGGTTGGGAAATCGAAACCAACCCGGTTGCTACATGTTTCTGTCAGGGACTAGGTATTTTACCAACGTTGCTTGGACTCAGTTAAATTTTAACATAAAATATAAAAGAAAATCTGCGTCAGCTAATAGCGGGGCAAACGGTGCATAATATCGAGCCAGGTTAGCATTCGAGACCAAGCATATTGCAAGGCATATTCTGAGAAAACAGTTATCTGGATATATTTGGTTTACAGCATGTTCATTATAGGATGAAGAATTTAGGTGCTAAAATCGCATGGACCTATTTTGACAGAGGCTTCGCGCGCTCTTGAACAAATTCGATAAAAAAGTGTTATAAAACCCTTTGATTCTGTTATAACTTTCGAACCTGTATAGTGTTGTTCATGGTGCTTTGTTTGCGTTCAACAACTCTTATTGCGTCACTGAGATCCTCCAGTGATAAAGGGAAATCCCCAGTCACTATTTCGGATTCGTAAGCATCTTCCGGCATAGCTTGTTCGCTTGCTAAGATAATAGAACAACTTTATGTTAAATTAACACGCTTGGGATATTAATAACTAACTCCTCTTGTCACAGTTTGATAGATTAGTGCGTCCACTTTCAATCTAAATGTAATCGGGTCGAAACTGGTGACAACCTATTCGGTCGTGATCTTTGGCAATGCACTTAGCGGACGGACATTGCCTGAACACTGCGTATTAAAGTGTTCTACCAAAATTGAAGAAACGTCTAAATCATACACATCATACTGCAATAGATCCGGTTATAACCCGACGGTGGAGGCGGGGTGATCTGACGAATAACAATGTGAGAACACTTCCTTACATAATCCCGAGATAATCTGACGATTTTCCGTGTGATAATGCTCAGCCCCTTGCGCTTTCATTTACGGGTGTAGACATAAATATATTCCTATAATTTAACGACCTTTGTATAAAGTAGCACATTTTAATATTGGTTGAAAATAGAAAAATAATAATATACAGTGTATCTGTGCTTCGATTTAATATACAGAAAGAGTCATAGACTGCTTCCTCAAGGAGTCTATGGAAAGAGTTTTCCTTCTTATACAGACTAATGCTTGCAGTAACGCGAATACAAACGTAAGTTATTGCAAAAGTTAAAAAATTTGCGACTTACCTTTTAAAAGATCAACCTCGTTTTGCATGTTATACACGGTCTCACTCATCTCACCAAGAGTAAGTGTTCTTGATTCTGCATCAGCTATGTAGGAACAATGTTATCATCATGGGAAATGTTTTATTAATAAATAATTCCATAGCCTTTTAATATAAGCAAGTCCGACCCGTTTTATGTTAAAAAATAACTTTTTTTCTGCGTTATACATTTTGGGAGTTTATCATTCGCCGGAATATAAGGTGCAACATAATGTTGGGACACAATACCCATTTCAGTTCACAGAATCGAGGGAACCAGTTTATTTATATATCTTTTTAAACGTGTTTTCATGACTGTTGTTTTACCGTTTTTTCTTGTTTACCAATTTTTTACTAAATGTCCTGCTTCATGTTTTTATCATGGAAACAAAAATAAATTAAACTATACCGCATATTAGGCGGCCGGAAAGTTTTCATTTCATCATCTCGAAACAACTCGGTTTCAGTTAGGCCGCTAAGTTAAGAGCCTAAACACACAATGCTCTTACATCTGAGCATTTCCGTTTCCCTGTTCACCGCATCAATGCTTCCCGCAAACGACTGGAAATAAGATTCGTAGTTGGCAATAGCAGTTTCAGTTTCATTGATCCGCTGTCCGAGATCTTGTATCAGTGCCATGGTATTCTGATCGGTTTGTGCACCTAAGTACAAACTTAATATTGTCTCACAATAACCTCTTTAATTATACTTAAATATTTTTATTTTACGTTGTGGTAATGCTCGTTGACTTTTCTCGTTCACGGGGATAAATCATATCTTATTCTATATGTCAAAACCAGTTTTGCCAAATAAGCATATAAGTGCAATAGAATACTTAATCAACCATTAGGTCCATGATACCTGGCAACTTAAATAAAATTAAACAAGTTGCTGGGCGCTGTGATACGATATACCTTGATTTGCAGTTGCCACAGGAGAGAGATTTATACCGGTAGCTGGCAGTATTGTGTGATTGTTCGACGATTGTAGCGCGTTAACAATGTTCTGGATGCTTGCACTCTGCCGTTCTTGGAGTTCTAACGATAGAAATGTTACTACAAATTATTATCTGTCTAATTATATCTGTTTAAAATCAGTTAATTAATGGGTTGGGCTATTAGTGGGAGGGTCCTGAGATCAAAATCAGGGTGCTTTCTAGTCGCATGTGTGTTTTTGTCAAAAGCAAAGTTTATTTAAAATCCCAGTAAATGTATTAAAACAAAACAAAATGCCATCTACCTATAGTGAACAAAACACTAATATTGCGCAAAGGATGACGTTGGGTTAATCGTTTGAAGACGTCAATTAAGGTAAAGATATACTGGTGGTGAACGTGATGAGCCGTGAGCTTCAAATTTAGAATTTTTCGAGGTGGGTTTGCGGTCTGGAAAATCTCTTACCACATATTATCAAAGATAAGGACAGTTTATCTTCATTTGACAGTTTTTTGTTGTATAAATCAACCGCATAGTTTAAAGCGTAGCTCAGGGAACGTACAAAGATTCCGACAGAGGGGTACGTGCCAATAAAATATCATTTTAAAACTTGATTTATCCGCTTTGTATTCCCTGGATGGTTATATTACCGGAGACACTTAAAAGGTTTATTTACGTTACGTCATATATTCAACACACCCAGTCGTATTCATATATTCTAGAACCTTCTATTCTGTCCAGCCTTCGCTGCATATCGTCGTTGCTGTTCTTGAGATATGATATCTCGACGTTCAAATTGTCAATCGATCCTTTGTTCTGTTTCGACCGCATTTCGTTCGTATCGATGTCTTGCTGGACATCTGTGAAAAATATTTAAATTTTGTTTTATTTATTTTTGTTAATCTGTTTTTTTACCAAACCAAGTTTCGAACCCATGATTGGTTAGGCACAAGGACCGTTTTTGTATATAGCTGTTGGTATATGTATCGGTCGCTTGTTCACGTAGAGACCACATTGGTTTGTGGCTTTGATACTCGCCTTGGCTAAAAAAATCTCTGAGAAATATAGATATCGTTGTCGCAATGAAATAGGCACTACTAAAATGGTTACTGTAAAAACTAAAAGAAATTACTAAACCACCCTAACGGCGCTGAATTTTAAACTACAGGAATGTAAACATTTTGTAATTCACTAAATCACCCTATTGTTGGTATTCAGAGAAGATTTAAAACTAATTTCAACTTTATATCTTTTTTGTCTTTGTACACATTTTATTAATAACTTCTTTATTTGTTTGTGTATTTGTTTGTAATTTATTAATAATAATAACTGTGTAATAGGTTACTATGTTTTTAATCTAACTGTGCACACGCATTATTATGACGAATACTTTAGGGCGTTGCAACTATGAACTACCCTGGGTTTTCCCATGCTGGAGACAAACATGAGTTTTTTTCTTGTGATAATTTGCACTTATAAAGGGCAAATTGAAATTCGCATCCGGAAAGCGGCATGCATAAACGCGTAAGGTTTACATAAATATGTTACGAACCGCGCATTCAAAAGTCTGCCCAATGGTTACGCCAACTACATTTTGATAAACGTAACTTTAAAAATAACCCTGTTTTTGCAAAAAAGGTATCTGTCGAAAAATGTGTAGCTACAAAAACAAAATCACTCTTTGCCAAGCCGCCCCATTAACACTTGCTTACATGTCGAGGCAGTTGTATGTAAACGATAGCACAAGCAGAATCGGCACTTTGATGGTTACAACCGAACCACGTCTCATGGGATTTATGTTGAATTACCGGAAACGACGTCCAAGATCTATTCAATCTATCTTTCCACTGCCACGCGATATATAAACTATAAGCTATCGCGTGTTCCCCAATATTTTACAATATACTAATTTCATAATCGAAAACTGGTGACACAAAGATTAATTTCTGTCAAATCGTCTAATAAAGAGAAAGCATGAAGTTTGTATATGTCGGTTGATATTTTTGTTCCGTCAATACGCATATCCTTTTATAGCGTACCCAAACATTGAGTTATTAGACTGAAATCAGCAAATTAGTATGTGTAACCGCAGTAGACTACTGCCGTAAAAAAACGATACAAAAATCTTAGTGGAATCAATCATTTTCATTTTAAAGGTGGTAAAAACTATTTGACTTCTTCTAGCTTATCTTTGGCACTTTAGCTGTTTTTATGTGTAATATATCAATTTGGCAAGCATTTCGCCTGATCACCCCCACTGTAACAGTGTTACGGGTCCAGTGCAATGTTGCTTTAAAGCTTGACCTACACATACACTCAGTGTAAACACAAGGTCACATTGCATATATGTGTCAGCATGGAAGGCAATTTGTGTAACTAAGGTTAACGGGGTCGACTCATGTAAGGCATATGCCATATGCCATTCAAAATTGTATTGAATGCCGAAACAATCACGGGTTTAACTTTTGAATAGCTAAAACTAACATAATGATATTTGGTCACGCAATGATTAGGCAACATTGGATGGGGCAATAGCAAAACTGTATGTGCAAATTAACTTACGACTTAATCTTTCCGCCAATGTGCTGGAGAGCGTGACGCGAAGGTTATTCCCCACGTTTCCCACCGACGCTGACACTCTTCTCAACTCCGCCTCCATCATATTCAATCGTCGAGCGAACACAGAGTTGAAAAGTAGCGGGTTTGGGGCGAACTGCGCGAAACCGTTACCCTGTCTGGATGGGTTGGTTTGTGTTCCTTGACTGGCAGTTCGACCGTTTGGAACCCTCGGTGCGATTTGAGGTATACGTCGGGAACTCTGTGATGTGTAGGATGGTAAACTCATGCGGAAAGAAGTATATTGCTAAATAAACAATATTTTTATTGAACAAAGCTGAGTATTAAAGGTCGCCTTATTTCAAAACGGATTAAAGCCGATTAGTCAAACTTTCCTAAAACACACTTCGCTTGCGTGCGTGCTGATAACAAAATAATACAAAGGATTAAGTCGGCCATCTGATTGTGTACTTTTCCATTTAAAGGCAGATTTCGAGGTCAACCGAGAAGGATTGTACAATTGGAAGTTTCTCCGGTGCGATCTTGCGCGGCGATGAGTGATAAATTGCAACACAATCCTACCTGCAGAGTAACTCCTGGTGGTAACTGCCCACATGTCGAGTGTATAAGCAACAGTGCTAATAAAAAGCCTTGAAATAACATTCCGAACTTTTATATTTCAACACGGATTTTCTAATCGCTTTTGGTTTTCTGACATATAGCGCAAATAGCGTCCACCATAGTGACCTTTCTGGACAGAAAGAATTATTGACAGACTGGGCTATCATTGATATGTGATGCGTCTTATAAGTAAACCTAATTATTTGATAAGCACGAATCGCAATCGGTCATTCACCTTCCGTTCTTGTTTCGTGGCACATGCCAAGAAACAAAACCAAAACCGCTATTTTTTGCAAAATATAATTGCCAAAGAATGTTATGCTTGCACTTAAACATTTGGATGCTGAAATAATAAATCTATCTGCTCTTCCTTTGACAGCTACTCTGTCGGAACACCGTGTCTATTCGGCGAAGGCCTATGTTTAAAGTAGGAAACCGGGCATTGATGCGAGACGGGCGTCGATAGAGCTAAAATGCTCGAGATATCCGCTGCCAAGACCTTTTCGCTGTGTACCATAACCGACTGTATTGAAAGTGCCCACTGACATTTAAGCCCCGTTTACACCAAACTTGCGAGCGCAGCGTACTCGGCGTAGCTCGGCGCACGACCGTTTACACCAAGCGCAGCGTTTGCAGTGAACCGATGTGTATATAATGGTTACGATCAAAATGTGAATTGAGAAGCCAAATTAAGTTTTAACAACCGGTGTGCTGTTAACAACAGCAAAATGCAACAAAACATTTTAACTACCTGCACAATAGGTATCCTAATTATTACGCATGTTTATATGACTTATATAAAAACGTATGATAATATACACGTTTGCGTACAGCACTTTTGGGCAACCGCGTTCACTACTGATTACATCACTAAGCATAAACTTTTATAAAGCCTAGCCGTTTACTTTTGTTTTGAAAGTTTAACACCAGATAATAATTAAATGAACAATAAAAATGTGTTATGTTAGAAACTGAACGTAGATTGGATTTTAAAATTTATTCTTTTGTGGAAATAGAGACATCACATAGCGTATAAACAAGGAGGTTTTTCTACAGCCCCGGAGAAAAAACTCTTCGGACAGCTCGATATTTTCCATCATAAATGTTGAGCTAATTATTACAGTAAATATAGTATGTAATTTGGCAGAACCAATAGATGTGTTTACATAAATGTCTTTACAATACAGTTTAAAAGCTGTAGGCTACAAGCATATAAGTAAAAGGGTAAAATATTACCCAAATTTATGTACAAGTTGTTTACTCGCTGGTGAATTGCATGCAGCAATACAGTTTTGTTTTTGTACGACTGTTGTGTATAAGTTTAAAGATACTTAAACTAGTTTAAGTATCTATTTAAAATTAGTGTAAAGTTTGTATTCTTCCATTGAAAGCGTTTAAAGACGACTTTACCGTATCTATGGAAACCAATTCTTGCCATAGAAATATATTATAACATACTCTCGCTACGCCCGTGAAATTCGCTACACGAGCGAACTTCGGCGTAGCGCAGCTCGACTTTCTGAGCGTGCGCTCGGCGTACGCCGGGCGAATATTTCTTTGTTTGTTTTATGGTCGCTGCGCTGCCGTACGCCGAGCTACGCTTGGTGTAAACGGGGCTTTAATATGAATTTAAATCTGTTAGGTATGCCGACTTTTAATATCATAACGTGCTGCCATACATTCTAACAAACCTTGTAGTGCCAATATATATCTTTTGTACGGGGACTTACTACGTCTAGTGTAACCTATTTCTTGATAAAATTATCACTGTAGTATGCTAAAGAGGTAATTAAATTACAATAAAATAAACTAAATTAAGATGGTTTAGCTCGAGCAGAGACACGACTATGGTAATGTGTTATCGATGACTTAAGTAAAATTTATTAAAATATTTCACATCAAAACAAAATTCCTTTATTCATGGCATTTTAACTAAATACGACACAAAATGTATAGAGCCTATATTAAGAAAAACAACTATTTATTTATTTATACCAGGGCAAGTTTAGGACCCATAGAGAACTGGTCGCTCGGTAATATTGTTATTATGGCAAGCTTTATGTGAATCAGATAGGTATATCATTGGGTCACACGACCGAACTGTAAAATAAATCTACAACCTTCCCCATAAAAATTATTTTAGTATTTCGATGATAATGGCGCGAAAAAATTGTTTATGTTTTTCTTATGAATGAAAAGTCAGCTGTGTTCGTTTATTGACCGGCTTTTAAGAAGTTGTTTTGGATTGCTAAAATCGAATTTAATTGGTATTACCTAATTCTGCAGAATAATTATTATTTCGTAGCATTTACTTTAAGTCTAATGCCGGCTGGAAATCAAATCGTTTTTTTAATTCATCGTACGACTGCTAAGAGGCAAGAAAGTGATCACGAAGTTTGGAAAAAAGACCTACATAACGCTGCCTGCAAACTTTTACTCCACTTTGAAAGTTTGGATTATAAAGCTTTAAACTGGAATATAAAAGTCGGATCGGTCGAAAATGAAAATGATCAATTTAAATGGGGCTATAAATTCGCTAAGAAAGCTGGAATACAGTTCCATAATCTTTGCGATTTTAAAAAGCTAAATTCTGAAAATGTTAAACTTTTTGAGCAAGAATTAAATTATGACGATGAGGAGGAACAGATTGAATACAGCGCTCACACTTTGGTGGAAAACTTGATCACTTTAGCCCATGATTTTCATTGGGAACACCTCGAGATTATGTCGCCAGTGAAACCACTTAGAAAAAGAAAAAGCAGAGACATGGAATCCCGCAAAAGGAGAAGTAATGGAAAAACAAATATTGCCGAGATCACAGCAAGCGGGAATTACGTCTTCATTGTTGGTCCTGTACCAAAGAGCAAAGATGAATTGGGAGATTATTTTGGATGGGAGGTGGATACATTAGCGGAAGTAACAAGGATTCTGATGCCAGCTCATCTATCTCATCATTTTCGGGAAAAACACAACATCCGACTCTATTGGTTGGACACTAATTCAAAGGTATTCTAATGTTATATTCTAATGTTATAGTATAACATTCAACAGGGGGAAGCATATTATTAGCCCAGGGATGTCCAACCTTTTATTGTAATGGGCCGCATTGTCACTTAAAATAATTCAATGGGCCGCAAAACCTATTAACTTTCAATAAAAATAGCAGGGTTCGAATTAATGGTTTTGAAATGATTTGCGAAATGCGCGGATAAGAAGCGCGCTAAAAAAATTTGGTTATGATAAATTGCCTTAAACAACCAGAAAGATATTTATTTCATAAAGCAGACAGTACCGTTATTTAGTAGCAGTAATGATAAATTGCAATAAAATCATAAATAAAGGAATCGAGGTATATTAACTAGGGCTGCGAATTAACGGTTAATTTAAAAAACGGTTAACTGATGTAAAAATAATCGGTTAACCGTTAACCGATTTTCTTTAAACTACCATCAAATCGGCACCGTTTTTGGCCAAAAAAGTTCAGGCAGCCGTAAAGGGCAGCAAAAAAATAACGCGCGTGATTACCGGCATTATCGGGTCTTATTTATGCGTTACTTTATAGTTTTTAAACGTCACCTTAAGACACATAGTATAACTTTGATTGTAATGCGTAATATTGAGTCAAAAATCAAACAATCAGGTGTGAATGGTTGCTTATATTACGTTGACAATCAAACAATCGACGTGTGAATGGTGCATATATTACGTTGACAATCAAACAATCGACGTGTGAATGGTTGCTTATATTACGTAATAATGAAACAATCAAGTGTGGAATGGAGTTATGTATATTTGAAGATTATTAAAACGCAATTACGCCCAATTAAATGTGGGCGGTAAAGTAACGTTAAAAAACGGTAAAAATTTGACGTGACGTTAATTTTTCGCAGCCCTAATATTAACGCATAATGGCGATTATTTCCTTGTGATAGCAATGCTTATTATACGCCAATAATGCAAAGTAAAGCCAAGGTAAATAAATAATGTTATGTTGAAGGCAAATGATGTTATATTAACGTGTTGAGGATTTATTATTAAAAGTGCGCGAAATCAGTACCGGTAATTTATATTTTCGCGATTTTGTTAATTTTTGTAATTCGCGAACTTTAGAAAACGGTTCGCGATCCCTATATTTCAACCCTGAATGGGTACATAAAGAAACAATTAAAAGCCATTAATTTCATCTTTAAAAAAAGAACCAAATAACACACATATAGAAAGAAACAAAAACTTATTTCTGCAATACAAAGTCAATGAGATAAGTGTTTGTCGTCCGTCGGTTTCTTTCTGCAGTTTTGATGTTTACTGCGTCCCTAAAAGCTGACTGACACATTTGAATTAGGCCAAGATTTAAAGTTCAAAATACTACTTGGAGTAAAATCTCAGGTGGGCCGCACTGGTTGGACATCCCTGTATTAGCCTTTCCCACTATCACTTGAGACTTCACTTATGTAACAGTTTGCTACTATTTAAAGAATCATCAAATTTTAAAAAACTTAAATGTCAATACAGTGCATTTGTCAAAAAATATTACAATTTTTACAGTGTATAGAAAATTTATGTAAATATTGTATAATTCCCAACGCTTATACTGAGGTTTTATATGTTGTACTGATTACAATATGCAATTTGCGGTATTAGGAGCCTATGGGCTACATCTTTGATCTTTAATATAGTAATCTTACCCAAAGTTATACTAATGTAAATATATGTATATTGGTAGACACCTGAACTGTTTGAAAAAAAAGGACCAGCTGGATTTTCTGTGATCGAAGAGTTTTTGAAAAGCAATTCTGGATGTGTGATCCCGATTTCTTACCTCAATGATATTGTTGCATCGGAAGTCAAATTATCCTTGGGTAAGTTTTAAATCAATTAACTTATTCTAAGGTTTATTTCTTGGGTTAGTAAAACAACGAAGCATTACAATACACAAATAGCTACACTTTTAGTTTAAACCAAAGCTGTTTCGGTCAAGGCCCAGAACACAACCAACCAGTCACAGACTTTTATTGATCGTATTTGATTTATTCTTTACAATTTCTGCAATAAGCTCTTCTGCTGCAGGGTTTTCTGGAACCAACTGTCTTCGTGATCAAGAGAATATTGCTCCATTGCAAAGTGGAAAGCTCAGGCGTATTTTTTCTACCTCCACGAAATTGAATCATCTTTGCACAATTGTGAAACCATTTCAACCAATTGAGTTCCAAGCTTCTTTTATCTTTCCTAGTTGTGGTCCTACAGTTAGCGCAACTTGTACCGTTTTATGCACAACATCGCAAATTAAAAATACTGCAATCCAAAAGAGGCATTCTGCATTGCACAGTACAACTGATGTGGTTCAAAATGATTTAATTTCATTTGGGATATCTCAATCAAACAAATTATTCTGCATTGAAGCGCCCTCTCAAGTGGATCAGGGATATTATTCTGCAACTGTCAATCAAGAAGCATGTCAATTTTCTGTCATTGGCCAATTCCCTGTATCCGTATTTCCACTGGATTCATTATCAGGGTTTGGTGTGATGTGCATATTCAGCGATTCAGAGTTTCAATCAAACGCTGAGGAGGTAACAACTGCCTATGCTGTTGTGGAAAAATGTCAATCTTGCTGTGGTGATACCACACTAAACCAGAAGTGCAGCATCTTCCACAGATACGGAATATTACAAGTGATCAGCAGAAAATGTGCAACTATATCTTGGATAAGGTAATTTTAGTTTAATTACTTAGTAAATATTAATTTATGTAGGCAGTGCCTAAGTGTTAAAGTTTTTGAAAGTAATTTTTTCTCATTGCAAAAACCGTATAAATGATACAGTGCCAAGTGTTATTAATAATATATTTTAAACTGGTATGTATTTTTATTAATTTTATAGTGAGACGCACATAGCCGAAGTTGCAGATTTAATCAAGACATATTCTTTAAATCTGGACAATAATTCTCAAGAAATCAATAATTTTGTTCAATCATGCTGTGAAGAAACCTCGTTATTGGAACCAGTGCAAAGGAATGGGGAGATAGAAGACCAACAAGAGATAACACTTGAAAGTAAGATTACCTTTGATTTGCTCTAAACTACAAGATTAAAAAAGTTACAAAACTGTACTCATGCAAGTATACAAGGTTTCGGCTTGAGAAACATTTTAATATAAAGTTAATGTTGTGTTGTATGATTAAAAAATAGTGTTTTTTTAATACAGTTATAAAGACTAATAAAACAAAAGCTAGAACACACCAATCAATATAAACTTGCATACATGAGTAGATGATAAAACATTTGTATGAAACAGGGCATTGCCCTTAAATTTATAAACTCTACATTTTCCAGCTGATGAACAACAATTCACACCCAACATGCTTGAAACTTGGTTTGACAGATCTAATAATTCAGACAAGTTCACTCAATTCACCACTCAGCTAAGGTAAGTCATGCCCACTGGCATCGCTTTTTAAATTAACAGTTTTAAGCACATATATTTTTTTGTTTCAATAGATTTGTAAGATTGTCCTTTTTTACTTAAATTTGAACTAAAAAAATTATGTTAAGCACCAGCTGAGTTATATACCATCATCTCCAATGTACCTGGAAACATTCAGATCTTTTTAAATTCTGATCACTCGATTTTTCATTTTTATGAATTAACGGATTTATGTATAACTGTGTCGGTGTTTATGAAAAGATTGGCAATAGTCGCATTGTAAATTAAAGGTAATTACGAATTGGAAAGTGTACTACCATCACTGCAACTTATTACTCATTTCTTATATGTGTTCGATGTACCTATATATATATTAATATCTCATTCATAAAATATAAATATTATATTAATCGAAATAGTAACTGGTAGCCTACTTTATAAATTGTCATGAATTAGACAATTGTATCTTGTGTTCTATCAATTTGTATCAGTTTTGCCAACAAACATTTATTCTAGTACCCAACACAAACCACCAAGTTCCGTGTCTTCTGAAGAAGCTGAATTTCATAGTTCCATTCTATCTGCTATGCAAGAAACATACAATAGTAACACTGCTAAAGACCAGGTTGGTTCAACAAGTTTGTTTATATACTTTACTATTTATGTGACATGTCATGACATATATACCGGTGGGTTGGATGCAGAAAAATAATGCATTTTGATGCAGTTTGCACCAAATTACTACGACTCTCCTAACCCTGATTATAAGGCATTATCCCAACATTACACTAGAGATGGTACTTTGTACACATATAGATTCTACCTACAGGCTACTGATCTTAAAATTTTGAACAATTAACCGTACGTAAGCTAATTCCTTTTTCATTTTTAGGGTTCTTTGAAAGCAGATATAACCGCTGTGAAAAGTTGCAATTCTATTACAGGTAAAATTGTAGGGCAAAAATGATTTTTTTATTTAATATATTGTGTTTAGTTTTGTTTGATATAAAGGTTTTGTTGGCAGCTTATTTCTTTTGATAAAAGATGTGGAATAAAATTAACCTAGTTATTTTAATGCCTAATATATTTGGGTGACATAGCTTCAGTGGTAGCGTACTGAACTTTCAGTAGGAAGGTTGCAGGATCGAAACCAGCCACTTGATATTTGCATGTATACTTGGATGAGGCATTACACATACAATGCTTGAGCTCGGGCCCAGTGGTTTAATACATCAAACAAAGTTCATACTACACACAACACACCTCTGACTATGGTATTCTGATGAGTAAACAGCACATCTTAAAGTTTCTAACCCCTGTGATAAACATTAAAAACCAATCCAATTGCCTTAAAATGAAACAATCAAATATCAAAAGAAATGTATTCTCTCAACAGATGTTAGTGATGCCATGATATTCGAATACAAACTAAGTCTGGAGAAGCTTGCTGATGCAAACCAATGCAGACAGGATGCTCACAGTATTATGCAACTGCTGTGCAAGTACTGTGATAAAGAAGGTAAGTTCAACATGATGTTTGCGTTAATCAGCACCAAAATTCATTAAATTTCGGGCGAGTAAGAATTTACTTGCGTGTTGAAGCTCATGTTAGTAGCACGAGTAAATCTTTTATGCAAGTAACGGGGGTAAATCTTTTAATTATAGACTCCAGTATTCGGACACGCCATGTGTATAATAAAACGGTTTAATACTCGCACAGATTTTTGGCCCTGGTCAATATTCAGAGCAGAATTGTTGATTAATTGAGCAATTGTTAAATCAAAACCAGGGTGTTGAATACTTTAGATATATTATAGAAGTATACTTTACCTCTAAGTGTGCATACAATGTTTAACTTAAGTGATTTGCTCAGATAAAAAGCAATGTCATATTCATTGGTTGTGACGGTCACAATTACATTTACAACTGACTTGACCCTATCCAACCTATGTATTAGTTTGTTATTAAAAATTTAACCACAATGAAGAATTCATTTGTAGACACAGTTTATTTGAATACATTTTGTATGTGCGGGAGTTTAAAACTCATTAATCATTTTTCAAAAACAATCAGGCATTCCAAGAGATGACTCTCAGCTGCAGGGATTGTTGACAACAATCTTTCTCTCTGCTACGGACATCAGAAAAAAAGAAGTCGAGTCACACCACAAAATTGCTGAGTAAGAACATGATAAGACAGCTGTTTATACACAAATGTCAAAAAGATGTTTATACATCAGAATACCTTATTCAAACTTTACCTGATTCCCACATCAGAATATTTTTCCCATAGTCGGATTACCGAAAATAACATTTCCTTTTGTTTAACCTATTATGTCCCTTACATCATCGGCGTACATTTAAGTGTCGCTTAGAAACGACTATTAAGTTCAAGCATTCAAATTTCTTTCAACTGGCTGTTTGGTGTCTTTTCCTTTTGAACAACAGTCTGTGAATTTACCCCAATAG
>CH003313.1:1118901-1176442 GCA_000149265.1 Ciona savignyi | reverse complement strand
CCATAATATAAGACCATTTTCAGAATACACTGAGTATCGCCGTGTCTTTGCAGTGTATGTCTACGTGTCTAAAAATTCCCGGTACTAAATTTAATCTTGTTTGGTTTTACTGAACTGGGGCAAAGGCCATAAAAAACCATGCCTAAGTACAACGGCAAAGTATAGATCCTGTATCACCTCACCCATACACACAAATGATCATGCATTGATGATTCAATTCCCCAGGTGTAAGATGCAGTTGTTGCTGCGATTGGAATGGTTGTCATACAAACACACAAAGTCAGAAGCCGACACTGAATACGATGAAAGTCGCTTTGTGGAAGAAGTCGTACAACTGTTAAGAACCATCTCTATTGCCGATGGTGTGGAGAATATGGCTGCGTTTTTACAAGAAACAATTGTTGAAAAGTAATCAAAAATAGTATAAAAGGAAGATTTTATGACTGCAATTTAACTATTACCTCTATAATAGATACATGTGAAAATTAGATTGCTATATACCTATTGATGTGTCAATGTAGGCATTATAGCAGTATAAGTAACACCATTTAATTTTTAAACTACTGAAAAAGCATTAAGTTTGCACGCTGTATGGTAATAAACTGTTAGTCATCAACAGAATATTATTTAATACTCCCAAAGGTCTCAAAATCTCTTTAAGTTTAATGCAATCGTGAAAAATTCAACCAAGCAATAAGCTTAAAATAAGACACCTGAGTTTTAAACTACAAATCATGTTCAATTTCCTACTACATCTGGTAATAAACCATGCACATGAAACCTCCATAAACTTGAATTAAATCAGTTGCCAACCTTCTCCACCTCTTCCCCAGTTATGCTGAGCGATGTGGTGGATTGCTACACGAGGTCCACAACGACTTGATGCTCAGAATGCCTCAGGTTTGGAATATATTTAGTTTTGCTATTTATTCTGCCTCTCGTTTTGCTATTTATTCTGCCTTCTTTGGCCAAAATAATTGTGCCAATACTTTGAATGTAATAAAGAAGCGCAAAAATAAAATAACTTAAACTATTCCCCATATTTTATTAAATGCGATATACAATTGATGAAAGAAGTACTACACTATTGCCCATTGAACTAAATTAGTTGCTTAATGGCAATTTACTGGGTGGCAGTGGCCATTAAAATGTGTTGAACATTTTAATCCGAAAGAGATGTAGCTAATTTTTTTTAATCCATTTATCTGATGTTTTAAGTCATGGAACCTAAGCTTGGTTTCGAAGTTATGGTCACAATTCCAGTCATACTGGTGTCTTATACATTTATACACAGAAAACCATATTATTAATTTTCATATAAGTTACATAGCAGAATAAAATTGCATATGTCAATATGAATTCCAAACCATTACAATACCATTCTATCAAGTATTTTCCCCATCCACCACCCCAGGTGTTGGAGCAATATGGTGCGGACGGGAGTGTGGATGAGAGCTTCTATGCCCCGTTGTCCAACATAGCCAGCATCAAGGCACCAAGCACAGGACCCTTTTCAGCACAAAGCTCCGTGAACAGTCAATGCTCCAATGATTCTCGGATAAACAGGAGGTATTGTTGTTCCCTCATTGTTATTGGGGTAGTTCTGGAAAACACGGTAGCAGTACTACACATATACTTAAGGTCAAATGAGATTATCACTAAAAGTGTCTTTTATTTATCACAAAATCATTGTAAAAATTATTTCCTTCATTTCATGTGGCCAAATCCCCTGCTTTCATTGTATTTCACTCCATTGTTATATTAGTGTTGTTTTGTTAGCAGTAAAAGGTGCATGTGTGCATCATACTGAAATGCATAGATATTGTGATATTATTATTCAGTTCCTATATTTTGCATAGATATTGTGATATTATTATTCAATTCGTATATTTTAAATTGGTATTGAGATGCTAAGCTGTCTAAAGTGGTATTTGTTGGACAGCTCTTAGGATGTTCAGTGCAAGTGATTTTCAATTCCTTGGGTGTGCCCACTTCTTTATGCAAATGTTTAAGGGTTACCATTTTTTGGGGTTTCTAAAAAATAAGATTGAATGATAAAGGGTTTGAAGCTTGTTGCTATCTAGTTAAGACACTTTGCTGAATGTCGGAAATTGCCTGAAATCATCAGATTAATAAGTTGTACTAAATTGAAGGAACAAGTAACCCGACGGTGGGCACAAGTTTATCTGACGATTGCCTGCACTGGGATGAACATAAATATCCTAACCTTAAAAAGAATGATACCCATTTTTTGATTTTGCCGAAAATATCTGTAAATTGTGGAACATGGTAATCTTCCGCTGAAGTCAAAGTTTCATGTTCAAACTTACTTTCTAGAAACTTCCGTTCCCGTCGAGCTTCCCACATCAACCAGATCACCACGCGACAGATCGTAATGCCGCATCAATCCAAGGATACCAAATGGGCAAGGTGGGGAATTGTTAATCATGACAATTAACTATATTTGCCTGTTCCGGTTAATCCAGATTAATCCTCCGTGCCCATAACTAGCCCACCCCACTCAAAAGGTGTGGACAACCTAACAGTCAAAGAAATCGAACAGTTTCCCTCACCTCATAGTTGTATCTTAAATCTTTTCCCAATGACAAATATACAATGTCTCTATTATATAGAACTTTTTTAAATAATCTTATATTTTTTTGTATACAAGCATAGTTATTTTTGGTATTGAAAGGGCTGGGTTTACTATATATCTATCGTCTTTATTTGTTACCTATAATTTAATTGCATCTGCATAAGTACATGACAACCCAGAACAATTCCCTTTATTTTTTTGAGTTTTTTTGAACCAAAATGTTTTAAAAACACAAAAGGAATAGCCTTAAAGCACTCTAATGTTTTATTTTTGTGATGCGTATTTGCACATTTAAATGTACTATAACAGTAGTACTAGAAATCATCGTACCATGAATAATATGCATTTCTTCATTATTGCGAAGCACACGCAAAAATAACAACCATGGACTACATATAGACTTATTATTACATACTTATTTTATTATTTATATATGTTTTTACACACCTGCAGAACAAAAAGTGTTGAATCAATTCGAGCAACTTTGGCGTCAAACGCTAACAAAACTAACAACCGCACTCACAAGGTAGAAGAACCACCGAAGGAATCATCTGCCATGCAAGATATCGACAAAGGAGGTAGGTGTGGCTCTGTAGTAGCTTGATAAATACTAGTTAATTAATAACATTCAAGATGGCCCCAATTTTCCAGTCTTATTGTGCTGCAATTATTTATACAGATTTCGAAGTTTAGCTGATGTATTATTTGTGGGAAAATGTATTTTGAATATATTTTCCTTCCATTTACTTTTAAATTATGGAGGATTCCCTTTAATTGTTGTCTATATCATTGTGCAGTATCGCAAGAAGTGGTTCGTGTTCGTAGAGATTTGTTCGCATCTCCTTCAAAATCAGCGCGCAAGAAATTGAACAACTTGATGCAAGCCAAGAATAGCAAAGCCACCAAGGGTGTTGTTCGGAAAGGTAGGACATTGTGTCGTGGGTTTGAGGCAATAGCAGGTGTCAATAGGTGCCCACTCCTTTAATTGTACAAACCAGAACATTAGATCTATAATACTAGGAATAACTTTAAGTTGTTTAAACTGCACTTGTGCCTTGTAAGTTAAACACCTGGGACTTAATGTGTAAACATAATGCTTTTAACTTAAAATCAAATCATTATAACCGTACCAACATGCACACTATTACACAATAATGCTATTCTACTACAATGATCCCTATTTTACAACATACCCCAATCCTGCCCCAATCCGCTCCTATTAACCCTAACCATTCACCACAATTTCCCCTAATTCTGCTTCAACCCTCCCTCTATAATAACATATCCTACTCCTGCCTTAACCCGCTTCCTATTAACCTAAACCTTCCTTCTATGATAACACACCCTAATCCTTCCCCTTATTAACCCCAACCCTACCACTATTATAAAAAAACACAAAACCCACACCCAAGCACGACTGGCCCTGATTCACACTGACCAACTAAACAAGTCGACTCCTCCATTCCCAGTTGTGGAAGAGCGTCGTTTGCGCCGAACATCGGTGATCGACACACCGATCGCGAAGCAGAAGTTCACCGCGTTGGCTCGACAGCGGATGAGGTCGAGGAGGAGCTGTGGAACGCCGGATGTTGCTCCTGATCACACGATCGTTGAGGAATCCCCGATGAAAGAGGAAGAGACGCAGAGGATCCTCCCACATGCAGCTGCGAAGCTCAGAAGGTGAGAGGAAGTATTGTAGGATGTCGAGTAACGTTCAAATCACATTAGGATATCCATCTGTTATACCCGTTAATGAGAATATGTAGGTCGGTTGTCACACGGGTAATCGTCTTTACTTGAGCTAATCTGTTTAGGTTTTTTATTTGTATTGGTAGATTTTGCTGAAAAACTGTACTAATACACAACATATTGCAATTTTTCCTACTAATGACTTATAACGTCGTCTGGGTATTCCGATGTGAAGCATAAAGCATTCTTCATATCCACAGGAGTCCACGACATGCTATAATGCTCACACGCCGACACTCCTTCTACCGTGATGACGTTGGGGGGAAGTCCCGCACAGTAGCGCGGGCCGAGGTGGTACAGCAACACCATGAAGCTGCTCCTCCAACTCCTAGTGCTGCCAGATCGAAACAACTCAGTGATGCCGGATCAAAACCTCCGTTCTCGCCCGGCAGTTTGCTGTTCAAATATACAGGTCCAGGACAGCGGAATATCGGGCGGAAATATGCGACGGAAAACCCACAGCGCACAAGACGGAGATTGAATTTAGTGTCTACACCATTGTCCGATACATTCAAGCCCGTCGCAAAAAATCTGTTTTCATCAAATCCTGAAGATCAAAATACTGAAATATCAGTGGCAACCTCTGCTCCACAACCCTCTGTAAAAGCGCCACAAAAATCAACTGATTTTGACGGTAATGCGCCACAGCCCACGACTCCACCGGGAATACCAACACCATTTGCAGCATATCAGGACTCAGATGGTTTAACCGATGTCTTTGTTTCGCCGGACAGACTAAGTACCCATGCAACCCACAAATCACCCAATCAGCAGAAAGGTTCTCACAACTTTACAACCCCGCAAAAACCCGACACAAATTTTACAACCCCACAAAAATCCCATATAAGCTTTGCAACTCCGCAAAAACCCCATCCAAGTTTAACACCTCGTAAAAAACAACCTGTTACCCTTGTAACCCCTAAAAAACGACGTGACACCATACCAGCCGCACAAAGACCAGTACTATCCACGGAAGCAACCACATCGAAACCAGGAATCATGACGTCGCCGAATCGTAAAACCTCACCTCGCCGATCACCGCGTATTCAGCAGATGGGGAACATCTCACCCGCACCCACCAAGCTAACAGGGCCCATCGACACCTTCGTCACCCGAACCCCATCCTCGTGCAAGAAGCCCCCGCACGTACGGCCCCCGCCACCCCCGCCGTCGTTATTAAAGCGGAAACCCTCACCGATTGGCGACCACATTCAGAAATGGCCGCGAAAGAAAAGACTCAACTCTTCCCCAAATTTGCCGTCCAAAAGGATCCGCAAAGACAGTTTGGTGAAACTTGAAAACCTCTTCGACGAACTGGACGCCACGCCAGACCTCATTCCTTTCGTCCATGAACCAACCAAACCTGGAGTCGACGAGCCGTATAACACGCAACTCGACAGCCCAGACTTAGGAGTGTATATTGTATCAGGGAGTGACCAGCGGCAAAGAATCAGCCGTGTCCCACCGACCACATTCACTTCCGACATTTCTCCTGGTGTTGACGTCGCCGATTTAATTGCGCGCGACTTCAGCCCCGGCAAGCGCATGCCGACGCGTAACACCCCAAACAAGTTTAGCGATTTTCTCCCCAATTTTGAAGACATTGGCGTTCGCCCTTTCGGGGAACTCCCGATTTTAAACCGACGCATCTCCCCGCGTAGAAGATTGGGCAGCACACTGCTCCACGCCAAGATTGGCTCTCCTACGTCTACGAAACACATTCCGCTGATGCTTCTACATGATAATGTTGACTCGACTTAAATTTCAATCCCACTCGAATTGTTTACATTTTTTAGTTTCTTTTCTACTTTATTTCACACTAGTAAAGCGTTGTTTAGCAGTGATTTTGGTGTTTTTAATACATCAGAACAAGTCGACAACGTGTGAACTCGGCAATAGAAAAACGACTGGTTAATTCAAATGAAAGTCGGAGGTATCTGTTCTAAACAGTAGTTAGATGTGCGCACAATGAATATCAACAGTATGCGTTTGATCATGTGGAAAAGTTGAAAAATATATGTAATAACTTTGAGGGGTAGAAGCTGTGTGGCATCGAGTTTGGTCTCTTACTCGAAGAATTTTTTTTTCCTTTTTCGAGGACGATATCCGATACCAGAATCTTCGGTATCGGCCTCTTTTAAATGACCACAAATCTTTTTTTGGCTGTAGACGCAATTTAAACAGAGAGTAATGTTTTCCAAAGAAAGAAAAAAGGATTGTCGCTGATACCTTGTCCGGCCGGTTAGTCTGGCGGTTTAGTGCAACGCCTTACAACCGAAAGGTTGCAAATTAGAAACTGGTCGCTAGGTAGTCGGTTGTGTCCTTGGGCAAGCCACTTTGAATCCAGCGGATCAATGGGTTCTACAAAATTGAAAAAAACGTGTGAACCATACACAACACACTGCAATAGCTCCAGTAATCCAACTGTGTAAAAGAGGTGATCTGACGATTGCCCGTGTATTAATCTCCTTGGTTTACCCATTTACAGGGATAAACATAAATATATTCTATCCTATAAACGATGCCGATAATAGTCGTAAGATAATGATTAAAACGAAACAGTTTAATTCAATGGAAATAAACAAAATTTTAAACAACTAGTTAACTCATAGTGACCGATATTTATATGACCATCAGCATTCTCGCATTGTTTGGTAATATAATGGTTTATAAACCAGTATGTTTTGTCACTGCAACAAATAAGGCAATTAGTTTTCCACCAGCATAATTCAACGAATATTCTATCATGGGTATAAATGGAATTCGTCCTGAATGAATTCCCCTTTGTATGTAAATCCAATTTCCCATCTGAGGAAAAATTATTTGCACTGAGAGCTTTACCGGTTTGTTAAGAGAGAAACATTTTAATAGATGTCAATCAACCCCAGTCTTTATACGAATGGCTTGCATATTGCATTAGATGGAAATGCCGGTTCGCAAGAAATAATTTACATTTTATACAGTTCTTCAAGCCAATTTCCCTTCCAAAGCATCAGTGGCTTCAATAATGTTTCTGCGTCCAAACCAATGACGCATCCATCCGTTCTATACTTTGCTGTGCATACCAATATGGTGGGGAACCCTATCTTGCACATTAAGCCGATTGCGTGTTATATGTTAACCACTTTGTATATCGGATAGAATGGGTAATTTAGAGGATAGTCGCCATGAGCAGATGGTTTGATAGTCTAAACATTTTTTTAAATTGGCGGTTTTGAACCTCGTGGGTTAATAAGTTAAAATTTTAGTTTAAAATTTAGTCATGTCGTCTTGAAATTACTTAAGACGATGAAATTGTTTCAAACAAAACACTCTTTAATGGTAACGGTGACCCGATTAGAGGCAAGAGTAAAAAGATTCAAACCTAAAATAATTATAAAACAATTGTGAAAAATCGGTTTACATGGTATAATGGTTTAGTCTGTAATAGTGAATATACCTTTCAAAATTATTCAATTTCTTTTAAAATACGACACATAAGAACGCGGTGGACGACAAATCATTGTCTTTGGCAGAAATGCGTTTTTTCAGCATATAAATCAATAAAGGTTAGAAATATTAATAATAAATATAATTCTTAGTTGACATCACTGAAAAGCGACAACGTGGCGCTTACATCATTGTTTAGCCGAAGTCAGAATATGCAAATTTGCTTAAATGTGCGGTTCGGAATCTAAAATGAGCATTTCTGGGTAAATTGATCTCTTGAATTTTTACATGCCAAGGATATAAATAGCGAGGCAAAATAGGAATCTTCACATCGAAACCTTCAAAGAAGACCTTTGGATCAACCCGAGGAATTGAAGAAACAAGAAGATGAACTCAAAAGTGTTTTTTGCTTTTCTGGTACTTCTGCAACTTGGCCACCAGGTGGTAGCAGAGGAGAGCACCGAACTCCAGGCCGATGATAGCTGGGTTCCCATAGCAACAACCGCTGCAAAATGGTTGTTGGGTCGTCGCCGTCGCAGAATCCGATGGAATGAGTAAGTTTTTATCAGCATTTATTCCCAATTAAAATCAATAAATATTATAACATAGTGTAACAATGTCTAAAAAATACCGCAAAAGGCAATCGTCTGTAACTCAATTTGTATTTACAAAAGCTAGTTTCGATAAATAGCATAAAAGCATAATTAGTTCACATTCAAATAAAAATTACATTATTTACTTGGCTTAAACAATTACCTTTGCAGATCCAAATTCTCTTCCGAAAACATGGAGGATGGTAAGCCATGGTTTGTCCATATATTATGACGGAAGATAATAAATCGTTTCTTTGTGTACTTATCGGACAACGATAAAACCGGTATAAATTACTCGATGAACTAAAACAGTAAAAATATTTTATTCATATAACTAAACTACAATAGATTCGGTAATCCTACTTTAGTATGATGTAATCTGACAATTTTTGGTGAAATAATCCCAAAATGTTTTCCATGATCGAGGTAAACACGAGTATCAAACCCTTAAACCATAATTGTAGAATTTCATTCGAAGTATTATCATGCACATTTTAGAAGCCGACATGGAAAGCTTCATGCAGAAAATTGCCGAGATTTAGGATGAAGTTCATCTATCATCCACGTAAGCCTCCTCTTACATTGAAACGTTGTAATTTGTTTAATTGAAATCCGTGTTCTTATATTCAGGTCAAAGAGTCCATGAAAATTTCAATAAAATGAAATAAAAATTTTACTTGTTTTGTTAATTTTTACGTCTTTAGCCACAGGAGCAAAAGCAAATATCATATACATGACTATTCAGAACTATAAAATTATACACATAACTATAAACCAATTAGAATTTTAAAGCCTGTAGAAAACTAGAAATCTTTGTTCTCGCAATACTGTTGTAGCCGTATATATAAAGAAATAATTTCTGCCAGCATAAACTACAGTATACCTAGTGTGAGGATGGAAACGTTTTATTAAAAGGCTCCAACAGTGACTAGAATTAGGTAAAATAGTACAAGCAAACATGCGTTTGTTGAGGATAATAAATTAAGTCTATAATCGCTTCCATGTAAATAAAACTTTGACAATTGATCTACAAAATATGCAGTTTATTTCCTAAAATAGTGATAATTAATTAATTTTTTTTTTTCTTGCGTTTCTTATGATCAAATTCTGAATTCTCCACAAGAAAAACATGAAAAAACTTAAATGTTGTTAATAGTTACAATATATTGATAAATATAGTACGAGGATAAATCTGAAAAATAATTTCATTATGACGGTAATTCACGTTTTGGCTTTAATTTTTTTGGGGGGCTAGAATAAATATAAACATCATGATTTCATACGTTAACTGATTTTAGCAAAGTTTTCAATGGAAAAACGACTGGATAATGCTAATAAAAGTCGGAGGTATCTGTTCGAAACAGTAGTTATATATGCGTACAATCAACAGTATGCGTTTGATCATGAGAAAAAGGTAAAAAATATTTGTAATACTTTTTGGAGGTAGTAGCTGTTTGACATCGAGTTTGGTTTCTTACTCTTCTCGGCGAGAACCTTTTTTTGAGGACGATATCCGATACCAGAATCTTCGGTATCGGGCTCTATTAAATGACTACACATGTTTTTTGGCTGCAGACGGTTCAATGCAATTTAAACAAAGAGTAATGATTTCCAAAGAAAGAAAAAAGATTGTCGCCATTATCTTGTCCGACCGGTTAGTCTGATGGTTTAGTGCGACGCCTTACAACTGAAAGGTTGTAAATTAGAAACTGGTCGCTAGATAGTTCTACTAAATTGGAAAAACGTGTGAATCATACACAACACACTGCAATAGCTCCAGTAATCCGACGGTGGGGGCGAGGTGATCTGACGATTGCCCGTGTATTAATCTCCTTGGTTTTCCCATTTACACGGATAAACATAAATATATTCTATTCTAAACTAGGCCGATACCAAACAGATCACATTGTTGGCCGATAAATTGTCGTAAGATAATGATTAAAACAAAACCGTTTAATTCAAAGGAAATAAACAAAATTTCAAACATTAGTTAACTTCTGGTGACCGCTATTTATATGACCATCAGCATTCTCACATTGTTTGGTAATATGCGAAACTGGTCGCTAGCTAGTCGGTTGTGTCCTTGGGCAAGGCACTTAACGGACATTGCCTAAACCCAGCGAATTAATGGATTCTATTCAATTAAAGAAACATGTAAATCATACACAACACACTGAAATAGCTCCGGTAACCCGACGATGGGAGCGAAGTGATTTGACGATTGCTAATGTGAAACCGCTTGGCTTCACCATTCACGGGATAAATGTGAATATCCTGTACTTATATACGTTTATAAACACCCTCTTAACAACTGCGTTAGTTGTTTAATGTTATACACGTCAGAAGAAAGTTACATACTTACTTCACTGCGCCACCTTTCAACTGAGTTTTATGCGGAATATCCTTAAACATGACGGTGTATTGGTGCGTGTTCGGTGACATTCCAATACCAAAGGTTAAACCTTGGTCAAAGGCTTTACGGAGAAGTCGGTAAATTGTCTTTCCTTCAGTTTACAAATTAGAAACTGGTCTCTAGATAGTTCTACTAAATTGGAAAAACGTGTGAATCATACACAACACACTGCAATAGCTCCAGTAATCCAACGGTGGGGGAGAGGTGATCTGACGATTGCCCGTTTATTAATCTCCTTTGTTTTCTCATTTACAGGGATAAACATAAATATATTTTATTCTAAACTAGGCCGATACCAAACAGATCACATCGTTGGCCGATAAATTGTCGTAAAGTAATGATTAAAACAAAACCGTTTAATTCAAAGGAAATAAACAAAATTTCAAACATTAGTTAACTTATGGTGACTGCTGTTTATATGACCATCAGCATTCTCGCATTGTTTCGTAATATAATGCTTTATGTTTATAAACCAGTATGTTTTGTCACTACAACAAATAAGGCAATTAGTTTTCCTCCAGCATAATTCAACGAATATTCTATCATGGGTATAAATGGAATTCGTCCTGAATGATTCCCCTTCGTATGCAAATCCAATTTCCCATCTGAGGAAAAATTATTTGCACTGAGAGCTTTACCGGTTTGTTAAGACAGAAACATTTTAATAGATGTCAATCAACCCCAGTCTTTATACGAATGGCTTGCATATTGCATTAGATGAAAATGCCGGTTCGCAAGAAATAATTTACATTTTATCCAGTTCTTCAGGACAATTTCCCTTCCAAAGCATCAGTGGCTCCAATAATGTTTCTGCGTCCAAACCAATGACGCATCCATCCGTTCTATACTTTGCTGTGCATACCAATATGGTGGGGAACCCTATCTTGCACATTAAGCCGATTGCGTGTTATATGTGCATTTTTAAATCGTGTGCGTTAACCACTTTGTATATCGGATAGAATGGGTAATTTAGAGGATAGTCGCCATAAGCAGATGCGTTGATGGTCTGAACATTTTTTTTAAATTAGCGATTTTGAACCTTGTGGGTTAATAAGTTAAACTTTTAGTTTGAAATTTAGTCATGTCGTCTTGAAATTACTTAAGACGATGAAATTGTTTCAAACAAAACACTCTTTAATGGTAACGGTGACCCGATTAGAGGCAAGAGTAAAACGATTCAAACCTAAAATAATTATAAAACAATTGTGAAAAATCGGTTTACATGGTATAATGGTATAGTCTGTAATAGTGAATATACCTTTCAAAATTATTCAATTTCTTTTAAAACAGGACACATAAGAACGCGGTGGACGACAAAATCATTGTCTTTGGCAGAAATGCGTTTTTTCAGCATATAAATCAATAAAGGTTAGAAATATTAATAATAAATATAATTCTTAGTTGACATCACTGAAAAGCGACAACGTGGCGCTTACATCATTGTTTAGCCGAAGTCAGAATATGCAAATTTGCTTAAATGTGCGGTTCGGAATCTAAAATGAGCATTTCTGGGTAAATTGATCTCTTGAATTTTTACATGGCAAGGATATAAATAGCGAGGCAAAATAGGAATCTTCACATCGAAACCTACAAAGAAGATCTTCAGATCAACTCAGGGAATTGAAGAAACAAGAAGATGAACTCAAAAGTGTTTTTTGCTTTTCTGGTACTTCTGCAACTTGGCCACCAGGTGGTAGCAGAGGAGAGCACCGAACTCCAGGCCGATGATAGCTGGGTTCCCATAGCAACAACCGCGGCAAAATGGTTGTTGGGTCGTCGCCGTCGCAGAATCCGATGGAATGAGTAAGTTTTTATCAGCATTTATTCCCAATTAAAATCAATAAATATTATAACATAGTGTAACAATGTCTAAAAAATACCGCAAAACGCAATCGTCTGTAACTCAATTTGTATTTACAAAAGCTAATTTCGATAAATAGCATAAAAGCATAATTAGTTCACATTCAAATAAAAATTACATTATTTACTTGGCTTAAACAACTACCTTTGCAGATCCAAATTCTCTTCCGAAAACATGGAGGATGGTAAGCCATGGTTTGTCCATATATTATGACGGAAGATAATAAATCGTTTATTTGTGTACTTATCGGACGACGATAAAACCGGTATAAATTACTCGGATGAACTAAAACAGTAAAAATATTTTATTCATATAACTAAACTACAATAGATTTCGTAATCCTACTTTAGTATGATGTAATCTGACAATTTTCGGTGAAATAATCCCAAAATGTTTTCCATCGTCGGAGTAAATATGAGTATCAAACCCTTAAACCCATAATTGTAGCATTTTATTCGAATTATTATCGTGCACAATTTAGAAGCCGACATGGAAAGCTTCATGCAGAAAATTGCCGAGATGTAGGATGGAGTTCATCTATCATCCACGTAAGCCTCCTCTTACATTGAAACGTTGTAATTTGTTTAATTGGAATCCGTGTTCTTATATTCAGGTCAAAGAGCCAATGAAAATTTCAATAAAATGAAATGAAAATTTCACTTGTTTTGTTAATTTTTACGTCGTTAGCCACAGGAGCAAAAGCGAATATCATATACATACTATTCAGAACTATAAAACTATACACATAACTATAAACCCGAATTTTATAGCTTAGAAAATATCTTTGTTCACCACGCAATACTGTTCTAGTCGTATATATATATAAAAAAAACAATTTCTGCCAGCATAAACTACAGTATACCTGGTGGTAGGATAGGAACGTTTTATTAAACGGCTTTAACAGTGACTAGAAAATTAGTTAAAATTTTAAAACCATGCGGTCGTTGGGGGAAAATAAACTAAATAACCGCTTTATGTATACAAAACGATCTTAAACAATTGATCTACAAAATATTCAGTTTATTTATTAAAATAGTGTAAATTATTTAAATATATTGATATTAGGATAGGATATTCATGTTTATGAATGGGAAAACCAAGGTGGTTATCACACGGGCAATCGTCAGATCACCTCGCGCCCATCGTCGGGTTACCGGAGCTATTGCAGTGTATTGTATATGATAGACACGTTCCTTCCATTTGGTAGAACCCATTAATCCGCTGGGTTCAGGAAATGTCCGTAAAGAGCCTTGCCCAAGGACACAACCGACTAGCTAGCGACCATTGAAAGTCGACGCACTTAACCGCAATCGGCCGGACAAAAAATATTCATATGTTTCCTATGAACAATTTCTGAATCCATTACAAGAAAACATGGACCAAAACTTAAATTTTGTTAATAGTTGCAATCATAGTAAGGTGATATATCCGGCAAATAACTTTATAATGACGGTAGTTCACGTTTTGGGCTCTAGAAGAAGTAAAATCCAAATTATTTCTCATTTCAAATAAAACTTTTCCTCAAGTTTTTGAGCCAAATGTTGTTAGCTAAATATTTTCTTTAAGTATATGCTAGCTAGTCGGTTGTGTCTTTGGGCGAGGCACTTACCGGACATTGCCTGAACTCAGCGGATTACTATAAAATACGACGCAAATTACTTGTTAGTAACAATACCATCACATACGTTTTCTACAAACAATATACGTGATTATACACAAATAATTGTATTAGTTCCCGAAAGCATCGATTTACCATATGTTCTATTTAACCATCAAGCGATTATAAATCAAGTGATTATAAATTGAGCTTATTTCATATATTAAAAAAATCGTTCTTTTACAAAAATTAGGCCATAAAAAATGGTATTGTGTAAAAGGGGAAGTTATTGGACCTATGGTTCCATGTGTGGACTATAGCCTGAGAAATCGGTTATAAAGACTTCATAAGGAATACGATAAACAATAACAAATCGCTAATTTAATACAAACTTAATAATTCAAATACTTAGGATAGGATAGGATTCAAATACTATTTTATAAAAATAACTAATGTGTACAAATTTTCCAATAATATACAACATATTATCAAAGAACACTTGATTAACAGAATACAGCTATATTGGGAAAAGTGTAGGCTTCTACAGTTTTCTTTTGCGCTCAATTTTTAATCCCGTGCTTACTCAAAGCCGCAGCAACTGCTTTAATATAATTCTTGTCTGGGTAACCGCCCCTAAAAGAAAATAATGATAAAGCTAATAGCTTAGTGGTAACAAAAGGTGTCGTCGGTATAAAAGTGGAATAATATGCTCAAGTTTAAGTCAGAATGGGAAACACAGAGGGAGTCTAAGAACGTCCATTCGTAAGATTACCTCATTTCGACAATTGGGTTATCTAGGATTTACCACAGTTAACCCAAGTGTTGTATAATAAAGAAATATTGCTTTGATTTTGCTAAACAGGAACATGAACAGACAGATTAGTCTGGTGGGTTAATGCGTCGTCTTTCAGCGAAAGTGTTTCAGATATGAAACTGGTCGCTTGGGTTGTGTCGTTGGGAAAGGCACTGAACGGACATTGCCTGAACCCAGCGGGTTATTGGGTTCTATTAAATTAAAGGAACGTGTGTATCATACACAACTCACTGAAATAGCTCCGGTAACCCGACGGTGGGCGCAAGGTGATCTGACGATTGCCAATGTGAAACCGCTTGGCTTTCCCATTCACGGGATAAATGTGAATATCCTATACTTATAGAAATAGACGTTTATAACCACCCACTTAACAACTGCTCTATTTGTTTGAAGTTATACACATCAGAACCTTGTCCATGAAAGTCACATACTTACTTCACTGCGCCACCTTTCAACTGAGTTTTATGCGGAATATCCTTAAACATGACGGTGTATTGGTGCGTGTTCGGTGACATTCCAATCCCAAAGGTTAAACCCTGGTCAAAGGCTTTACGGAGAAGTCGGTAAATTGTCTTCCCTTCATCATTGTCTGGTAAGTATGCATTCTCAGTGCAGCCATTGTACGGGCTGGTTGGGCTCGGGTGTGATGTCTATTAATGAGTTAGAATGTAAGAAATTCTACATGCAGCTATTTTTTAATTGATTAATTTGATATAACTGAAAAGAGCCAACATCATTCACATGTCTTGAACAGAAAGGCATTTCATGGATAATAGTTTTTTAGTTTAGTTTATTTTTTGTTTCAACAATGAAAACACAAAGCAGGACCTTTGATAAAAATTTGAAAACGTGAAAAAAAAACCGAAAAACGACAGTCGTTAAAATACGTCTAAAAATAGTGTATTAAAACCAAATCCGTAGCAATGTCTAATTCTCATAGAGAACGCAGTACAATAAACTTGGTAATCTGACGGCAGCATCATGGTTTAAATATAAATATTCTTTGGTTCTAAATTGAACCTTGCAACTAGAGAGTGTCAACCACGTGTTTAACCACCACATTATATTCGTTTCAACTTAGTTTAGTATAATAGCAGTAAACTTACGACTTGAGTTCCACCGCTGAATGTATAAGTAATAACGATCGTATTACACTTATACCCAGCCAAGGAAAACGTTCCACAACCCATTCCATTTTACCTCCCTTTGGTTGAGATCCTTGTACTTGGGGTTTGGGTAGGCTGTAAGTTGGAACTTGGGTAGCCTAGAAGAGATATATCATTTGAGAATAAGGGGATGGGGGATTAAATATTAACACAGGCACCTGCAGTAAGACCATATACAAAAACACATTAAATAAGAGTTAAACATTTTTCAATGACGTATTTAATAAATTGCTGATCAGTCGATTTAAATTTTTATGTGGAACCCTGCTCATAAAATGTATTTGACTAATACTGAAACAAAAATGAGTGTTATTAACTTACCAATTTATTTTTGCTGGTCGGTGAATTACATTTATCTCCAGAGGAAGACTGTTGTAACAATTCATTGAGATCTGAAAATATATTTTTTTGTAAAACCAAATTTTAATAGAAACCAATATACTATGTGCTAAGATCATTAGCCTATAGTTTTTCACAATTGGTGGATTTTAGAATAATTATTTTCTTTTGCTCTTGAAAGAAAGAAACGAGCAAACGAAATTAGATGATACCAACTATGTGGCACCACCACTATTTGCATAATACAAAATGACTACACAATATACCCAATATTTCCTTAAACATGGTCCCCATGGTACCTAACCACTGTGGTATACTTCCAGCAAGTAAAAACTGTTGGGTGCAGGAGTTAAAAAACTACACTTGATATTCGTGCTGGCTTGTTAAAAATGTATATTCTTGTCTAAACTGTAAACGGCTGGACGAAGTCATACAATATCCCTTTTGTTTTCTCTCTACATTTAGATTGCCCGTCTTCGTACAAGCAAGCGTTATCGTTGATTACATATAGAATAGACCCTTGAAGCTAAATTATATAATCTAAAATTCAAATATGATTGCTTAACTTTATAATAGAAAGAATTTTAGTTTTAACAACGCAATCTAATGAAAGACTGCGTTTCCAAATAATACACTTAGCGGACATTGCCTGAACCCAGTAGATTACTTTACACATAACAAGTTTGGTTGGTAAATAAAATTTTAAAACTAAAGTTTGTGGGCCCTTGGCCACATAATGGATCATACACAGTTTTAGTTTCCTTATTCATGTAAAATAGTTGCGGAGACCAGAATTATCAATTTATTACAAAAAGTAAAAGTTTAGTTAGTATATGGCTTATATTTAGGGCTTATATTTAGGTCTGCAACTTACAATCTTAGCACAACTTAAGTTGTATTACGTGATATAAAATTTAACAGTCAACGTGTAAATGGTTGTCTATATGACGTTGAGAATCAAATAATTATTGTGTGAATCGCGTTTTGCCCAATTGAAGTTAATAGAAAAGAGGCAAATATTTTTTATTACAAGTATCAATAATCACGGGTCAGTTATCGCGATTATCGTTAGTAAACATGGGGGATTTTACGGTCGTGTGGCAGAATGGTCAACGCGACCGATACATATACCGACTCTATACAAAAAAACGGTTTAACCCATCATGGGTTCAAAACTTGCCTCAGTAAATAACAAAAACGATTCTGGAAAATATTGGAACTAGGCTATGTAAAAAATGGGGGATTTTTAACATCTGAACTAAACGTAATTAAGGGATTGAAATGCGTTTCTTGGTGACAATAAAACCAGTGTGTCATTAAATAAGTCTTGTAAATAATGTAAAACTTTTTTTCTAATTATTGCAATAATCAATGTGTAAAACCTGACCACGTTTTATACCTAATTATATTGAAATAAGCCGTGTATTTGCGTCAGAAACGAAAAGTGTGGCAGACAAGCGTAGTTCGTAAAAATTGCGTATTTATTTGCACAAAACACCATTCACACGTTGATTGTTTCATTGTGTACGTAATATAACGTTGATTGTTATACTTAATATTACGTGATACAATGTAAGCTAATTTTGTAAATCCCGAAAGTTAGATTGTATAAATGCAAATTTTAGTTTTCATAACGCAATCTAATAAAAGACTGCATATCCAAATAAACACTTAGCGGACATTGCCTGAACCCAGTGAATTACATAAAATTTGACGACTTTCGTTTGTAATTAAAGTTTTACAACTACAGTTTGTGGTGCCTTTGACGATTGCGTGGATGGTGAAATTTTAAATTCTCTATTTTATGTATATTAAACAAATTCTTTGATTTTATTTTCGTGATACGCAGGACCATCCGCACGCCGTGCGAGTAAGAATTTATTTTTACAAATAAAAAACTAATTAACTTTTAAAGCGACCATTTCAACTGGCGTTTTGCGGAATAAAAAAAACCCTCATAATTGCAACGGTTTTTTACATACATGCGCGTCCGAATACTGGGGTCTGTAGTACTTACAGAAGAATTTTAATGTCGGATTGTGTTAATAGATTTACTCTTGTCACTTGCGTGACCTGGGTAAGTTTTAATGCCCAGTCATATTTATTTAACTGCGTGCTTAGAAGAAAACACACCAAAATTTGGTCAATCCTTAATTAAATATTTAAACAATTACACCATTCAAAAAAATTGAGAAATAATCTCGACATTTATACAATATAATTAGATTTTACAACGCAATCTAATAAAAGACTGCGCCTCCAAATAAACACTTAGCAGACATTGCCTGAACCCAGTGGATTGCCAAACAACCAACAAATTAGGTTGGTGATTAAAGTTTTACACCTACAGTTTGTGGTCCTCGTCCATGTAGAAAAAAGTAGTTCTTTCTTAACTGCATTTTCTTATATGTAAAATTAATTTTTCCCTTTCTCTCTTAATTGTTTACTTTACAATTTTCCTGTCCATTAGTTGTGTCGAATGAAGGACAGTTGCTTGTGCTAACAAGTGCTAGACATTCTTTAGGTGTTGCTAATTTTATTTTGTTGAATTTTTGTTGTTCTTGTTATGCTGGATTATTCCTCTAGTTTGATATTTGGGGATTCGGGGTGTAAGCATAGAATTGTTTACTACATCTGGTAATAGTTAACTATAAATGTATTGGTTTTATTACTATTTGGGGAGAGATTCCTAGGGTAAATTGTATTTTATTTTTAATTCTATATATTTTTTTTGTATAGATGCCACTTTCTAAATGGATTAAACATTCATTTCCAGTTCCAAACTTAATTCACACATATGTTTTTTCTCATTTGATTTACCGTAATCATGTTACTGCATATTTAATACATAATAGTGTTAGCCAACACTATTTGCAAAACCCCATTTAGACTGTTTAATATATATGGTTCTGCAATCAGAATAATGTGGGATGTTTTACACATTTATATAGTTTATTTAGTTTCGTTTGTAAAACTTAATCTATGACAGAAGCAAAGACTCCCTGAGTTGCCAAACCTAAATTTTTTATCCTAGTTAAATAAACATGTATTCTTCTCACATGCTTTTACAAGTCTACCAGATACCTAATACTTCACATACAATTACACAATAAAAATCATACCAATCTGCTATTTAACATTTTAAGGTTCACAGGGTATTTTAGAAATTGATATCTTAATTTCTGAAAGTGTGTGAAGTCTATTTGATATTTTGTGTTTTTATTGGGTGTTATAGAAATTGATGAGTAATTTGAGTGGCGCTGAATTTTCGACGAAAACTGTTAAAGATACGTGTGTTTAAAAAAGACTTTTTTAAGTCATGTTAAAGACCATGCTTTTATTTTTACATTTTTTCCCTTTTGTTTAATTTTTACCTTTGCAAGTTTAAATAAAGTTGTATTAAAGGTGTACGTTTTATTCAATTTATTTACCATTTTGCACGATAATCTACCGACACAAGCACGTATGTCGGGCATATGACAAAAACCAAGCTTAAGAGCACCAAAAGTGGACAAAATGATATATCTTTTTTTAAAAGACAACAAATAAAAATGCACATTAACTGATTATTAAATTTCAAAAAAAATTGTCCTTTTTTTAAATAAACAACAAAAAACGGACAAAATCCGATTATAGTGTCAACTACGTGTTTAAAAACCACTATTTTTAAACCAAAATTTGTATGCTATTTGTTTATGCACACAGGGATTCTGACTACATTTGATACACATTGAGTATGTAGTTTGTTTGCAAGGCCCCTGAGATACCAAAATAATCATGTAATTCATGTTTATTACACAATATATCTTATCCTAAGATATGTGCACGTCAGGTCCATGTTATCCAACATTCCAGAAAGTTTCAACCCGACTGCAATAGTTTTGTTTCAGCAAGCATAAACGTATGATTTAACGACTCCTTGTAGATGTCGGGGCGACATAGCATGCCTTTCATAATCATATCTAACAATTCTTAAAGTTTTAATCCGATTTTATAACTTTTTTTATATATGTTTAGGGTTCAGGAATATGATATCCTTGTGATTTAGGAACAAATCATAATTTTTAGGGTATTTTCCTAGGTATAATATTTCTTTCTTCTAATTGGCAAAGCAGTAGGTCAGGCCCTAACAATCCACCAAATCTTATCAAAATTGGAGCAGCTGTTCAAGCGCTATGTTCAAAAAAGCAAAATTGTGGGAAAAGTTACCGCTTAGGTTTTTAAAGACATAGGGGAATCCCCTAGATTTATCACTCAAAGTTTTAGTTTTTACATATCTATACCATGCTGTCTAACAAATGTTTAAGTTTCATTGTGATGCCATTACCCCTATTGGTGATTCTTGGGGCGACATGCAAATTGACAAAAATTAGACAAAAATGATATTTGTCCCAATTTTCTAAACATTATCCACAATTATACATTGCCTACCAATCTCTCCATGTTGTTCCTTGTATTCTAGTTCGATTGCATTTACCTCTTGTGCTAGTTTTTCAATATCTGCGTCACTTTTTGATGGAGGCAATCTGTTCAATGTAACAGTCTTAAACACAATGTTATGGAAATGCATAAATTGTGGATTTGTAGTAAGTAGTACAGTATTCGTTGAAGAAAAGGTCAGTAATCGAGAAGATTTTCTGATGATAACTGGTTGCTTAAATGCTCCATCGGATAGAGTCGAAAGAATACATATATGCTGAATCGCCCATAATTAGGAATTTAAAACTTACTTAGCAATCAGATTGACTGTACAATGATAAGCCCACCCTTCGTCGATGAGTGGTTTGGCTGCGAATAAATATCCATGCTTAAATAGAAACTCAATTTTGTTCACAAGAGTGTGGGTTTGTCCAATCAGTGGAAGGAAAGCCACCTTGACCGTTTCCCTGCATATTTCGGTTCCATTGCCATTGAGCACCTACAATGAAATATGTGTTTCAGGAGAGATCTGGATTGCAAAAGAGTTGGTGTTTGGAATGCCATGTTATGAGAAGGAAACAATAAACAAATCAAAAAAAATCAAATATGAGAAGGAAAAATACTAAAGGAAAGTTTAAGCAAAGTCTGTTGAGAGCTTTACTAGAATAAACAAGGGTATATTCAACCAGTTTCTTTCTGGACACACAAAATGCTTACACATTTAAGAATACCATGAGCTAACCAGCCAAAACAAGAGGTATTTAGAGGTTTTGATACCTTACACCGTCCATAGCCCAAACGAAACTGCAATATCCACACAGGATTTTTCTTCCACTGGGCTTTAGTTTTTGAAAAATATTTAACGTCGACTGATCGGGGTGTGGGCGCAACGACGGCTGGTACGGGGACTGGTAGCTTCTGGACGTCATCTTGCTCAGTTGGCAGGGGCTGATAGACCTGGAATAATTGTTTAAAAAATATTTAGCCAAACCCACAGTTAGGGTTAAAAGGTTAGGTATAGGATAAGGATTGATTCAATACCGTGTAAATAAGCTTTTCACAAAGATATATTTAATTATTTATATAAGGTGTATTCAATTTACACTTTGTGCAAGGCACCTAATGATTTCACAAAAATACCAAATAAATAATTATCAATATGAGAATGCTGTTTTATGTTATATCAAGTTGATTTGATGATTGCCTGTTTGTCTTCCCATTTACGAAGTTAAACATGAATATCCATTCGTATAACAGGGAGATGTTCTTAAATAACATCAGGTATTTTTTCTGCTTTACCAAAGTTTAAAATACACTGTTTTGGTCAAAGAAAGGAGTGGAAAGCAATAATGACAAGCCTGGAAATCTGTCGAATGGCAGTGATATACCTTTCTTTGTATTTAATAGATAGATTGCGTGGAAAAAAGGTGTAAATAGAAAATAACATTATAAAACACCTATGATGTGACATTATATGTTATCAAATTCTTTCCTCCGACCGATTAGTATGATGGTTTAGTGAGACGCCTTTTAACTGAAAGATTGCAAGTTCGAAGCTTGTCACTAACTAGCTGGTTGTGTCCTTCGGTAAGGCACTTAACAGACATTGCCTAACCCCAATGAAATAATGGGTTCTACCAAATTGAAGGAACGTCTATATGATACACAACACACCGCAATAGCTCCGGAAACCCGACGGTGGGCACAAGGTGATCTGACGACTGCCCGTGTGTTAATCCTCTTGGCTTTACCAATCACGGGAACATACATGATTATCCTATCATATCACACCCGTGAGACCAGGCGACCATACATACGTTGAACATTATTCGCTTTCTTAGTGAGTTCATAGTAGTTGGCATTTGTTTTTCTTCAATTTCTGACCTTGCTACCTCTTCCTTCACTAAAGTCAGGATATCCGAAAAACTATAAGCAGGATCATCCGGTTCTATTGAAATAAGCATTTAAACAGGAAATTGTAAATTTCGTTTAAAAATGGGATTTATTTGTTGATTTTTTAACAAATGAGTTTTAAACATGATAGCAAGCATTTGAAATCTGCGATAACTTTGGTAGGCCACAGCAAACAAATAAAGACAATGAGATTAGGTTACAAATATGAGGCACTATTTAAAAATGCCGGTTTTAAAGAAAACTATATTTGTCTGCTAGGTTCTTTGCCAAAGCTAACTGGCTGTTGACCGATTTCGAAAGGGCCTTTTGGCTAAAAACTTATTTACCCACAAAGTTAACGCACTAACCCACTAAGTTATTCGGTAAGAATATCACTAAGGGTTTAAGACTGATTTCCTACAACAAACATGAATATCATATCATCATGTGACTGATTTTGTTTTATTTAATAAAAAATTCTTTATAAATCCAGGTATTACAAAATAGTTAAATTGCTTACGTTTTAGCAGTATGCATCTTTTCATCATGTTAGTCAACTTGGTAAGGAACTGACCCATATATGCAACTGATCCTGTATGATACACATGTTACAAAAGTAAACACACAAAATATTGTGTAATAATGGATTTATTATATAATCAACATAAGATATTCATGTTTATCCCCGTGAATGGAAAAACCAAGAGGGGTTAACACACGAGCAATCGTCAGATCACCTTGCACCCATCATTGGGTTACCATTACCGGAGTTATTGCAGTGTGTTGTGTATGATTCACATGTTCCTTCAATTTGGTAGAACCCATTAATCCGCTGGGTTTAGGCAATGTTTGTTAAGTGCCTTGCCCAAGAACACAACGGACTAGCTAGCAACCAGTTTTGTACCTACAACCCTTCGACTGAAAGGCGATGCACTAAACCACCAGACTAATAGGTCGGACTATTTTTATCCACTGGCATTAGGCAATGGTGTCTTATAAGTTGGAATGACAGCTTGTTTGCGGCGATATCTTTAATTTAATATATAAAAAGAAGTACATTTCTTCCTATATATAAATTAGTACAATCCCAAATACAAATTGCTATGCACATGTACATGATCCTTACGGTCGAGACCAATCTTTATTAATCATGGCCCTTTTTGTCATAAGTCTGTATCTTTAAGAATATTGGTCAAAGTATAAAATAAAATGATAAGAAATAGAATTGCCTTCACTCGTAGGGTGACAGAGTAAAATGTCGGCAGAATTTGGAATTCTTTCAGCCGGAGAACCCATGGAACATCGTGAAACGGGTCTTTCACTTATTGATATATTGGCCACTTCTTCCTTCTGGTCTCCACGACAAGCCTGTGCGCAACAATTGAATAATCAGCTACTAAAGGTAACATTTGAATAAAACATGAGACTACTATCTTTTTTCACCTACAAGTCGAAACATGGTTCAGTCCTCAGAGATGAAATAATAATTCTGTACACTATTCTCTCTATATGCATACATAAACTTGGTATTATTTAGTAGTATGTACAATATTTTAAAAGGGCCTAGCAAGTAAAAATACATTCTAGGCAGTAAGAGTAATTGTCAAATTGTGTAGGCAATAAGCTTGTCTATTCACAAACTTAATGCACAGTAGGATAGGATAGGATAATTATGTTTATCTCTATAAATGGAAAACCAAGGGGGTTAACCCAGGGGTTAACAAAACCAAGGCGGTTAACCCACTGCCAAACATTATTCAGAATAGGAAGGAAAGAGTAGGTGTTCCAGCTATTGTAAATTGTATTGCAAAAATATTACAAAACCAACCACACCTCAATAAGAAAGATCTTTGGTTTTCCAATCAGCGGAGGACAACTGTTGCCAATAAACGGTTTCATTATATTTTCGCCAAGATCAAGATGGTCATCGGTTCCATAAACTCGGTTGTCTCGTGTACCATGGGATAAAATAATGCAGAAAAAGCACCAGCAGTCAGTAAATCCATATTGCGACAAATTATCGATGATCTAACAAATAAAACAGCTTGGGTAATGATATTTAATGTGTTAAACACTAAATGATACTTTATTTTGTTCTTAAAAAAAATTCTCACTTCTACCACAAGTTAAATATCTTACCTCTAACATATTTCTCCTAGTTTGGTTGTCATGACGTTCCACTTCAAACCCGAGTCTTTCCAAGACATCCTGGATGCCATCCGCCTCAACTTTAGAATGTGGAAGATCAGGAAGACCTTGGAAACAACAGATTTACAGCCTTTTTTCAAAGTATGAACTTTATATTAATAGGAATACTTGCTTCCCCCAATCGCATTACTGTCATAAAAAGCCCTCTTTTAAGGTCTACGATGAAGTTTTGTTCTAAGAAATGTCAGTTATTAAAATGTTGCTGCAAGAGAAGAGACACTACAACTATAACGAGAAGCTATCATGATCATCTAACTCTAATCAGTTTGTTTTTGTCTTCATATTGGAGAAATAAAATATTAAAATGAACATTTCAAATGATTTAAAATATTAACTTGAAGAAGTGAAGGTCTCGTTGTTGATTATAAGAGCTCGGCCCACACCAGTGATGTCATAAGACTGTAACAATGGGACTCCTGCTTCTGACGAGGCTCTAGTTTCTGTACAAAAACGGATTATGGGTAAAGATAGAAATTTATTTTTACCCAGGTTACTCAGACAATTTTTTTATTTATATTTAAATTCTGTATATAAATCTCTTTTAGAATTGTCATATTTTATTCCTGTAAATAGGAAAATGTGATTATCTTTAACACACTGTCTTGTTCGATTGATTAACATGTTACTACTGTTTTAGTTCAAGTCATTTATCCTCTGGGTTTAGGTAATAATGTCCATAAAGTGGTTTAGTGGGGAAACACCAACTATGTTAGCTGATTAATTCTATCCCAACACCTCGAAATGCACATTGATAACCAACTGATCAGTCAGGCTTGAAGCAATGTTCATGAAGTGTCTTGTCCTAGGACACAACTGACTAGCTAGAGCCAGTTTCGAACCCGGAACCTTTTGATTGAAAGGCGAAGCACTAAAAAACCACCAGACTAACCGGTCAAACTATTGGCACTTAAAGCTGTATACACGGCATGTTTGTCACAAACTTGACACAGAAGAAAAAAAGAAATTTGTGGCAAATGATCTTGTGAAAAATTCTCACAATCATTGTATTACATACACCAATATAACAAAGAACAGCAAATCTGACCAACACCAACACTACACATTAAAAACAAAAAATTACCAAAGAACAACGAACTGTTCTGTAACATCAGGAGTTCCGAGCCACAGACTAGTGAGCTTTTTGGGGAGCATTTTAGAGTCTTGTCACCTTTCTTTCTAAAACTTTTTTTTTCTTTCACTTTTCCTTTTGAGAATATTGCCACCTTTTCTACTTAGAAATGCCTGGTCTGAGGCTATCTAAGCTATGCTATTGGCTACTATTGGCCTTGAGTCCGTATGGAAAGTACGTCAATTTTCGCCGAGATCTCGAGTGTGCACGCACCAAATATTTAAGTGTGCAGTGTGCAAACGTCCAAGAGTGCACACTTCAAGTGTGCACACAATCTCCTTTTTATTACTGTTTTACCAAAATCTTAAACAAACATATTTTTCTATCCTAAATCTATCGTGTCCGTCAGCTAACATATCTATCTACGTAACATAGGGTCGGCTACATAACAAAAAATGTACTGACAGTAAATTACCCGAGGTCCAGAGGTAGGTTTACAGGTTTGTTGTGAAATTACCCAAGTGTGCAAAGACGCAGGAAAAAAAAAACTCGAGTGTGCAGCTGTCGTACTTTCCATATTGGGCCTTGAGTGGAGCCAAAAGATGTGGCAACATGGAGTTCATTGGCGTCAAGAATCAAATCGTTGAGAAGTTTACTTAACTATTAATTCCTTCCAGGTTAGTCGCTAAAGTTCACTGTTACTTTAGATAAACGGTCTGCACTGAAACATTATAATTTTGTTGATGTCTATCATATACAACGCACTGCACCAGCTCCGTTCGTTAACCCTCCAGGTTTTCCCATTCACGGGGATAAACAGGAATACCCTATTCTATCCTAACCTAGATATGCAGAAATACAACATTTGCGGTTTTATTCCAGGGGAATACCCTAGAATCGAATTATTACCAACATGATACTAATTAATATTTTTGGCATTTTATTTACTAGTGATCATAGTGCTTAACCAAATTATGTGAATATGAATTAAATGTGCCCGGTGTTGAAAAGTTTTTTTTATCTAATTGGATAACCACTTCTTACCAAGGATCTAGCAACATGACATGCCTGTCACGAGCGTGACACAGTAAAAAAAGATTAAAAAGTAAAATCAATATGTGTTTCCATAAGTGGGGTGCTTTATTAGCTATATATTTATGGATTTTTGTGCAATCATACATCAGGAAGGAACCTTTGAATCTAAAGGTTGTTATTGCAAATATTATGTTGTTAAAATCACCGAGCGCGAATTTATTGCGTGGTGCGGCGCACACACACAGAAAAAAACACTTTCAGACTATGATGCATTTTATAGTTCCTAGCTCTCGCTTTAAAAAATATTCGGATACTTTCTTTCAGTATGGAGAAATGCATTACGGGTATTACGTTCCCTAGTTTTTTGAGTTCTTTTTAGAGGCCTTGTAGCATTTCGTATAATTAATATTTGTTTTAATTTATTTTATGTCCTAAATATTTTGTGTTTTTACGTCGTTTATTTTTGCATTTGAAGTTTTCCGACTCTCACATATTATTACACGTTACGTAATTATCACCTGGTACGGGACTTTGTATTTTTGCCGTTTAAATCGTTAACAAAGTTTTCCCACCCAATTCCCACAGTTAGTCAAACGTGCAGATGTGAAACGTCTGGCACGTAAACTTCTCGCACCTCGTAAATTCCCTATATATTCTGGAAATTTAAATAACCTACGATATATATCACCTACAATAACGTACTTGAGACAACTTGCGTGATGCTAATAACCTACTAAGTAACTTGCTTCGCGAACGTAACTTTATATTGAATGAGACGCAGAATACAACTAAACCGAATCAGGAGTTATAGACTTCGAGTTTAAGATAAAACTTTACAAATCGTGGCTATTGTAGGCATTCTGTATAGACAAAGCAAGCTATGCCAAGTTCAAAGTAACCAGAATAAAGATCTCTATGGAAAAGCGACGAGCAAAAGCAATTAGCCAACGCTCCATCTAAAAAAAAGCGCGAGCCTACATTGGCGACCTCCGTAAAGTGAACTCGAACAAGCAACCTGTCCAGAAGAAAATTAGTTGCCAGAATTTTTATCGAAGCTGAAGAATTTTATCAAACCTTGTAAAAATGGACACGCACCTTCCCGAAACGAACAATTTCCGACGTCAACTTCAACTAGAAGTTTCAAGTACATTGGCAACGACGAGTGGTCCAACGCAAGTTAAGAAGCAATTTCAAGCATCAAGTAAGAAACGCCCCGATTTCGCTGGACGAAGTTTGTGACTATACAACAAGACAACGCACTCTATTCAAATCAAATTGATAAGCATCGTTTACGCCGAAGAAAGAAGAGAATACGCAAAACGACGTTCCCTTTACGAAATATGAAAAAGTTGTATTATTATTTTTGTAGCTTCTAGATTTTTTTTGTAATTTTTATTATTATTTTTTTATACTATGTGTAATTATTAGTCTGCAACGATTGCAAATACTAGTGTTCCCGGTTTGTTTGGATGGTACTAGGCTTATTGCAAGAATGCATAATATCGGTGTTTTACTTTACAGAATTCTTACAAACACGAAGAGCAAACGCGCCTTCAACAATTGCTACATGCACCCCATCTTAAACAAGGTCAGTAACGCTTTTACGATTATGCTATCATGAGCTTGAGTCAATGATGCCATGCTGCGCCAACCCATCCGGTATATTAGGCGCATTTACACGTCGAACGACGTTTGTTTTGTTCGTTAGCGCCAGATTTTCAATGTTATAGCCGACAAGGCGTTAGTTTTCTTTTAATCGCCTCACGCAAATTATGCGTCTCGTTCAAGCGATTACACACTCGTTTTAGCAGCGGCTCGAGTTTTGTTTCTTATCCTGCGAAGTCAGATAGCCCCTGCCCCGCGCATTTGCTCTCTTGCTGTGTAAATAAGTGAGCGTACCCGCTTCACAACGCCACAGTTTATTGCAAGATACCAGCATACTTTCGTATAGCTATGATAATCGTGCCACATGTAAATGCGATGTATATTTGTCTAATCGCCTCTCAGTCAGTGTGTCGGATGTTACGAATATATTTCGTGTGTAAAACAGGCTTTTACAAACACCGCACAGTAATGACGAGACACGGCTTATGTCCTGCTCACTGATTATTTGCTTTTGTTGGTTGATGGAAATACATCCGCGTAAGTTTATTTCCCTTATTCGTTACGTGTCGTAAAACCGATATATGACAGGTCGCTCGGTTTTTGTGTTTGCGTTTGCGATTTCGTCGCATATAGCGAGTTCATCGCTGTTCTTATTTCATGCTTACTCGGTAGTGAGTAACCAGGCGTACACGCCTTGGTTAATTAGCTGGCAAAGTATGAAAATATGGCTCATGTGATGCAAATTGTGGCGTTGCTACCTTGAATGTGAGATGCCACTTTCACTACATATTAGATAACATTTATCACGCATTAACATACATGACACCAGATTGTAATGCACGATTGCACAATTCCAGCTTTGTACTTAATTCGCCCAACCAGGTTATTCTAGTTTTTGCAGGATAAACGTGTGAAATGCTCGAAACTTCGTGAGATCGTTCACCCCATGACTTCGATTGTTATTTTGACTGAACATCCGAAATGCTCAACGAGACCGTGATTTTATTTTCTCAAACTTAACAAAATGTGGAAAAAATGAGATGTAATTGTAGCATTTCGTATAATTTATATTTGTTTTAATTTATTTTATGTCCTAAATATTTTGTGTTTTTACGTCGTTTATTTTTGCATTTGAAGTTTTCCGACTCTCACATATTATTACCCATTACGTAATTATCACCTTGTACGGGACTTTGTATTTTTGCCGTTTAAATCGTTAACATAGTTTTCCCACCTAATTCCCCACAGTTAGTCAAACGTGCAGATGTGAAACGTCTCGCACGTAAACTTCTCGCACCTCGTAAATTCCCTATATATTCTGGAAATTTAAATAACCTACGATATATATAACCTACAATAACGTACTTGAGATAACTTGCGTGATGCTAATAACGTACTAAGTAACTTGCTTCGCGAACGTAACTTTATATTGAATGAGACGCAGAATACAACTAAACCGAATCAGGAGTTATAGACTTCGAGTTTGAGATTAAGACTTTACAAATCGTGGCTACCATAATATTTGGTGGGTGTTCTGTGGAAAGTAGATTTTCCGCTGCGCAATTCGCGATAAGCGCGAGCCCACAACCTATATACAATATAAGAATAATAAAGTCGTTAGTGTTGTACTCGTCTACAACAAGATTGTGTGTATATATATTGTCCGGCCCGTTGGTCTAGCGGTTAAGTGCGTCGCCTTTCAATCGAAAGGTTGCACGTGCGAAACTGGTCGCTAGCTAGTCGGTTGTGTCCTTGGGCAAGGCACTTTACGGACATTGCCTGAACCCAGCGGATTAATGGGTTCTACCAAATTGAAGGAACATGTCTATAATATACAACACACTGCAATAGCTCCGGTAACCCGACGATGGGCGCGAGGTGATCTGACGATTGCCCGTGTGATAACCCCCTTGGTTTTCCCATTCACGGGGATAAACATGAATATCCTATCCTATCCTAAGCCGACCCAATTCTAAAAATGCATTATGTTCCGGTTGGGTTCTAACCGTCCTGATTGAAACCAAAGATCTGAGTTAGTTCTACACTTCAAATTGGAATGTCTATTAAATCGTTTTTTTTATTCCAAAGATTTAGGTGGAACATAGATTAAAAAAAAGGTTTCTCCAATTATGTGACAACTATAAGCAAACGTGTAAGACGATATCAACGCGTACTGTAAAAAATCCACTGTCTGGACAGTTAGGACTAGTTTAAATCTAGATCCAATACTACCAAGCGAAATAACAAGGAAATATAATATGCGGTAAAGGTTGTTATTATATACTTGTGAGAATTGGAAAAGCTAACCCGTATCTTTTAACTATAATGAGCAAGCAATCTATGGCAAAGCGTGTATGTAAGGATTGTTTGGCTCTGGCCAAAACCTTTTTTAAAAAGAGTAGACATTTGTATCTTTTTGATGACATGTGAGAAAGCGCTGATCTCACTATAATAATAAAATAAACTATTATTATATTGTAAGGTAAGATATTGGTTCAGAACAGAAAGTAAAACTAGTTTCTAAACTTCGTAGCTCACACCTGTTTACGCAATTAAAATTTTATATTTTTAAAAATCCTATGATTTACTGTTGCTTACCACATTTAGTTTTACAAAACGATTAATCAGATCATCGCTACGTAATGTCTTATTAATTATATGCCCGGCTTGACTAAATTCATATTAAAAATACATATTTAGACTTCAAACTGCAAATACCCTAATTATGCAATTTTAAATGCCATTAGTTACGTAGTACGCAGTATATAACCACCATTCATTTTATGCGAGTAACAAAGGCCTAATTGCGTCTGAACTATGCAATCCGTGCGCATGAGTTGGTACAAAGACAGTGTCTCTCCAGTCGTTTGTTTTGTAATAAACCGGAACTATAGTAATAAATCGGATCTATGCTAAATTCCAAAACAGCCCGATTTAGTTGTTCATGACTTTGGAGAATTCCCCTGGGTTTAGTACATAAATTTATGTTTTTACATATCTGAGACATATTATCTAACAATTCTTAAAGTTGTAATCCGATTTGACAAAACCTTGTATTTTATTTATTTTTTTTCATTGGTACAGCGGCGGCTACCATAACATTCACCAAATCTGATCAAAATTGGAGCAGCTGTTTTAACGCTATGCTCAAAAAACCTAAATTTTTTTTTAAATACCGTTTTGGTTTTTAGAGTCTCGGGGAATCCCCTAGAATTTATTTCCCACAATATTTGTTTCGGCATATCTAAACCAGCATGTTGTCTAAAAAATGACAAAGTTACTTTGCGTTTCCATAAGCCCCTCTGCTGGTAGATGTCGTGGTAAAATGCCATGCCTGTCACAATCATGATTCAGAAACATATCTTCGTGTTTAAGCGAATTGCCCCAAGTAAATGTTTTCTTTCTTTTAATTGGCGAAGAAGTGGCTAACGGTCCAACATTCTACCAAATCTAAATAAAATTATAGCAGCCGTTTAAGCGCTATGCCCAAAAAAGCTAAATTTTTAGAAAAAATATCGTTTTGGTTTTTAACGTCCGAGGGGAATTCCCCCTGGATTTATCACCCAACATTTTACTTTGTGCATATCTTGACCATGTTTTCTAACAAATGAAACACACTTTTAACATATTAAAAAACTTTTTTTTCGTATTATTATCGTAAGTTGAGAGCGTTTACACGAGTCATCAAGGTTGCTTAATAAAAAAGTTAAAGAAAACAGATAAGCTTAACTAACTGTCCTTATACCCTCGCTTTCGCATATAAAACTTTCGCTTCAAATATATTTCTTTAACTAATTGATAAAAACAGGTGTGGTTTTTGATATTATAAGCAGCCCGTATGGCCGGACTGGAGTGCCTCAGTTACCCCTATTGCGACGCTTATATGTGTACCAACCGGAAATCGGAAGGGAACCCATAATTACTGGAAATTCCCTATAGGCTTATTACTAAACTCCTCAGTTTAAGCAGCAAAAACGTTTAACTCAAATAGTTCTTTTAGACCTTATAAAACGTTTCAACTTAGTAAGACAACGTGGTCTATATGCACATTATAAGTAATTTCGGCCGGCACATATAACTAAGATTTACACGCAAAACCAATATGAATCTATTAGTTCCAAATAAGGATCTAAAAAGACAATTACCTTGTTAACTAGATTTTAAATTAATTAAAAATAATCATTTCAAAGCAATATAATTATCTACCATGCGTAAGTTAATATCGTTAATAATTCTTACTATAAAAGACCCAAACTGACCTGTTTTGTCGTATTTTTCATTTTCCATATTAATGTATCAGCAACAATGGGTTTATAAGTTTTTTACTTGCTAGACAATGTACACAAGCGAAGCGTAACAAATATCGAAAACAAGCAATTCCCGCACATGAGAGAACAGTATCGCTCTTACATATGGGCAAACATCAGGTCAGTGTTTCCCATTCACGTTTACGCCCATTTAAAGTTCCGTTTACACGAAGTTATAGCTCGGCGTACGGCAGCGTTGCGACTTTAAAACTAACAAAGAAATAATAACTCAATGCACCCTTAGGAGATAAGGTGCACTACGCCGAATTACGCTCGTGTAGCAAATTTTACGATCGTAACGAGAGTACATTATAATATATTTCTATGGTAAGAATTTGTTTCCCTAGATACGGCGACGTTGTTCAGACGCTATCAATGAAACGTACGGAAATTTAATAATATCCAATGTTGGAAAGGCTAAATTCAATATTGTACGATAATATTATAATATAATTAAGGAAAACATAAGTGGAATTATAATACCACAGTTTACAACAGGAAATACCCCCTAAATGGAATACACATACGCAATCATAAATACACCATTATAAAACCAAAGTACCTTTACCTAGATATATAAAACGCGGAAAAACGGAAATCGGATGTAAATACTTTTTACGACGGGCTACAGTCCTAAAAATTACACCATCTTCTAATTAAACCGTGCTCTTTCGACTGATAATTTTTTATTTATAAAAAAATATTACTACCGAATATGAATATTATTAATATTTACACATTTATAGAGTTTTAGCCAGTTATTTCTATGATATGTTGTAGCCCTTGCCAATACCTTTAAATTGATATATATATTATATACAATATCCGCGAGGGGCTATATGCACGAAGCGTCTGAATATTCATAACTCGTCATTTAGGGATGCTGCGTTTTTTTTTATCCAGATGGACATTTATAGAGTTTTCGCCAATTATTCCTTTAAATATGTTGTAGCCCTTAAAAATACCTTCAATTTGATGTATAGTTTATATATAACAACCGCGGGCGTCTATATGCACGAAGCGTCTAAATATTCATAAGTCGTCATTAAGGGATGCATTGGAAGATGCTACAGTTTTCTTATCCACATTAAAATTTATCGAGTTTTCGCCAATTATTCCTTTGGGTATGTTGTAGCCCTTGTAAATACTTTCAATTTGATGTATAGTTTACAAATGATAACCGCGGGAGGCTATATGCACAAAACCAAAGTAAATAGATAGTGAATTTATTTACGGAAATAAAAGATACGTGCGCCCTTTTGTAGTGCGACTGTAGAAGCACCTGAGAGTTCCACATATTGTAAGCGTGTAATAATTAATAAGGCACAAAACACTCCTCATATATATTGTTAATGCAAGAGTTTAGTTGATTTCAATTATTAATTTATGTTTTATGTTACGTCATTTTTTCTCTCATTTGCCCTTTTATCCTTTGTTCTTTTTATTTTTGTACACGTGTAAGGCGTGGTTTTAGGTTATTACCTTAGTATTATTTGTAAACTTTTAAATTAGTTGTACTAAAGAGTATGTTGTGCATATAGGCCTATACCAAAAGCGTGGGAGAACTATAGTATAATAAAAGGCGTTATAGCACAATCTGTAGTGAACGGATTGCTATTAATAATCCCTCAAACTCAGGTATTTAATTTATATTCTTCTGTGTTTATTATTTATTGTTTCTCATTATTTATAATGTGTTCATTTGTTTCAGTTACTGTATTTAATACACTCCATGGGACTAGTGCGCGTAATTGCAAATGGGAAAATTATGCAGACTGACAACATCTATCTTTAAAGCTTCAGGAAATACTATTAGGCCTATACTAAAAATAGTGACCAGTCTGAAAAAATGTCCATCGAGTTGAATCTATTAAATGAGTTAGCTAATATTCTTTAAATATGCGGTGGCGAATTCTGAGATAATAGCACCAGGAAAATTCCCGATAGACTCAATAAAAATAAGCACGGCGGCGCAAATTTTCAGCACTAATTATTATTGGACAGCCGATTTTTTAGACTACTAAAATCATTTAATTAAAATTGCCAAAAAATCGTAGAAGAATAAAATGAACAAAATAAGTAAGTAAACAGAATACCCCATAACCACCTATATAAATTACATACACTCTTAAAACCGACACACATCGACAGTAAATTTTAATGCGAACAACACATATTCTGATGCGCCATTCCCACCAGTGATTAGTCTGCCTTAAACCTCAATAATAACAAGAATCAAATGAACTAATAACTAAACATTTAAAAGGTGTTATAGCTAATATGTATTTTTGGTCAATCACGCAAGGGAAACTCCCAACTGTTTCGAAAATATAAGCACGGCGACAGTTGTTTTTCGACGTGTATAAACAAAATTTTCAACGACAATTTTTACGTCCAATGTGAAAACGAAAAACTGTATCGATCCAAACAAACATTCTAGTCATGTTAGAGTTTTGTCTTTGTTTTAACAAGTTTGGATAAGTAACTGGGGAACCGCTTAATAACTAGGGACTTTGTATAAGATATATCAAGAAAGATTAGGTAACCAGGCAACCCGGTCGTTTCTGTATAAAGAAACATAAAGTTACAGTCAAAACGGATGTGAAAAACAGTGGTGTCCAACACCTAGGTGATACTCTCTTGTTGTGCATTAATAACCCGCTGCTGGGCTAAACCAAACTGCCGATGTCAGTCTTACACACACAGTTAACGAACCAAAAACTATATAGAGATCATAATGAGTTTGTAACGTAGTCCAGTAAAAATATCGCACAGTGAAGCAGCATTCGTAAATAAAACAAATCATCAGATCCCTTAAGATATATTTATTTTTTGAGCACACAACTTAAAGAAGGAATAAGTGTACTTAATATTGATACAAATGCTTATAATTGGTCAATCATTGACTTAAAAAAGAAGTACCATCGCGAGCTTTAGACATAATGTGGATTTCCTTTTATCAGAATCGGTTCGTCGAAAAGTTGGCAATATATTGTTTCTGTCGGTATGCAACACTGAGCCAGCGACAAGCGTAAGATGGGATAGGATAAGATATTCATGTTTATCCCCGTGAATTGGAAAACCAAGGGGGTTAATACACGGGCAATCGCCGGATCACCTCGCGCCCACCGTCAGGTTGCCGGATCTGTTTCAGTGTGTTGTATATGCGATAGACACATTCATTCAATTTGGTAGAACCCATTAATCCACTGGGTTCAGGCTGTAGAATGTGGCAGCGAACTCGTTTGAACTTCTTCGATTTATAATGTTATAGAACTGACCCGATCACACGCTGCGTGATCATTAAATTATAATATTGCAGCGAAACTCGTTTAAACTCTTTTCATTTATAATGGTATCAGACTGACCTGATTACACGCTGCGTGATCATTTTGCGTTTATTAACCCTGCATGATCGACGACCGTATCGCCCACATTTCTTCGCTCTACACTCTACAGGGTATATAAACCCGTTGTCCTTATTGTCGTGTATTGTATTGCTTACGTACTATTTGTTGTAATTAGTCGCTTATTCTTGGTGTATAGATGTTGTGTAATTCGTGTATGTAATCATCTGCAATAACCGGTTAATATTTATTTTATAGTGATCAAACGAAACACTTTTAACCACCTGAAACCTAAATCTGTGAAACTGTAAATAAAAGTGGTGTGTGTTAACCAAGGGAGGTTTACTGGCTGCAAACTAAGATCAGGTGCATTAGAGAAAGTGATCACTTATCGACAGCCGTCAGAACCAAGGATCCGGCGGAACGTTGCTACACCCGCAACATTATTAAAAGTATTTCGAACTTGAGGAGAAGTTCAGTGAAGAAGCCTTGAAAGTGTCAAGTCAGGATGACGGAGCATAATCCATTAATCGACCTTGGGGGTGTGGATGGAGAAGACTTGCTTTTAGAACCTATTTCTTTGAAACCTGCGAAGGATATTATTGAGAAGCTTGTAGGAGATAAGGTTATACTGAGACCAAATCTGGGCCGAGAGATCAATGAGGTGACTCAAGACAAGACAAAGCATGCTCGCAGGGTTACGGAAATCGAGAAAGCAATACGACAGTTGCAACTTCAGAAGGAGGCAATCGGGGCCGGATTTGAAGGAGAACAATTGGAGGAACCTATGGAGGCTACCAAAGCGCATGTGGAACCACCGCGCTTTGCCGATAGGAATGGAAGTTCTGCGGTGGCCAGAGATGACATAATGGAAAACGCTTTGCGCACTATTGCCTCATCGTTTGAACACGGCCCACTTCCACAGCGAAATATTCCAAAGTTTGACGGGAACGTGTTGGAATTCCACTCTTTTATGGCCGAATTCGAAGAGAATATCGGCAAACGAGTAAAGGAACCGAGGAGCAAGTTAAGCCACTTACGCAATCATTGTATCGGTGAAGCGTTTGAAGCGATCCAATTTTGCGCCATGATAGATCCACCGGAGGAGGGGTATCAGCGAGCACTGGAGGTGCTAAAGGAACGGTTCGGTCAACGACATAAAGTGGTGGGTGCATACGTCAGACTGTTAACCAGAGGTCCGAAGATAAACGAAGGAGATAACCGGGGTCTGAACAAACTGTGGAATGAAATGTCCAATTGTTTCTACTTGCTGTGCGCTTGGAATTATGAGAAGGAGTTGGACAGCTCCTTAATACTTACGGATGTATTTAGGCGCCTGCCACGGGCAGTGCAGAACGACATTAACAATGAAGCCATCGACCTCAATGACCATGGCAACTCTCTGGGTTTCCGTGATATAATGAAGCATGTACGTAGAGCTGCCAAGCGTTTAAATTCACAATTTGGTCAGATAATGTCGGAGGAAGTCAATCAACACGTAACGCCAGTAAGGGGCCATATCACAAGGTACAACTGCACAACTAACGCGAAAGTGGGTATATACGCGACCACTACTCGCGAAGCCAAGCACAATGAACGTCCGATATACAGCGATTGTCCAGACTGCAACCGACCGCATCCTTTATTCAGGTGCAATAGATTTCGCATAAGTAGTATTTACGAACGTCACGAGTTCGTGCGGAAACGTGGCCTATGCTTTAATTGTTTTATCCCCGGCCACACAGCGAGACTGTGCCGCAACCCAAATCGTTGTCAGGTAACAGACTGTGGACTACCTCACCACACACTGCTACACTTCACACGCATTCAACCTGCCGCCACTGAAGAATCTAAACGTACTAATGAGAGTGCTCGTGCCCAGTTGGCGATGGAGAACGATATGGTTGCAACCGGGGCAACAAAGACAAGTACATCATCTGAACGAATGAATATGCGTACACGGATGCGAGTGGTTCCTGTACAGGTATGGTCAACGGACAAGCAGAGACAAGTGTCAACGTACGCGTTCCTAGACGGAGGAGCAACGCGGACTTTGTGCACTCTGGAGTTACTGAGAAAACTAGAACCTCATGTTTTAAAATGCAAAACTAAAATAACAATGGAGACTGCTAATTGCACTGACAGACAGGATGGATACAAACTGCATCTTGTTGTGAAGGGTGCTTGTGAAGCTGAGGAATTTTCTCTTAAGGACGTCTTGGCAGTCTCAAATTTACCAGACGTAAGAAGCAGCATACCCACGCAAAGCGATGTTACCAGGTATCCGCACCTAAGTGACCTAGTTTTCCCGAAGGTGAATGAGTCGGAGGTAGAGCTACTCATAGGTTTGGATAACGAGATGGCTTCGCAAGAAAGTGAGAGGCGGCGTAAGTCAGGATGTCCAACAGCTGTGCGGACGAGGTTGGGATGGACATTGAATGGGTTGGAAAACATACAGGAAATGGAAGAACCTGTTAAGGTGAACTTTATGAATATTACCGATCAGGGGCTGCATGGGCAACTGAAGAAAAAGTTCAGCTTTGACTTCAGTGAAAGTTACAAAGTTGACTCGCTGGGAATGTCTATGAAGGCTAAGCACGCCCTCTCTATAATGGAAAGCTTTGTCACGAAATCAACAGAAAGGCACTCTGTATTAAGGCTGCCGTGGAGGCCTTGGTCGTCACGTTTACCTTGTAACCGTACAATTCCGGAGAAGCGACTCGGATACCTAAAGGTGAAATTGTCTAAAGATCCAAAATTATTCGAAAAGTACAAAAGAAAGATCGAGGAATATATGGGCGATGGACACGCAGGAATAGTTTCCAAGGATTGTAAGAAGCCTGCTGGGAAGACGTGGTACGTGCCACATCACGCTACCGGGCTAAAATTCAAGATTGTGTTTGACTGTGCGGCCAGTTACTTATTGAACGACGAGCAGCTGTTACAGGGGGCGGATCACACGAATAACCTTGTCTACCCTGATGCAGACCACGTAGTGAGAAGAGTATGTGTACAAACTGCGACAGCAAACGTGTTCCGGGATATTCGCTGCCTTACTTCTTTAAAATTAACTTCGTAATTTGTGGCCGGAATGTAGAATGTGGCAGCGAACTCGTTTGAACTTCTTCGATTTATAATGTTATAGAACTGACCCGATCACACGCTGCGTGATCATTAAATTATAATGTTGCAGCGAAACTCGTTTAAACTCTTTTCATTTATAATGGTATCAGACTGACCTGATTACACGCTGCGTGATCATTTTGCGTCCATTAACCCTGCATGATCGACGACCGGATCGCCCACATTTCTTCGCTCTACACTCTACAGGGTATATAAACCCGTTGTCCTTATTGTCGTGTATTGTATTGCTTACGTACTATTTGTTGTAATTAGTCGCTTATTCTTGGTGTATAGATGTTGTGTAATTCGTGTATGTAATCATCTGCAATAACCGGTTAATATTTATTTTATAGTGATCAAACGAAACACTTTTAACCACCTGAAACCTAAATCTGTGAAACTGTAAATAAAAGTGGTGTGTGTTAACCGAGGGAGGTTTACTGGCTGCAAACTAAGATCAGGTGCATTAGAGAACGTGATCACTTATCGACAGCCGTCAGATCATAAGGATCCGGCGAAACGTTGCTACACCCGCAACATAGGCAATGTCCGTAAAGTGCCTTGCCCGTCACAATCAAACTGCATTAAAACAATCGGATTCTTGCTGGAACATCATTAGTATTTTACATTTTCAAGCGATCCACTTTTGGCTATTTATTTATTTAACATTTTTTATTACTTTTTTTACTTATGGTGCACTACTGTAGTGTTCCGTTTCACACTAAATAAATATTAATTCAAATGCGTTAATGTTAGTGTAATTTGTGTATTATAGCCTAAATAAAATATTTATTGTAAATATGCCTCGTTAAGTGTGCTTGAAACTAATAGTGTCAACTGACATTAGTGGAATTTCATTTTAGGGTTTTTTCTCTTTCCACTGTGGACCACGCTTTCGGGCCACACCTTCTCCTAAAGCCGGCTCCCCCTCAGTACTGGTCGCGCTTTACCGCACACTCTTCTTCAGGGCTACATATCGTTTGGTCTTAACTAAATTTTATTTGCACATTATTGTTCTTTCGCTTAGGTTTGCCGGCCGCATCCGCTATATTTATTAAATTATATCCTTTTTTAAACGACGTGTTCTAAAGACTGTTCGTTTTGTCGTCTTTTTCTGTTCCTGTGTCGTGATATGATCGTTATTTTTTAATACTGGGCCAAAAAATGAATAAAACTAAACTAAATTTGACGGCACATTGCAGTCAAAATTGTACAATAGGAGGTTTTCTGACAAGACAAGTATATAAATTTGATATTATATTAGCGAAGTGTCTGATAGTCGTAATATTTAAATTAGCAAAAAATAAAATCGTTTTTATTTGTTAAAAACTGTGTGTTAACAAAAAATTATATTTTTCCCGCGGAACACCTGGTAGCGCTGGTTGCGGAGCACTGGTTTATACGTATCGTTGTTGCTGCGTTCGAAAGAAAAAAAAGGATTCCACCTCATTCATTCTGAAATCAAGTTATTAGATTCTGTTGTAAAACAACATGTGTTTGACTTCATGATTACAAGAATTGTATAAATTGGTTTCAGCCGGATCACGTAATAAAACACACTCCCGAACAGGTGTCGCACTAGTCAGTTTGCACACGAGGTTATCAGCGGTTCGTTGAAGTAACTTCAGCTTAAGTTTGCGCGCGAACATTTTGCTCGAGTTTCGATTTTGACAGAAGAAGGTACAGAGTATATAACATTCGGTTTATATACAAAACATTAAATGTAATTCATGACGTTTAGACCCAGGATTTGCAAATCCAAGAAGAAACAGGACAATTAGGTCCGAGTGCAACTTTCGTAACAGTCGATATTATATAACACCGGATTCTTAGTATAGTAACAATCCGTCATGGCTTTACCGAAAATATTAATTTTTACAGTTGCATTTTAGCCATGTGGTAGTTTTGGTTTCTCACAGAAACTCTAGGACTCCGTTCTTACATTGTATTAGTTAAATTGGTCCAAATAAATGTCTTTTGTCGGCAAAATAGTTTCACTTTATAAAAAAGCGAGTTAATTAAGAGGATTCTAGATAGTTTTTAACTGGAGTTGTAGGAATTACGAGTCTTTTTATGTTCTGTATCATTTCCATATCCTTGTTCAGTGCACTCGGCCGAGGTCGCCTGAACCCAGCGGATTTCTAGGTTTTACTTAGACAAGGGTAGACACGAGTTAGTCTGTCGATTACCATTTATGCACAGGGTTAAGAATTTAAATATCTGTAAAATGAAGTGTTCGATTGTGACCCTGGTTGCGCTATGCCTTGCTGTTGCAGCGGAATGCCAGTTAACCCAACACAGACACAGCTTCGTTCCAAGCCGCAATGAAAGACGTCAGATTGAAGATTGCTTGCATGGAGACCCGATGTACGTGCGTTATTCTTGTTTGAACTCTGTCTGCAGCCATTTTGATGTATATGCTGCAGACAGCGTTTACGTTTTTGCGGTTCCTTAAACACGCAGGTTTAGCCTATTTGAACACGTCAATATTTAAGTTAGTAGATTGAATTTCATCTACTAGGAAGTGCAAACATATTTATGCACCATTGCAACAAAGCATCCGTTTTATGTGTGCCAATGTGTAAGGCATGTGTAAAGGTTTAATTTTAGTATTTTGCAATATATAATTTGACCTACCCATTTAACTGCACGAATACTCAAATTTGACATCCTCAAATCTACGCCTTTATTACATAAGTGCCACTAGGGTTTCGCATATTTAACTAAATAATGATTAAAATTGTATTAATTATGAAATATTAGTCTAAAGCTAAATATCGTGGTTTATTGCAGAGCACCAGCATTTTCCGCCCAGTGTGATCTTCTGAGGGATACGACTCAGCGAATGAGAGACAAAACTTCACTGAACCGTGATCGTCGTGAGTTGGAATTTTTGTCTGAAACTTACATTTACAATAGAAATGCATTAATCTTAACTTTGCAAATTGTAGATCCATTTAATAAACCCATCTATTCCCAGTTTTCTCGTGTAACTGTTGGACCGTCTGTACTATTTTATACGTAGTAATAAATACAAGTTCGAAACCGCAATGAACTACATTGTAAAGTTAAAGTGGCATGGACAGAATGTCTAGCTTATATCTTATACACCGTTGCATTACATCGGATAGCATATTTTAAACCACCAGTCATTATCATGTTTATATCAATTTTATACCAGTTTATATCACAATAATTCTTTTGTTCTCACTATGCGTATATATGCCGCTTGGTAAGTCAATGCGTCGCATTAAAGGCACTTATCGGAAATTGTCTAAACTAAGTGGATTGATGGGCTCTGCGGAAAAGATGTCTGGTTCATGTGCAACACACTACAAAAGCTCCGGTAACTCGAAAATAGGCGCAAGGTGATCTGAATATTGCCCGTGTAATAACGCCACTTGCATTTTTCTTTTAATATAATGAAAAATCCGTGAAATCTCCGATCCTTTTACGACCGATTAGTCTGGCAATTTAGTGCGACGCCTTTTTAACCGAAAGGTTGTAGGTTCGAAACTGGTCGCTAGCTAGTCGGTTGTGTCCTTGGGCAAGAAACTGAACGATGAACGAACGTGTTTATCATACACAACAAACTGCAATAGCTCCGGTGACCTGACGATGGGCGCGAGGTGATCTGACGATTGTCCGTGTGTTAACCTCCTTGGTTTTTCCATTCACGGGGATAAACATGGATATCTTATTCTATACATAATTTTGTTTACTAACCATGTTCTTTAAAACACGGGGTTTTAAAGCCAGATCTATTGTAAACGAATGCTGTATGTGAGTCTTTCGCAGTTCGGTCACACGACCGCAATATTTTCAATACATTTACCGTTTTATCCAGGCGTTTGCCGGTTATTTCCATCAAGAGGTAAAGGCATGTGGCTGCGCTAATAAATAATCAGCATGGAAAACTATCCTTAAGCATATTAAACATATTCCAAATAATAACGCAATAAAACAAAGGAAATAAATAAATGGTCAAGTCTTGAAGAAAAAATAAAGGGGACTATACGATCGGTGTATGGACCCTATTATTATTTATTCCGTCTTCCGTCCCGATAACTTACTTCCCGGTAGGATGTTTTTAATTGTAAGGTGGCATTTTTTAATTGGCCTTTTTTATTTGTCAAAATGTTTTATGATAAAAATAGTAATTCTTTTGCTTGGTGTTCCGCTTTGCAATCAGTTATCTTAAAATTGCTTTAATGGAAACTATCCCTGGCACGTATCGATTTAACATTTTTGAAATAAAACGTGTCGAGCTAAAGAGTTTAACTACGGATTCATCCATTTTGTCACGTCACATATTATTGTATCATTACCATTAATAAATGTTTATATTGCAGGCGAAAGCAAGAACCTTGAGTTCGAGTATATTAAAAGTAAGCACCCTTTTACAACTGTTGTTTTTTCGTACATCCCGTATATCTGTTTCCTGTGTACCGCATGCACTCACACATATTTACCCAGATTTGTTTAAATAAAATCTTAAATGGTAAATCCCCCAGACGCTACAGATAAATAAAGATTTCACAATTTTACATTTTTTACCGTGCCAAGTTCCGAACCCGTGTTGGGCTGGTCACCAGGACCGATTTTTAAATAAAAGTCGGTATATGATCGGTTGCGTTAACCATTCGGCCACACAACCGGACAAGCTTATACAATTTTCCCAAGTGCTTTTAAACTAAACACTGGTTGCTAGTAGAGATATTAAATTTCATATTTTAATAAAAGTCTAGAATAGCTTTTGTTTCAACGACAGTATGGCCTCAAGCGGTAAACGAAAGTTTTTCTTCAGAATTGGTTGCAATGAAGAACATATTTCAACACCCGGAGGAGAGCCTTTCAGATATGTTAAACACCGTCGCTCCGTGCGCCAACTTCTCTCCGCGGGTAAAACAAAAATGGGATCGATTTTTCGAGCAGCGAGGCGGTCAGCATCGAAATGAAGCGGTGTCTCTCCGCCCAGCCAATCAGCATGTTCATGGCGATAACGTGACTGTGGCCTTTAATCGACCAATCAAAGTGTGGGTATCAGCAGAAACTTTTTGGTTAAAAAGATACAATACAAATCAAGATCTTTTAATTTTTTGTATTTCTTATTTTCTAATAGTATACATAAATTATAATAATCATGATTAGATTCATACAATTACGGCTCTAATCTTCGTTGTAACATAACATGAACAAAACGCCGCTTAATAAAATATAACCTGAATAGATTAGTGTTTCTTTAAAACTATGTTTTTCACATAAAACGTTGGGTCAAAAACGATTTTCTGTAAGAGAGAAATTCGTTTTTCAAGGTTATTTACATCATTGATTGTTGTGTTTTCACCGGAACTAAACTGAAAATTTTCCATTCCATTTGCGCAGGAGTAATTTCAGTCTGCACCAGCCAATCGGAGTCGACTTGACCTTGCTGCGAACCCCGCCCTGCCAATTGGACGAGGGCTTTGGAATGTATGAAGTCACGGTACGAAAAATTCCGAACAATGTTTCCGAGCCTGAAGTTATCATGCACCGCAGTACACAGGTTCGTTAAACTCATATCTCATATAAACATCCGCCGATAATTGGCGATTACACCGAAATATCAAACCGCCTCCCAAGCTTCCCACGCTGTGTTTAAGTTTGAACTTTCTGCTAAGTTTATAAACACTCTGCCTCAAATATTGTCGGCGATATTAAATTTCGGTGTTGCAGTTTATAGTTTCCTCATGTGATCGAAGGTTGGGTGACTATACGTGACTTATTTTCTCTTTCCAGTCAACATGCGCCAGCACTGAGGGTTACATGATGGTTCTCAGTCTTGATTTGCAAAGATCAATGGATTGGTTTCTACGTGGAGACGACTCATTACAACTCTCCGTGCACGTTCGACCCATTCGACAAGTTTTATCGGGTAAATTGAGCTACATTTATAATGAAAACTATTAATTAAAAGTGTGTATTAAGAGGGGATATCACGAAGTATCCATCACAAAATGGGTATCATAGAGTGGATATCATAATCTGTGTCACAGCGCAGTTTCAATGTTAGAATATAGGTTATTTAATTTACGCGTAAGTAAAATGGAGATAGCATCGTTAATTACGAGCATAAAATTTAGATTTCATTTTGATTTGTATATAAGATTACTTCTTGGCTAAACTTTTTGTGCCGGTAAAAGGCGTATTATCTTTAAATCGTGAGTAAAATCGTGAAAACTCAAATCGGAATTACAAGATTTTGCACCACGTTTACCCACACAAAATAAGCAGTGAAAGTCGAGGGATGTTCTTATCCGAAACATTTGGTTTTTTATGTCATTCTAAAATCAATCATTCCGAATCTAGAATTTCGAACGCTCTTAAATATACTTTAAATAAAAAAATAATTAATCGTACCGGTACTTAATTGATTTTAAAATTATATTTCATGTTTTAAAGAACAATTTTAATTATAATCATCAAAACCATGTACTAAACACAATCTCCTTTTCCGTTTTCACATTTGAATCAATTTTTTAATAAATAAAACTTGTTTTTCACTATGAGCGCAAATAGAATTGCTAAAATCAAATAATATTTTCGAATCATTTTCTATTAGAGATTGTGGAATGATCATCTCTACGTAATAAACAATGGGTGTTTTAAAACCACCAAACATTTTAGGTCTTGGGAAATAATATTAGCGACGCAGTCCAAACATAAAGCTATTTATCATTGTGGTTAACTGTTATAGTAAAAGGTAATTCTCAACAGTATAACCAGCGATTTAGTATAGGATAGGATAGAATATTTTTAGAATGACGCAATATATCGCACGGGTCGTTAACAACGAGCAATTGCCAGATTACCTTGCGCACACCGTCGAGCTACCAGAGTTATTTAAGTGTGTTGCATATTATTGAGGCATCTATTCAATTTTAGTAAAATTTATCATTTTACTGAGTTCAAGCAATGTTCGCTAAGTGCCTTTCACAAGAACACAACCGACTCGCTAGCGACCGGTTTCGAATATACAACCCTTCGGTTGGACAGCAAGGCACTAACCCACTATAGAACCCTACGCAAAAGTTGGCACAAATCTTCATGTTTGAAACTTACATTTCATTATACTTTAGTTTATCTTGTAACTGGAAAATGAAAGATGTGGTATTCGCAATTAATGCTTCTTGTTACTGCCAAACAGTTTATTCATGACATGTTTACTGTTTTTTTGTTATTAAAAGGACTATTTTTGCAGCCAGTAAATCAGTCGTTTTAACCATTCGGCCACACGGCCGTTTATTTTTTGTTGTGTTCTTTAATGAGCGTAGTTTCGACCCTATTAAGGTTTTGTCACTAAACCATTTTTTTTGAAAAGTCTGTTTACGTATCGGCCGCGTTAACCATTCGGCCACACGACCGTTCATACACACATTACAGGAAACAACGTGAGAGAGATCACCACCGCGCGAAATGTACTTCGGCGCGTTTTGTCGCTCACGTTTCAGATGAGAGTCGGACCGCAAGCGAAACAACAGTTTCCAATCCGAATATCACAAGCACGAGGTATACAGGATTCCGCTTACCGAAGCGAATGTGTAATGTTTATATTTGATCGCGACCTTATATGTAGCCGACAATATTCTAATTAATTTTGTATTATCACTTCGTCCAAATAATGCTCTACACTAGTAGACTACATAACAAAACCCCTCTCTAACTTTCCAAAAAAACTTTTCAAGCGATGCGTCGAATGGGATGGATCTCCCGCATGAAACGAAGCGCGTCACGTGGTATCAGAGGATGTGAAAAAGTTAGCTACCCGCTTGACTTTCAGCAAGAATGGGTTAGTGACTAAAATCTATCGTTTTTTTAATTTTTGGGGGGTATTTTTATTTTTTAAATTATTTTTTAATATGCCATCCACGCTTAGAAAGGCGAGGTGCAGAAAAACTACAATCTAATGTTTCATCAAATGTTTTTAAAACAGGATCGAACACAGGATAGGGCCAGACAACAAAGGGGGTAATATACGGTAATTGCATGGTTAACACATGGCCGTTGTGTGTGTATCGAAACTACTAACGTGTGTCTTGTGCGATTGTTGTAAATCCAGTTAAATAAACTTTTTCTTTGTGCTTTGCCCAAGGACATAGTGGTGGTTTCGATGAGACATCAATTCGTAGAACGTTATCATCTGTCCGGAAAATAAAACCTTGCCACATCTATGTTTATTTATTAAACTTTGCTACAAACCAGATTATCTGATTGATTCTCGTGATAATACACGAAGGGAATCTGAAAGTATCTATACCATGAGCCTCAGGCGATTCTTTCACCCGAAGCAAAATGCATGTACTTGTACATGGTAGAGCTAATATAGGGCTTTTACTTTTGAGAGGTTTCCGGAATCTCACTGTCATTTACAACCAAATTTGCGTCTGGCTAAGATTGTGTCTTAATAAAGGCTCCAACTCAAACAGAATTTACCGTATATTCCTCCTACATTCTATCAAATTGAAGAAACGTATGAATCATACACAACTCACTGCAGTAGCTCCTTTAATCTGACCGTAGGGGCTAGGTGATCTGACGATTGCCCTTGTGTTAACGCCACCTTCGTTTTCCCACTCTTGGAAATAAACAAAATTATTTTATTTTAACCTATTTATATTTCTCAGTTTCGTCATCGCTTCACCTTTCCTCTTTTACCGGACGTTGGCGAATGTGTTGGGCGGTGCGACTTCCCTATTCACATGCCAACCAACGCCACCAACCATGCGGTTGTTTTAAACGTCGTAAGTAATCATTATTTATATAATCCGATTTGTTCGAAAATAGAAATAGTTTTTAATTCTGAAGAGTTTACCTTGGTGAAACCATAAAAAACTACCTAATAATTCTATATCGCAGTGCAATAGTTATTAGCCAGAAACTTCTAAGGTTATTTGTAGCGAATGCTTCAAACTAATGTACCATAAAAGAATTTTCCGTAATTGTAAACTCAGGTGTAAAGCAAATTAAAACTGGTAATTATGCTTTAGTGTTTTTTTTACAAAATCACATAAACTATATTCCGTTACTTGTGCTGTGCCCGTTTTTTTACATAAGCGTAAAACAGTTCCAAATTAACATCCAAGGGACAGGGTCATGTTTATTCTCGTGAGAAATGCATAGGGGTCAGATTACCTTAAATCCAAAGTCGGGTTACCCAGGTTATTGTAGTGCGTCGATATTGAAGATATCGGTGTAGTTAAAGGGCACTTTAACAGTGTTTTATTCGCCCGGCGTTTATGAAAAATATTTATTTTTTTAACTTCGCACCGGCGACTCTTTACCGTCTTGTCACAACCTGTGTCATTAAAATCGTCAGCGACACTGATATATTGTGCTTTGTAAGTTATATTTGTGTTTTTATAGGAGCGCGCATTCAGCCGAAGAAGGTCAGGCGTCCAACCCACCGTCGACTGCGTCCCCACCTCCTATTATTCGATGTTTGTGTCATGGCAAGATGATGAAAACTTCGAAACTGGATTTCTTGACGACTTCGCTGTAAAGCACTGTGGCTGTGCTTGACTTGGCCGCAAATAAACATTTTATTAAACGACTGTTTAAATTTTCCTGTACAGGATTTTTATAATACCGACTGGGATAAAGCTTCGTAATCATTCCAAAATGGCACAAAATAACTCATGTATGTATTTCGCTTTTGCGTTTCTTGGTATATTCTGTAGTATCGTAAACTATGTATATATCAACTTAACTTGGGGAAGAACAGAATTGGTTGTTACACTTTTGTCCTACGCAGGGTAAATGTTTTTACACAAAAAAAGTTATACGTATTTGTTTGTATCATTTTATGTTGTTTAACTGTTCAAAATGCATCGTAAGTCCAGAACGCAGTCTTTACCTCAATTTAAAGACTCCTTTGTTAATAAAATCGGTTTATGCTGAACTAGAGTGTCAGAATGGTCTAGGCTAAACGATTCTCTGTAAGAGAGAAATTCGTTTTTCAAGGTTATTTACATCATTGGTTGTTGTGTTTTCACCGGAACTAAACTGGAAATATTCCATTCCATTTGCGCAGGAGTAATTTCAGTCTGCACCAGCCAAATTCGCCAAGTGTTTTGGGCAAAGACACAAACGGCAAGCTAGCGACCGGTTTCAAATCGGCATCACTTTAGATATCTCACACACGAAGATATTTGGTCGATCATATATAGTTATAATAACCATTACCACAAGATGCACAAAACGTAACTAGAGAGTGTCAACGTGTAAACAACCACGTTTCACATCTGCACGTTTGACTAACTGTGGGGAATTAGGTGAAAAAACAATGTTACCGATTTAAACGTCAAAAATACAAGGGCCCGTACAAGGTGATAATTACGTAACGGGTAATAATACGTGAGAGTCGGAAAACTTCAAATGCAAAAATAAACAACGTAAAACACAAAATATTTAGGACATAAAATAAATTAAAACAAATTTAGCTTATACGAAATGCTACATACTAAGCCTCCAGGAAAAGGAAACAAATGCGGCAGAAAACTTCACTGATGCAGTTTGTTGGTTATTTTGATTTTCTTCTTAACTATTTCTTTATCGTAATGATGACAAAAGATTTGTTTGTGCCATGTCTGTTTAGTGATTTTATTCAACAGCCAATGACAAACGTTCAACCTGGTATGAACCGATCACACAAACACCCAACTGTGGCGTTTAGCAATTTTTTTGTAGCTTGGGACTTGTCGAGTGCCTATGCCCTGCACTAACTCTGGCCTGAAATCCCCGCTATGAAGATTCCGACTCGGAAGGTTTCTTGATTGTGGTTTATACGTAACACATGCGGTTAAACTGATTCGTTATACATGCCACTTGGTCCACATTTCTGATAAAGAATTAATCAAAAATCAATTTTCACACAAAACGAAACAAAACAGCTGACACAGAAAGTTTTACATTTTTTTAAAATACCCCTCCGTACATCGGCAACTTTTTCCCAACAAAACAACTAGCAGATGCACAATCAACACGCCATCTTTAGACCATTCTTGACTTGCAGTTTAACCTATAGTGAGCATAATATTCTAACCTATGCTTTATATTTTCTTCCTTATTTTTTGCCATATATCAATTAATACTCCTACGCACAAGACAACAGTTGGAATGGTGAATTTAAGATAAATAAAAACTCGACGAAAGTAGAAAAAACTTTTGATATATTGGCAAGTCATTCTTACACAACCTTTTGAACTGTGCGGTATTGGCGATTACTGATTAAGTTCATTAGAAAAAAATCAAATTTATTGATTTGCATGTTTTAAAGGAAGTCGACTTAAAAATGAGAGTTCATGCATTTTAGGAGGGGTGTAGAAGCGGATGCCTTTCTTAGCTTTATTTCGTTGTACTCGATTAGCAAGTTTGAGAGCGTACCAATATTCCTTGGTGTCAGGATCCATATCTAGGAAAGTTTTAGGCTTGCCTGTGTGTATCGTCCATAACCTGAAATGCATGACAGTTAGTTCTTGAAACAGATATATTAAGGTAAAAAGGTTGTGCAATTCCTAGAAAATCTAATGCCAAGTCACATGTTTTACGACTCTATGGAATTCTCTTCTAGTAAAACCCCAAATTTTGTGTTTTGATATAACACGGTCATCTTGTCTATCATATCCAAAAGTTTTGTTTCAATTTAATAATTCCTTCTTTAAAATTTTGGACGGACAAGTCACCCATGTCAAAATAACAAATAAAGTTTAATAAAAACAAATCGTTCTTTTTTTTAAAAAGCAACTTGTAATAAATCTTACCAGTCCGGGTATTCTTCATCAGGTTTCAGAACAGGGTCTTCCCCTTCAACATATTTATTTAAACCACAACATCGTGTTACAAGGAGTTCTGTGTCGCGAATTGGTTTCGGTGTTTCCACTACCACTTTCGCCATTTTGGTACCTAAAAATATAAGATTTTATCACCATCTTTAAGTTGAAACTCATTGATGTAGGTCATTGTCCCAAACAAAATCAGATTTATTGTGGTTGTGTGGAAACTAATTTGTATCTGGACAATCTTTGGTAGAATATTGTCCGGCCGGTTGGTCTAGCAGTTAAGTGCGCCGCCTTTCAATCGAAAGGTTGCAGGTGCGAATCTGGTCGCTGGCAAGTCGGTTGTGGTCTTGGGCAAGGCACTTTACAGAAATTGGCTGAACCCAGCAGATTAATGGGTTCTACCAAATTGAAGAAACATGTCTATCATATAAAACACACAGCAATAACTCCGGTTACCGGACGGTGGGCGCGAGGTCATCTGACGATTGCCCGTGTGTTAACCCCCTTGGGTTTCCTATTCACGGGGATAAACATGAGTTTCCTTCTATTCTATTATTAATTACCAAGTTATTGAGAGTATAAAAAAAGAAAAAACAAATGCAAGGTGGATTTTATCTATAACCTAAATCTGCAACCCATCAAAACCCAAAACAATCAACTTGCACCATTACATTTCCTAATATACACCTTTACAGTATAAGCCTATATATTGAATTTATAGACGACAGTGTCAAACCGGAAATAAGACCAACTTCTTAACCAGTTTGAGAAGTTTAATTTTCTTAACCAGACTAAACCCAAACCATCCAATGTAGATTCAATTATGCTTCTGCAGCAAAACCATTAAACCAGCGGTTCCCAAAATGGGCGCCGCGGCGCCCTGGGGAGCCACGAGACTTTGCCAGGGGCGCCGCGAAAGCATGCGGAAGTTGCTGCATTTTATTATATTGTTTTCTCACAAAAAATACAGCACATGTGTTTGTTTCGAGATGTATGAGCCTGGTGTGCCACCCCATAATGTATTCGTTAAAAATCCATTGTTCGGTGTTAACTGCCACTATTTGCTGACTAACGTTGCATTGTTTTGCGAATAATGGTTTGTCAAATAACTGCTTTGATTGACTGTTGGTCACTTCAGTGTTTTAAAGAGTTTGAATGGTTATCAAAATGCGTACTAATCTGGATATACAATACTTGCAGTTTGAAAATTTTGGCATTATGAGGGAGCCTCAAGGTTTAATAAGTATACAAAAGGCGCCGCCAACAACAAAAGTTTGGGAACCGCTGCATTAAACTGTTAAGTTAAACCTAATATAATTGACTTTTTTCAGTTTTAGACTTATTTAATGCAGATTCAATTTAGTTTATTTATTTTATATTTATTTTTTTTAGAAAAAGTTTAAACTCTTACATTGCCAAATAGCTACTATTTTATTTTGATTTTTAATGAGAAATATTTACTCAATTTAAGATTTATTTATATTAGTCATGTATGAACCAACATATTACACACATTAAGCTGATTTAGTTTTACCGCACAAGCATTAATTTAACTTTGCTTGTTTTATCAAGTGTTACTTTTTAAATTATATTTTATATCAAAAAATCAAATATATTCATTTGTTAAACGCACAGAAACAAAATAATAAAAATAAATTAAACTGAAGTTTAACAAGGAGACCTGACAACACCATGCGATTATCGAAGCAGGTGTTACCTTTTATTATTTGCAAATTATAAAAAATAAACAATAACAAGAATAGCAGTGTGAAAAAACTTATGCAAAAATGTTACATAAAGCAAAACTTAACCAAACTACTAAATGCATGATATGTCATATATCTCTTCATTTAAGTAGGTATTTTTGTTGTTTTAATGTAAACTTTATATGTCCATTTAATCCAGTAGTTTCTATTTTACTTTAATTTAAAGTTTAAAGTGGAGCATGGTAGTAAAATGTTTTCCACAGCTTCTAATATCCATAGTTCTTGCCAACATTACTGTGCTTTTTATACCTAATAAAACGCAGTTTATACTATTGTCGATCAAGTGCATAGCTTATGATCTCGGAATACGGATATTTTGGACATAAGTAAAGAATTAATTTGCCTACCTCTGCCAGAATCCGAACCAATAAGTTTCTTTTTAGCAAAATGCCGGGGCGTGGTAACGAAAGTTCTTCTGCTACATATCAAAATTGGTCGAAGCATTTTTTGGGATAGTTATTAACATTTGAGAAGTAACGCTGCTAGAAATACATTACTTGGGGAAAATAACCCATATACGTACGTACTCTAATTCTATAAAATGTGCGTTTTTGGTGTGTACTTTAACCAGAGTTTTTTGTTATTGAAATAGATAAAGTTTTCTAATTTAATTTTAATTTTTTGTAATACATATCCCAATAAATACCCAATTTAAAATTCGAATAAGTTAGAGTAAAATTCGCCAAGACAGTACTGTAGGGCCGTTGCAGGTCGCTGCCTATTTTGTTAGATTGTTCGTTGTAGGCCCCAGGTAAGCCGGTTACAACACCTGATGCGATCTGCGATTCCCTACGCGCTATCTCGACTCTCGGAGGTGCGCTAATTACTTGAGGTTTTCTGCGTAACGACTCTTTGACTTGACTATCTGCTGTGTTTCGTCGATAAATGCCTCAGTAGTTTTATAACATCAATTGTATTGAGCAATTGAGGCGAATAACTTATAACCAATTGCGAGTTAAATCGTTAGATGTTGCAACGATATAGATTTCAGATAAACTCTCAGTATTCTCCACATACAAGAATATTACTTAATGCGTTAGGACTCTCTCGAGCAAAAGTGAAATAAACTTATATAGGCAAAGTATCCAGCAGCTGCGGTAACAATCGTAAACCTAATAATAATATTTCAGTGATGACGCATTGTCAGCGCAAATGCCGGCTGTGCGATCATAAATCTTATGTAAGCACATGAGGTCGCTACATACACTTCCCCCCTCAGAGGTATGGTCATTTTAGTTTAGAGTAATCAATAAAAAAGGCCATACTTCGTAAAAGATGTTATGTGAAAAAAACGAGCAAATAAACAGAAAAATCGTTGTACTCAAGCAATGACACAAGAGAAAAATAATAATAAAAAATAATAATTAAGTGGTTATCAGGTATTTGTAGCGACACAAGATGTAAAAATGTCCCCACGGTTGACCGTAAAATGTTCTTAAATTTGGGTCTAGCGGAAGTCCATTGGTAAGGGTCGAATCTAACCTGCTATACCCCGTCTATTCTAATCATGATTATTTTGGGTAAAAATCGCCATAGGTAAACTTTGGGAGCAAAACCAATATCTACTTCATGATCGTGTACATGGTCAAAACAAGTCTCCACTTCAGGGCAGCAGTAAGCAATGCCGAGAAAATCGTGTTTACTACCAGGGTTTGAAATTTTTGTAGCATCGATCAAGAGTGCGTGTTTGGCAAAGTAATCAAATAGACTTTCCAACGAATGTATGGGCATCTGCATCTGCTGTCTCATTGCATCCTCATTCAGGAGTTAATTAATGTTCTCCGTTGTAACTTGCGATTGATTTATTGAACCAAGGATTGCGCTGAAATGCTCCAATCCCATCGACGACAAGGGAATTTTTTCGCAAGCGAAACCAAATCGTCCGGAGGGGTTCTTCAATCGGAGTTAGAGAAAATTTGTGCCGTACATGGACATCAGCATGTTCTAAAGTATAGTTATCATACAAGTAGAACTTATCGTTTACACGAAATTTAAATGTCCTTCCGGGTGTATAGTGCTCAACTAATCTTACACCGTCATAGACCACATCGTTTTTCATGACTTGACCGAATCGTAAGGTACCATTACTATCGGTAAAGCTAACGAGAGGACGAATGGAGAAGTAGGATTTATATTGGAGACTGTGGCGTAATGTGGCATTTATTTGCTCACATACAATTTCAGTATTTCCAACGGTTATTGCAGCTCGGGAATCACCCATCTTGGCTGTTAGCACTTCAACTGGGAAACAGTCTTCCAGCTAATTAAATAGAGAACAGAGATATACTTGCAGTTGACATTCGAAGAATATATCGTCTATGGATTGATTGCTTAAACACCATTCTTGTAGAATTTAAACAGGTAGTTAACCTGTGGTTGACTTCTCCAAATCTCTATGAAGACTGACGCGCAAGTTCCGATGGCGAAAGTAATCCAGAAATGATGTAGAATAAAGCAGTGTATAGAGGTTAGATCTAACACTTAAAGTTAGATCTAACACTTTCATAATGCTGTATTTGTCTTGGTCGAAAAATTGTCCGTCCAAATCGAGTTGTCCGTGGTTCATCTGCTGGCGCAATAGTTCTGTGTAAGTCAGTATCAAAGTAATCAGCCTTATCAGAATTAAGTCTCGTCCGATAATTCGTCTTGTCCGATCGTTTCTCATAGGTGGTATCAATAAGATACTTGGTCGTAGTGGTCAAATCCGTGATAAACAACAAAGATGGCGATTTAGAACTGGTACACAAGACGCTATACGCAATACCCAACGTCTTGCTTGAGAGTTTTTTTGATCTTGTTGAGGCTCTTTCTTGGAATCCATAACTTCTAGTTTCAAATAAATTCACGTCGTAGTAGATCCGGTCGTCGTCTGTAGAATCTAGAATCCTTCAAATGAATCTCGCGTCAGTGAGCCGATGTGTGACATTGACAGCTCCACGAACAATAGAACGGAAATGTCCAACGTTTGTTCTTGATGGCGAATGCGACGTTACAGTTAATGCAGAAATGTACCTCGAAACTTTAAGGAGCAGAGCAATGGAGTTGAAATTCTTCTTTTTCCGGCTTTCCAATCATCAATGCCACCTCAAAATTTGCTCAGAAACAGGGTCACCAAATATGTAGGGCCGTTGCAGGTCGCTGCCTATTTTGTTAGATTGTTCGTTGTAGGCCCCAGGTAAGCCGGTTACAACACCTGATGCGATCTGCGATTCCCTACGCGCTATCTCGACTCTCGGAGGTGCGCTAATTACTTGAGGTTTTCTGCGTAACGACTCTTTGACTTGACTATCTGCTGTGTTTCGTCGATAAATGCCTCAGTAGTTTTATAACATCAATTGTATTGAGCAATTGAGGCGAATAACTTATAACCAATTGCGAGTTAAATCGTTAGATGTTGCAACGATATAGATTTCAGATAAACTCTCAGTATTCTCCACATACAAGAATATTACTTAATGCGTTAGGACTCTCTCGAGCAAAAGTGAAATAAACTTATATAGGCAAAGTATCCAGCAGCTGCGGTAACAATCGTAAACCTAATAATAATATTTCAGTGATGACGCATTGTCAGCGCAAATGCCGGCTGTGCGATCATAAATCTTATGTAAGCACATGAGGTCGCTACAGTACTATAATTAAATAAAAATGAAACGTTTTTGAATTTAACACAGTACAAAAAAACTCGAGGGAAAGTAATTACCGATTAACTAAACATCCAACACATTGTTTACTTGTTCAGCTTCTAATATTTCAAGAATATTTATAATATATTGGGTAGAAGCTGCTAAAGTACCACATCAATTTTAAAGAGTCCTGAACATGATTTGTAATGCCTTCACAACTCGGGTTAAATCCTTGTATATGATATCTATGGGACCTTAGTCGCGAAATCCCTGTTTACCAGAAGGTTAGGTTAAAGCCCAAAACCGATATTCTATAGTTTGGTCTAAAAATGAACAACGAAACACTTTCTCAAGAGCAAGCGGAAAGAAAACTAGAGTTACAGTATACCATATGTGGCACTGGAGTAAGTAATTTCTATTTTTACTCGTTTAATTACGCAAAAGTTGCCCAGCCAAATCTTAAATTTAAACCTGATTTCGACTTTTATATAAAGCTTCATTTGTTCTCCTATCATTCTCGTATTTTTTCTTTTCTTTTTAAAGCATTTAATATTTACAGTATAATGTTTTCAAAATATTGCTAACAGTTTACTATAGCCTTTTTGGTTATTTTTAGATAACGGAGATTGTGTTGGGAAGTGTAACGTTTATCGCTGGCATAGTCTCGGTATGTTTAGCGGCTGACACACCATATGACGAATTGTCAAATGTTGGAGCCGGGATCTGGTGCAGTGTATTCGTAAGTTTTTCGATAATATTTTAAACATTATAAA
>CH003313.1:1073815-1114707 GCA_000149265.1 Ciona savignyi | reverse complement strand
GTCGGTGTTTTGTAAACACACCTATTTCCTCTTAAAACTGTCAGGTATTTGTAAGATTTATTCTGGTGAATGGTGAAAATGAAACTGACACTCAGGCAATCATAAAATTACGTCATGTCCACAGCGGGTTACGGAACGTAAAGTACACCAGGCATTCCACTAACTATTTTTCCTGTCAATGATAACTAACCGGCAGTTAACTAAACCGGGCGGTTAGTCTGACGGTTTAGTGCGACGGCTTTCAATCGTAAGGTTGCAGGTGCGAAACTGGTCGCTAGCTAGTCGTTTGTGTCCTTGGGCAAGGCACTTTACGAAAATTGCCTGAACCCAGTGGATTGATGGGTTCTATCAAATTGAAGAAATGTGTCTGTCATATACAACTCATTGCAATAGCTTTGGTAACCCGACGGTGGGCGCAAGGTAATTTGACGATTGCCCGTGTATTAAACCCCTTGTTTTTTTCATCCACGGAGATAAACATAAATATCCTATCCTAACATCACGAAAAGGGATTTTACTTAAAACAACCTGCGGTAACAAGCCTTGTACGCTTCGTTAGCAAATAGAAAATCAAATCAACAACTTTATTTCATAAAAGTTTATCCAAAATTGGGTAATCAACCTCATTATTACTAACTAAAAAACTCATTTAAACACTTTGACTCAAACGCCACCACTAGTTAGTTCCGTCCACTGGTACAGGTGACGTATGCTAAGTTTCATGCACATTAAAACATGCGACAATCCAGTGAATGGTTTAGACCCACGAACCATTTGGCCAGACTATACATATGACAATTGCAAACGCAATGTGCCCATTACATGAATGTTATGTACTGTTGCGAGTAAATGAGCCAACTGGACACTTTAAAGAAAGCCTTGTTGCAATCATTTGTACATTGCATTTTTATAACGACATAACACAACTTAGTGTATTAAACTTTACACATACAGTTGATCAATCACCTTGTGGCCTACTCTTGTGTTAATAGACACCAACACCTTAAATCTATCATGATTGGATTGCAATCATGTTTTGACTCATTCCCCGACGCGTATTTTTTATCAAATTTATACGAATACGAGTTTTTTCAACACATTTCAACAAAAACTTGTATTTTTAAACAAATTTTAACAAAATTGTGTAATTTTTTACCAAATTCATATTTCAACAAACAGTGGAATTATTACGAACAACAGAATACGTTAGTTTACTTGGAGCGAACTTTGAGTTTGTTTCGAGCAACTTTCGTCGTCGTAAAACGCCGAGTCTAAACGATTTCGTCCAGCATTTTCCTTTTCACAAGATGGCGCAACGCAGACACATTCGATTGTGACGTAACGAGTGGCGGGACAATGGTCTTCAGCAATCGGATTTTGTGAGCCGGGGGATGTTTCGTTGTCGTGTAAATCATCTTCGGGGTCCGTGCAACAATGGAAGTCGTCTTGATGAATGCACTCAGGCATCATCAGTGATTCATAAGAAGACGCTGCGTCCAAACTAATGAATCCGAAATCCATCGAGCTATATTTGCGAAGATACGGAGGATTGTCGGCATCAGACATGAGCACGGAGGATCCAGTTCGACACATCTTCTCCCCAATTTTAGGATCCAGTGTTTGAATCAGTTTCTCCTCCGGATAGTAATCGTCAGTGTATGTATTTGGAGGGATGACGTCAACCACTTCGCTTACGTCACACACTGGGGAATTCCCTGTCTTTGTGTTCTTCCAGTAGTCAATTTGCTGCAACACAAATGGCATTGTTACAAACAGCGTATTTGGTGAATAATGTGTCCTAGGTACGTGTTTTGGCTAAACTAAACTCCAAGTATAAGCCAAATTGACATTTTTTATGTCACAGTTTTAGTTTATATAACTCGGTAAACTATTATATCAATATATATAGCCAGTATGGGAACTTTTATGGTATTGTACATTGTAAGATTGAACCCCATGGATTCTATACTTATGTCGGGACTCCCATCCCGTTAATTTATTGTTAAAAGTTCAGCAGAAAGTTCAGCACGCAAAAAAGGTTGCTAGCGCATAATCTTACCATTTTTTTCTAAACTTACCTCTGTGTATAAATGTGGCTCAATATTAATCGTCTTGATGTTGAATGTCCGGGTGAAAAGGGATCGAAAATTCTTCCGGCTTATTTTTGCCAAGACAACAACCAGCAGCAGAAGCATTACTCCGGAGACTACTAACCAACTGCTGGAGTGACAACAAAATAGTTTAAGCAAGGAAAATAAAATCTTTGTATAATCTCCCTATATTATCGGGAATACAAGCGGCGATGTGTTTAATGGTTCCGCGATTTGACTAATGGTTTCCTGAAGCTATCAGGCTAAGTAAGAAGATACGGGTTAGATCATATGCAGCAATGCCAATCTTTATATCGACGCCAGCATGTTAGATAACTTAACTTGCGTGGTACGATCGTCTCAATAAAGATATTTTTTGACTTTGACTTATGTTAACATAAAACACATTACCAAAACAATACTGATACTCTTGACAGAACCCAAGTTTGGTAATATCCTTGTGAAAGAACATAATTTGTCTCAATTTAGAAACACGCAATTTACAGAAGTATACTTGATTTTCAATAAAACGATAAAGTATGCACAATTCAATGAATTTTGCACAATAATATAGTGCTGAACATGGCAACAGTTAAAGTGACCGAAACGTTTACGAAATGTACGTTTTCTTTGTAGTTATTTACAATATATATTTTTTTTAAATTTATCTTTGTACTTACATTATATGGTGTGTTCCGATTTGCTGACTGTGCTGCGTTGTCTCAGCGGGATCAATGCAATGCTGTTGTAAATGATATGTTTACCTTAGAGGCGTCGAAATTACAACAAACCTATTGAGATATCTCATCACACTTTTCGGCTAACCACAGGCGCAAGTAAGATGGAAGTGGTAATATGATCTCGCACATTAGATGTACAATCTATATACGTTTTTCCCTAAACTTGTAATAGTTAAAAACGCAGCAAAACGCAGAAATTATACCTTTGCATGTATTAGAATCGTTGTGTGCATGTTTAAATTCTGTTTCTGGATAAATGTGAATGTACATTGACAGACAGTAACAACAGGGATTTACTTTTGCAAAAAAAGTTTTGTATTTAACTGGCGTATAGGAGAATAAAAAACCAAAGCCTCATCATTGCGACCGTTTTTATTATGCACATGGCGCGTCCGAATATTGGAGTCTATAATACTTACTGTAGCATCATAATGCCAGATTGTTTACTCGCTTATGCTATAACTTCCGAGTGAATTCTTACTCGCCTGTTGGCACTGTAACAACGAAACCTCCCAAAACAAAAAGGACACAAGCTGTGTATTGGAACTATGTGTTTTGTACGGCAAAATATCGATAAAATAGAGCTAACCCTTGACACTACTCGTCGATACCACTTCCAAGAGCGTAGCAATTGCGTTTTACCATTAAAATTCTGGGTTCCTTATAACTCTATATAAATCCCACCGCAGTTTATAATATACATAAATATGATTGAATTTTATTTAAAGCAAATCATCACTGTATTGTGGTATTGATGGCTATAAATGAAAAATTGTACCAATGCCTCAAGAAACTTTCTACAAAAATCGTAGTTTTCACCGACTTAACAGTACTTGATCTTAAAAAAATAAATCATAATTTAACAAACCTTTGTAAATGGACTTTTAATGTTTTCCGCGAACTCCTCATACCATAGTTGAACCCTCACACATATGATCATATTCTCAGACAATGACGTAACGATAGTTATATTGGAACTTGTTACCTCGACTTTTTTGTGCTGGATTGAAACCTGGGAAATACGGTAAGTTTAGGTGTGTAAAATTATCATTTTACTTGTAATCGCATCGTCTACTCAAGAACTCGACAAACTTCTGTTTAAAATATGTCGAATCCTCTTTAACGTTCATTTTCCCGACAAACCTTTCAAATAACGAGTTTATTCTGATTGACTTACATTAGATTAATGTTTAAGAAATGGTTTTACAAATTTGTGTCCTAAGTATGCTGTTCTGAAAAACAAACACAAAAACGGGGTCTCATGTCATTTGTGTTTACCTGTAGAAAATTTCGAGACTTCGAAAGTACATGCACAATTACTGTATCTGAATGTGTAACATCAATGTAAATTAAAACATTAAACAAATGTAAATTAAACTATAAACCATTCTATACCCTATAGCACTTATGGTTATAAGTGTCAATGCCTTTTTTGCATTTGTGTGTTAGTTACCATGACGTGGTCTCGTAATTAACGGTTATAATATTATACCTATTATTATTTTCTTTCTTGTTTAAAACCGCTAGAAAGGATGAAATGATTTGAATAAGTTGTGTTAATGTTTTTTTTCCTCACAAGCATTTGATACAGAACATTGTAAGGTTACCACAGGTTATCGAAAACCGGATCTAAAAAGTTTAACATGGATTAAATTACACAATCTATATATATCATTATATGCATAACGAGTAGGGTATGATGACTATAATACAACTATACACCCCTCGTAACGTAAAACATTTCTCACATGTTATATGCATGGTATGGGCAATGAAAATGTGCCCTTGATTTACCTAGAACTATTAACGAACGTTTGTTATGTTTACTTCGACATTACTACTACATCAACTACCGCTTACTACTGTTTACAGTTGCGATATTAATACTCGTGGATTATTATTATACGCACATCAATATTAATCGGTGGTTTGCCCGGACGGTTAACGCTAACGATTAATATACCGAACTAATTAGTAAAAACGAACCTAATGACGACAGCATCGCAGGCTCGAAACCAAGTCCCGTAAAAATAGGTATATACAGTTGTTTTCCCAAAGATAAATTAGTTAGGGTGGCTGGATCAGTATGTAATACTCTATAATAGGTAACTGTTTTTACCGTTTTTGTAACATTGTCGTCCAGTTTCTTATACCCGTAATATTCTATGTAATATAGTTGGTCAATGTTTTCATCAACACCAAATCGAGCGATTGAATAGTTGCTCGACCATGGTAGAGTGGGAAGCACACACGAAAGATGGATCTTGTTTGATTCTCGTTGTATTTTCACTTCAGGAGCAGTGAAAGTAAGATTTCCTAGAAGAAAAAAAAAACACTTTAAAAAAATGCGACTCAAGTTGTCTATTAGCCCATGTGTATTGGCAATTCTATATTATTTACTTTCACTGCTGGTAGCGGCATAGCTGAGCAGGAGAATTAATGTTAGAGTAACCCATAAGCAAATTCGGAACGTTTTTACACGTTTTTATTTATATCATCGTAAAAACTCTATTTGAGCGCCACCAATAATATAACACCACACAGGAAGGGTTAAAAAAAGAGGGCACCGACCTCTATTTGAACACCACTTTGACATCCATGTTAATTATTAATCACAGGTTTCGTACTTCATGTTCCTTATTATTTACCAGTGACTGTTTTACGTTTGATGTTTTTTTTTGTTCTTTAGATGTTAATTGTCTTACATGTTTACTTTTCGTTAAATAAATTTAATTTTCCCAAAAATCTGAGCGCCACCCTTAAATAGATCGCCACTATAGGTGAAGGGTTAAACAATATAGCACCGTGGCTTAATTTTATCTAAATAAAAAAATGCACAATTTAGTTTTAATCAACGAAAAGGTTGTAGCTATTTTTAAAACTTATAACTCAAGGTACTGCAGGGAAAGTGTTTACGATGCCACATTTATAGCTGTTTTTAATATTTGGCCCGGAATCATAAGCAAAATCATTTATATTTATATTCTGTCAATTTCCAAAATAAGTAATTTAATAAACTGGATACTTACGATAGGCTATATGTTTACATCATCAGTAGACCACGTACCTTCGAATGGAATAAAATCTAGAAGTTGCTTCGTGTCTATTTCCTCTCTTCTGACACTAGTGTTTTCCACTCGAGACGTTACCCAAAGTGTGTAATCTGTGTTAAAATCCAAGCGCTCTTGGACTATGCAGCCCAACGAACGCACGTGTTCACACCCTTGCACCACTGACCATCTTTGCAGGGAAGGACAATCCCTGGCAGATTCAAAAGGAAATTTTATGTAAAACAGAATCGAGCTGCAGCATGTCACCGTATTGATGTAATTAGTTTGAATCGTCAGCCTCACGAAACTTTTGCATAGTATGTTATGCAATTTAACCGTTGCTAGTGTGTTTTGATTTAACCCTTTAATCCACTGGTTTGTGGCGACTTATCGCCGGAAAACTTAGTGATGAAGTCAGATTATTTAGCTTATCACACATTTTCTAATTATGGGTTTCCGTCGTTTTTCTGCGCAACGCTGGTGAGAGGCATGTTCTATCTCCAGGTCATAGTGTAAAATGCGCTATCAAATAATTTTGAAATTTTTAGAAAACTTAACGGGCTACCCATAAAGGGAAATCCCCGCTATCGGAAAAATGTAAATGCAATTTGTATAAAATATTCCAAGGGTGATGAGGTAGCAAGGGAACCCGATCGTTTCTATACGTGCAGAACAATATAGCGTACAATTCAACAGCGGTTTTAAAAATAGTGTTGAATCACACGTGATTGACACTCTATAGTTATTTTACCGCACCTTTTACCACTGCGGAAAATGCACAAATATAAGCTTTCGGTTGAGCATAGAGTGTGTCCAAATTAAGACTATTTAAATAATTTCTCTTACTAGGCGATATACGCTTAACACACCTGCACTCATACGATATATCGATGTGTAATTTATACACAGTGAAGTTGTAGGCTGGTGCGTATCCTTCAGTTGCATCACATCCCTTAATCGCTTTCCATGACAAGTGCTGGACAAAATTGATTGTGGTAACTTTGAGTTGGAACGGGCTCCACTTAGCTGAAAAATAATAGAGCTTTGTAACCGTCAGTATCCTAAACACATCTGCTATGTATGGCTAAAAGTGCTGTGTCAAAATACGTCTGAATTTGGTCAAGTGTAAATACGTATGAGCGTTAAAACTAAAAAATCGTAATAATGTCTACCTCGGGTTACCGAATTTATTGCCGTGATGTAAACAATTAAGAACATTCTATAATCTTTTGTACAATATATTAAGACATTAGTTTCGAATAATATTAAAGTAATGCCTTGTACATGGACAAAAACGAATGGCAAACGGTGTTGTCCAATCACCTTTCAACCATGTCACTTTAACGCGCTGCAACTTGCAACTTAGCTGTACGATTCTGAACACTAAACCGGATTGTGTACATCCAATTTACTCTGGTTTAGGTCATATCTGTTTCTAATTACACCGGTTAAAATACACTCAAGCTAACATGCATTGCCTGTCTGCGCCCTTTACAAAATCATAATGTTACAAACTAGCTTTAATTATAGGAAATTATTACGCGTCAATTCACCAGTGGTGTATCGTTACGTTTCGCGCCTGCTACAGTATTGCTTAGTTCAAACAAGGATTTGGTAAACAGAAACATATTCTTTATTCAACATTAGCAACACAAAATATCTTTAAAATAAAAAAAACAGAATGCTTGCTACCTTGGGAGACTTCACAAGACTCGGCAATTAACAAATGGCAGAACAAAGCAATAATCCAGTTTATAACGAACATTTCCGAAATATCTAATTCTGCAAAATAAGTCCATGTAAGATCGTATAACCATTAATTTAGGATATGTTGTCGACGTAAACTCAAACTACAGTGCGGGTGCTGATTTTAGGCAAAAAGCGGCTTTGATACGCTTACACGCTGCGTCACACCGCACAAATCCTATACCACCGAAGTACCCAGCTAAGGTAAAGCTGGTTCATGCCAACCATGGGCGGTAAATATTTTTATCATCATCTTAAGTGGTGGTTTCAGATTGAATACCGCTAGTTGAAAAAGCAAGGATTTCCTATAAGAAACATCCCTAGCGTTTCCACTTAATCAAGCACTGTTCGCGTTACCCGCCAAGCAAATATAGGTTGTATTCTGAAAAGTATGTTGTGTGCCACACAATAAGGAAGTAGCTGGAATTGCCACGCACAGACAACAAATGTGTTTTCATTTTTAAAGATGGCAACAACAAAGCACGGCGTAGTTTAAAGTTAATTAATTACTTCCTGTGACAATTATGGATAGGTATGGATAGGATAGTTATGTTTATACCTATAAACGGGAAAATGCAAGAAGCGTTAAAACACTGTTAATCGTTAGATTGCCTCGCACTGTGTGTTGTGTATGATTCGGGCGTTCCTTTAACTTGGTGCAACCCATCAATCCACTCGCTTCAAGCAATATCCGTAAAGTGCCTTGCCTAAGGATTTTCCAATATTACCCTGTTTGTTTGATTATTTGATTGGCCGATTTTCTGCCGTCTAAATGGTTCAAGATATGGGATTTCTCGAAATATTCAGATACCCCTCTAAAAATACATTACACAAAAGGCCATTTCGAATCTTTTTTAACTAAAACTATGAAACCATATTTGCTGAAACAGCAGACTGTATGTTTAGTGTTATCAACTAATGAATTTTCTACCTATAGGAATATAATATGAGTAATATTCACTAGCTCAATGTGATACCAAGCGAATGTCATTCTTTCCTGCAATACAATCGGGCTGCTATTTCATGGCACGTTCTGACAGTATTTATTCAATCTGCGATTTAAAATCTTATTTGGCAATATTTTCCTGTTAACCAGGTAGACAGAAGCTTCGCCTTTACAACAAATCATTCAATTCATTTTCTTCAAGTAACTCGTCGTAAAGTTGCTGAATTTCATCCGGTGTGTTTTCACCTTCTGTGTCCCCCGTTCCTTCTAATGCCCCATTCTCCCCGCAAGATCTTTGGATCACCGGAGCGGGCTCCCAGACAATGCATTCAGTTATTCTACGAGACAAGTACAATTATTGAGAATACAGGCCTCTGAATCTTTGATGAAGAAATAAGGATATAGGATAGGATATTCACTTTTATCCCCGTGAATGGAAAAACCAAGGGGGTTAACACACCGGCAATCGTTAGATCACCTCGCGCCTATCGTCGGATTACCAGAGTCATTGCAGTGTGTTGTGTAGGCCTATGATTCACACGTTCCCTTAATTTAGTAGAACCCATTAATCCGCTGGGTTTAGGCAATGTTCGTTAAGTGCCTTGCCCAAGGACAGAACCTAGCTAGTGAGCAGATTTAAATCTACAGCACTTCGGTTGAAAGGCGACGCACTAATCTACCGGACTAACCAGTCCAATTACAAAGTGCATAGAATAACCGCAATAAAATGTAAGACATTATAGGTTGTATAGCCTATTATACCTGACTCAAATGGAGATCTAGCGCAGTAAATGTATTAATGCGGGTGTGCAATGGAGCAACTATTTAAACCAGTGGTTCCCAACCTGGGGGTCGCGACCCCCAAAAGGGGTCGCAAAGCATGTTAAAGGGGGTCGCGAAGCTGTTGCTAATGTAAGAACAAAGGTAAATGTCAATAGGACTGGGTGCACCGGTACGCTAGTAGTATGTGCTATCATAGAGTACTAACATATATTAGTACTCTATGGTGCTATCCCGTGCATAATTTTTCATTGAGACATTTCATTCGGATTGCTTGTAGTACAATATTATTGCATCAGTATGCGTCCACTGTGATGTCATATTGTCCACTGTGATGTCATAAACTATGACCACTTGACTGTAAACGTGCAATAGCTGCAAATTGAACCTCTATTAAGGAAGTAGCCTAGTATATTATACAACAGAAATCAGTCAAGACTTGGAATTGGTAAAGATAGTTAAGGGGAGCATCATATGCGTTTAGCTGCAGATCTACAAGGTCAACGATCGCGCTGATTTGTTAATAAATGCAAGTAAAGCATTTTTGTGCTAACCTTCTAATTTTGCATTTAGGATAGAATATAAGTGTGGGTCACGGAATCTTCGAAAATTTTTAAGGGGGTCACCAAGGGAAAAAGGTTGGGAACCACTGATTTAAACTGATGGGAATGTAGTGGACTTTGGATATATGAGATTTAAGTTCGAATTAATTTCAAAGAAACCAATCGTAACTAACGCTACGTTTACTTTAGTAAAATTTTGTGTTGCCTTTCCGTAGGTTAAAAAAACTTTCAGCCTGCTAATTTTCTAAACTGACAACAACAAAAAATCAGTAGGCTAAACTAAAAAAAATGGCTCATCTGTAAACAACGCACGGCAATAGCTCCAGTAAACGAATTGCAGACACGTAGTTATGTCCAATGTCAGTCCCGTACATCAGTAACTTATAAATATAATGATTCTCATTCAGACAACACACTCACGAGTACATGTAGATGTTGACGTTGAGCACAAGGGCTGGTTTCTCGCAACATCGGCCATAGAACTTCCCGTTGCAAAGGCAAGCGTGTCCAATCATGTTCCCGGTTTGAATGGACGAGAAGTTGCCCCCGTTGTAACAAATTCTGTTGCATGCTTTCGATTCCTGGAGAATGGACACAGGTGGAGTAATATTCCATCATTTAGTTGCTTATTTTACGTTAATGACGCGATTTTAGTGAGATTCTTCTTTGCTTCACCAATCAAAAACTATTTTTCTCAGATTAAACATAATCGCTAGGAAAATCATTTTTAAACGTAAGCACTGCAATACTTATTTCTGTACTTTTAAAGTTTGTTGGGAAAGGGCATAATAAATATTCTAATTAATAAAAAAAAGTTGATGTTTTTTTAAAGTAATAAAAGTTAATTAAAATAGTTAATATTTTTTATTAATTACGATGTTTATGCCATTTACCTCCCAACAGGAAGTAAGAACAATCGTTTTCAATTAACACCAACCAACCGTGGTTTTGTTGGAGCAATTTCTCCCACCGTACTGCGCATGCGTAGTAACCGATCTTGTTCGTACACTCGCACCGCCGGGACCACAGGTTTTTGAACAATTGCTCCACGACGTCCAAGCGGACATGACGCAATGAACTGGTATGTGATGTCAAAGGAAATATATGGCACATGTGTATATGAAATACATGTGCAAGTTTTATTTAAAACAAAATATTTTCCCCGATAACCGAACGATGTAAACATGCAAAAATATTATACTGACGAATCGCTTAAAGGTGGCAGGTTTTAAACTGGTCTCCAACTAGTCGGTGGGGGTTGTCGATCGGTTGCTAGCTAGTCGGTTGAGGTACTCATCTGACATCGCTCGGACCCAGACAAATATTAGGGTGTGCTAAAAAATCAGGCATATAGAACACATTTCAATAGCTTATGACTAGGGTGGCGAGATAATCTGACGATTAACCGTGTTATAACGCCCTTGCGTTTACCATTTACGGAAATAAGCATGACTGTCCTATCTTTTTTTTTAAATATATTAAAGTTTATACTAAACTTAGTTTACGTCATGGCTCGTCATACCTGGCGTCGGTTTCACAGCGCAACAGTTTCCTGTGTGACCGCCGACGCATAAACATCTGTTTCCTGTGAAATTTCCACCGTTCAAACAGATTTGGTTGCAAGCTTTCGATTCCTGGAGGGCAATGCAAGTGAAAAAATATATTTAGTGTTTTATTTAAACATAATGTCTTGCGTATACTGATGTGAAGCAATGTATAATTGGGCTTTATATATTTGGTTTGTTCTATCAGAAACTACCCCCAGGCGAGCAACAGACCAATATTTTTACTATAAACAAGAAATTGCGAGTCATTTAGCATTCAGATAGGACATGTTGTTTAAATCGGTGATCAGTAAGAAACCCAGAATCAATAAAAAAAAGGTTTCAACCTGCAACATGGGGCATGCTGTCCCGTTATATCTTGGTTGTGTGGTAATAGATCTGGTACGATTGTGTGTGCCACCTCCGCATGTCTTCGTGCAATTCGACCAACTGGACCAAGCGGACACCGCGCAATGCACTAATATTTTTAAAACAGGTTTTAATTTGACCGCTAAAATGCTGAAAAATGTCAGCATTATTGGTCCTTATTATGTATTAAAACTTCAGTAAAACACGTAGACACGTTGTGGTTACCGAAGCAACTCCCGTGTATTATATATACAGTTTAAAATCGTTAATTGTCAGACCCACAAAACCCACATAAGTTGCGTGTCTGTCCACTAAGCATATGGTTAATAAAACATTTTTATTCTTGGACATAAACAACTAACAAGGGCATTTCGTATCCTATTTCGGTCAAAAATTCCCATAATCGTATAATGAATAACACGTTGGCGGTGTAATTATTGCATACCTGGTAAAGGTTTAATTTCACAGCAACGACCACTATATCCTCCGGTGCAATGACACAGTCGTGTGTTATTATTTGTTGTTATCAGGCCTCCTCCGTTCAGGCATATCTCGTTGCAAGATTTAGATTCCTGTGGTTGGAATTTTAGATGTTAACGGATTGTGTTGATAAGTTTTGTTGAATAAATCATTCTGAATAAATCAGGTTTTGTTCAAATTTTAGATAATCAATTTGTTTGGTTATTATTTGCATTTCCCAGTGGCCCCTTAGTGTGTCACTAAGCGCACTAAGATATTGATAATCTGTTCAACGATCGGGTGGCCGAATAGTTAACTGTTAACACGACCAATACATATACCGCCCTTTACAACAAACAAAAACGGTCCTAGGGACGAGCTTATTATTTGTTTAAAACTTGGCTCGGTAAAAAGATGTTCAACGGTGGTGGAACCAAATGGCTAACGCTACTGATACATATATCAACTCTATACAAACCCATTATGGGTTCAAAACTTCGGCCGTTAATAAAAGTTATTAGGCATGGTGTTTTGTCACCCGCTTGTGTAATAAACACTTTAAAGATGTTATTTAGTCCAAATAATTCTTAACAAATCGAAGTAATAGGAAATAATTGACACCGTGTGGCGGATCTTTGCGAGTTTTCTAAAAAAATAAGTTCAATATTCTACCACACACAAAAAACTTACCTGGAGCAGGTTTGAACAATTTCTTCCCCCGTGTTGCGCATGCGTAGTAACCGATCTTGTTCGTACACTCACACCTCCGGGTCCACAGGTTTTCGAACAATTGCTCCACGACGACCAAGCGGACAAGGCACAATGAACTATGATGTAACATGTAGTTATGAAGTGAAAAATTAAGAAAAATATAAAAGCAAATTTATGTAATTTAGCTTCGTTTTTATTTTTCATCGTTTTGCGGTAAAAAGAGTAAAATTATTAAGCAAAAAAGGAATGAGCAAAATGATTGTTTGTGAAAGTAAAGTTATGCTTGGTCTATTTAGCTAGCCGACCTGCCGCCTGACACAATTTTACAGAGAGGCAAAGGCAGTCTAAATTGTCCTCACAGTCACGATACCTGCTTTGTTTTGGCAGCAGCTTCCTGAGTATCCAGCCGCACAGGAACATAAGGTTCCGGTGAAATTCCCCCCGTTCAAGCAGGTCTGGCTGCAAGCTCTCGACTCCTACGTGATATTGATTCAACAGTTAATATCGTGGAGTGGTGGGATATTTCATACATTTTTTATAATCTGATATGTTTTTCATAGGTCCAGTGTTACATTTGCATTTAATATCAGTGTACACAGCCATGGAATTTGCAGGGCTGCTCAAACCCAGTTTATTTATTATCTTAACAAAGCTATGAATATAAAGAGCAGTCAAATAGCTTCTAGACTTCTATAGCATTCTATCGTATTCTGGTTACCATTCGAGACCATGAAGCTAGGTTAAAACAGTTTAAAACGCTTATATCAGAGGAAACTAAGTCTACTAACCGATAAAGTGGGACAGAGGGTTCCACCATGGTGCGGATGTGTCGTAACTGATCGTGATCGAGTCTGAGTTCCTCCTCCACATGTCTTGCTGCAAGTCGCCCAACTTGCCCAAGTCGATACCACGCAGTTAACTAAAACCATAATAATGTGTCTACGTCTACTCAACACTTAAAATGGATAGCTAAATCCTGGCTAAAAATGGACCTAGTTAAAGTTATTCGGTCTTTGGGTAGGGGAGTTGGCGAATATCGCCTAAACTCAATGAATTTATGGATCTTACCAAATCGAAGGTATGTCTCAATCACATAGAGCAAACTACAAAACTTAATTGGAAACTGAGGTTGTACTTTAGTAAGTATTCTAAAACGGGCATAACGTTTTTTTTACCAAAATTTATGGGGAAAAATAAACTATTAAAATTGATGGTATAAAAGTAGTTTGCTTGTATAGTGAAACATGAACGGCATTATAATAATATGCAAAACTTATCCGTGAAGTCTGTGGTCGTAAACAGGAATCGAAACCACGGCGGCATGCTACTATATTACTGGCCCACGTAGTTTTAATGCTTAAATCCATGAACCCGCTCTAAAAGGAGTGAGTTGAACAAAGACAAAAGCATGTGGGTATATAATGCGCCTTCATCTTAAGTCTTAGTAAAACATATTGGGTTCATGTTAAGGCAACAACAATAACGGACGTGACCTGTAACCAGTGGAATAATTGGTTCTACCAGAAATGAAGGAACGTTTCATTCACACACAACATACTGCAGTATAATAATATATAACCGACGATGGGCGCGAGTTAATCCGACGATTGCCTTTTTAACGCCCCCCCCTACGTTTTTTTTATTTACAGAGATAAATATAAATAACCTATCCTATCAGAAGTGCCAAAATACTGTTCATATCACCTACTTGGACAGGCTCGCAAATTGCAAGCTACGGCGGCGGGTTGTGTGCAAGATCCCCCACAAGAGTTTGAGCCCGTCCTCACGTAAGTTTTTGTTCCAGGTCCACAGGTTGTGCTGCAGCTTCCAAGTCTCCATGTGCAGTTCACCGGGGTACACGCTCGACGACGACGACGTCGCCTTCTGCGAATGTTCGTACGATATATGGTTTGACCTTGGGTCGTTGGTTGAAAACGACATCGTGCCATTTTAGGGCCATTACAAAAAGAGGAGTAAAACCATTCAAAAGTCATGACAAAAACAACATAAAACATAAAATCTAACTTTTATTTCATCTTAATGTAAACCTACAGTATTTTTTTTGTTTTTTTCTTAGGTAAGATATTACAGATGTTTTAAACATAAAAAAACAGATATGAGAAATCATGTACGTTAGTTCTTACCTTCGCCAAGCGTCGCCTTCAATAACAAGAAAAAGAAACATCACCAATACGATAAACGCCCTGATATTCATTTTATGTCTTGTTCTGTATACTGCGTCTGCACTTTATCACGTAATAAACAACAATAAATGCGTGAGCCTATATGGATCCTGGTTTCATACTCAGCGATTTACGGAAGTCATTTATAAAAGCCGGAAGCTCCCACTTATCCGTGAATTGACTAATTTGGTTCGCGGTAAATAAACCAATTTTCTCACGAATAACCAACTATATTTGATATTTATCGCCGAACTTTAGTACAGCGGTCCACGATTACCTCCAGATAAAACATAATAAATACGACGCAATTTCTTCCGTTTTTGTCGTTTTCAGATGTTATAGATTTTGTACATAATATACGAAAAAGTATATATTTTAACTCTTTCCGTCCCAACTCGCGATATATCGGTATGTGGCCTGTTTAAAAGAGGTATGTGGCCTGTTTAAAAGAGGGGTAAATTATCTTTTCAACCATACTAAATATTAAATCATAGCATAAACTTTTGAAAAACTGTGCTAATTTGAAAATGACTAAAAATTGTAAAAAACACTGCGGGACAGCATGTTTGAATTAATGCATTTAGCCGGGAGTGAAAAAGTTAAAATGAGACCTTTTATATGAAAGCTCATGTAAACAAGTCACAAAATAACAATGATATCACGACAGGTACGAATAAGAGTTAAACAAATCAGCGTCGATCAAAAAGTTAGTAAAACCGTGCGGCCCGACTCCATCGCAACTGTTTAATAAACAGCCATTTCGGTTTCTTTTATTTTGACAATCACGTCTGTTGATGTGCTATTGCGGCCAGTTAGCTTATTCGGTAAGAGCGTCAGCGGTGTGTAGTTGGACTAAAGGTGAATGAGGAAAACAATCCCTGACTGTTGGTTGTGGCATTCGGCAAGGCACTATGCGGACGATACAAAAGCCAAAGTAGTTTAAAATTTTGAACAAAACCTGTAGTCAGGGCCGGTTTTAGGCCGATTTGACCGATTAGATCAAATTGGGCCCCGCACCTTGAAGGGGCCCCGCGCTAGCGGGAGTCTTTCTGTATTACGAGGTTTAAAATACTACTGAAACGTAAAATAAAAAGTGAAATAATATTCTTTCTCCTAATATCAATTTGTTATGCATCGTAACTAAGTCAAATTTATATTTCTGTGTCTGCCTGTTACGTCATAATGGATATGGTTACTAAACAATATATATGGAAGTGAAACAATATATCGTAAATAAGCATCCACACTACCTTTAATTTGTTTTATAGCAAGTATTAAATGTCTATTTTTGTAGTTTGTATGTACTGGTATGTATTTTATGATATATAAACACCCATAAATTTTGCTATGAGGAGTAGGGGCCCCGCAATCACATTTCTAATTGGGCCCCGCGGTTCCTAGCACCGGGCCTGCCTGTAGTGATATCTTCATTCTTCAATCCATCCCACTTGCAAAATTAAACACGATTATCCTTTTACATATGTTAACCATGCGGCCACACAACCGTACAGGAACTCATATCGACATGGAGCACATACCCGACCGGTCAGTCTGTAGGTTAAGTGCGACGCCTTTCAACCTAAAGGTTGCAGATTCTGTGTCCTTGGACAAGGCACTTAACGGATATTGCTTGAACCCTGCGGATTAATGGGTTCTACAAATAAAAGGAACGTGTAAATCATACACAACACACTGCAATAGCTCCGTTAGCCCGACGGTGGGCGAGAGGTGATCTGACGATTGCCCGTGTGTTAAACCCTACGTGGTCTGATAAGTGTGATGAAGGCCCTAGATTAGATATTATTGTGAATGTAGAATTTGATTAGACGGATTCAAGGTCACCTAAGTAAGGTTAAATAGCTGCCAGAATGCAGAATTATTAGCTTGCAGCATTTGGAGATGACGAGTTATTGTTTGCAACTTTTTATATTATCTTTAAGTTTATTCTTTTTTGTTAAGTTAAAAAAAACTCTAACAATATATATTTATTTATTGCACAACAAAGAAGTCAGCAAAATAATTCAAATTTTACCCACTCTGCTAAACCTGTAAAGAAATCCACCCCTTGAATAAAAAATTTCCTTTTAAAGAGGAATACATGGCGGGAAACTAATTTTACGGAGGGGATTTACCATTCATAATGTTAGTTTTTTTGTGCTTGTTAAATCGTGGTTATGCCGTCAGAAATTTCAAATGCCAGCGACACTTATTTAATCTAATATAATTGTACTTAATAGCGGTATAAATCAATAGGCATCTCATTACCATCTGGCAAATTAGCTTGGTGGATTAGTACCGGTACTGCCAAAGGGCTGCACGCTCACGAGCAGGCGCACCGTTAATTTGTTTCTCATATAAGCTGGCTCCCGAGCGTACACTCAGTGTAAAGAAACAATCACCTCTACGCCAGCTCGCGAGCGTGTGTGAAATTACCAAAGTGTGCTAAAACGCAGGAAAAAAAACTCGAGTGTGAAGCTGCCGTACTTTCCATACTGGTGTATACACAATTTACTGCAACAGGCCTGGTAAGCGAACAGTAATCTGACGATTACTAGTGTGCTAACGCCCCATGCGTTCTTCCTATTAACTGGGATACATATTTCAACAATGATAATCCTAATTCCAACATGTTTCCTTTAAAGTTTAACATAATTTTGTATCTGGTGTTTTATCCTATGGAACCTGTCACCCACAAAGCAATCTATCCATCTGGATCAGGGCAGCCAAAAAAGCACCGCACATCCATTTCAAAACAAACTTCAAATCAAAAACTAGTTAAACAACATGTGAAAAGACGGAGCTCACATGATAGACGAAGACAATCGCTTGCAACAACAGGAAAAGAAGGTATTCAAATATGCTTTTTCCTTGTCTATTATGCATTTAACTTGTGTTGTGTGCTGTCACATAATCCAGTGCATTGATACTTAACCTTTTTAGGATATTTTATGCTACACACTATAAAAACTAGACGATTAAACATTAGTGGCCTAAAGTATTGCAACATCTTACGGCATCCTCGGGAAATGTCACTGGCAAACCAGTAATACATAAAAGACGTGAATAGCATGTGTTTGCTTGATACAGTGGTGGGTTTCGAAAACCCTCTATTATCTTAAATCCTACATTGCAATCCTTATGAACTAAGCAAAATATTTTATTTAAATCTTATAAACTAAGCAAATATTATGAACTAACTCATTTCATAATCTTTATCATAGTCAAATCGAAGCAAGTCAGTAAGAAAACTAACAACCGTCTTCGTTGGATCATTATTTTTACATCCATTGTTTTTTTGTTGGGTGGTTTGACTGCAGTTGGGATTTTGTTTGGTAAGTTCAATTACTTTCATGGGTAATTTGGTCAGATTTTGACACTGATTATGCTGCCATAAACCAAGCGTTGGTTAGAACACATGATGTTCATGTTTATCCCCATTAATTGGAAAACACATTAAGTATTGCACCGACAATCATTAGATTACCTCTTGCACATTGTTGGGTTACCGCAGCTATTGCACTGGGGTGTTGTATGATTGAGATGTTCCTTCATATTAGTAGAACCCATCAACTGGGTTTAGACAATTTCGGCTAAGTGTGCCCAAGGACACAACCAACAAGCTAGCGACCTATTTGGAACAGTGTCTGCAAACCATCGATTGAAAGACGTACCGGTACTTAATTGCCAACCATTTGGTCAGAACTAACAAAATCTACAAAACAACAACTGTCATTATGTATATCTCAATAATTAAAATTTAGTGATCAGTTATGTTATCTCACAATGTTAAAATTGAAAGTGAAGTAAATTATTTTTTAAAACATCTCAACATAAATTAAGAAAAATAAAGTAACCTAGATCTCTTTAATTTGCTAAAGCTGCATTTTAACCATATTGATAACTTTTATTCTACTCTAGTACTGCCACTCCTGACCAATGTAGATCTATGTACTACCAGCGCTGTTTCCGAATATCAAACTTTGCTTTGTGAGCGTAAGTATTATGACATCATATTTTGTGTTTTCTATCAAGATAATGAATGATCTGTATAAAAATACTTGACCAGCTGATTGCTTGAGGTAGCGTGTTGCACCTGCACCTGGAAGGTTACAATATCAAAGCATTTGTACATGCGATTGTTAAACATTGTTGATTGCTGAAAAAAAAAGCTTTACACAGAGGTGTAACCAATTGAGTATTTAGCAGTGTCGATTCCATTACCTTGCGACTGACGTTTGACACTTTTACCGACAGAGCGAAACAGCAGACATAATATAAACAAATTTCAGCTGTAATTTATGTTCCATATATCCTAATAAGATTAAAAAAATGTTTTCTTTTCAATTTCTATTCAATATTATTTTCACGCCAGGGTCATCATCGGGTCGCACGTGCACTTTTGATGTCGGTCAGTGCTCCGACGGTTGCGTGCTCGGCTACAAACAAGATGATTTCAATTGTGCGGTCAGTTGTGACTGTGCATTGCAAGGAGTGTTGGAATCTGATGTCGCGTTTAGTTCTATTGATGTCCAGTCTGTATTATCTGTGAGTCCAATTGGATTGCATGTTATGAACTCAGTGTTCTCCATTTCTGCTATTCAGTTCTGGATCTGTAATTGGTTCAATTTCCGTTATTTATTTACATTTGTTTTGGCTATAACACTTTGCACTTTGTTAAAAACAAACTGTGCACGCATGTGACACACACATATAATTGGCTATTTAAACATCACAATAAAAATGCATTGTTTTGGTCACATGATTAATATGACGCTGTGCATTTAGTTATGCCATGCGGTACAATAAGGCTTTCATTCCCCGCTGTGTGCTTCTACACGCATTCTCATTTATACTATAGTAGTTTGTGTGAAATTTATGTGTACTTTTTGCAGCCCCTAAAACTCATTGTGACCCCCAGTTTGTGTAGCCCTGTTCTAAAGTACCAATAAGATTTTACTTTCATCAAGTGTTGTCCCTGCAGACATATATAACTGAAGAAGACTCCACATTCCTGCAAGAAGCCCACCCCATGTTTAATACTTGGGATCAGTACAAGGCACTTGGAAGATACAAGATACCATACATCATTGCTCCAAATGTCGGTTAGTTGTGTAATGTAGGAGTGTATCTGCAAGTTTAAAAAAATCCCTAAGATTGGAATTCGATTTGATTAGATTGTTCGAATTCGATTTGATTAGTTGTTTCTTTTTAATCATATCCTGTTGTTTGTGTTAAATTCCATGAGGTCAGTAGATAAAGCTTACATCCAGGTTTTAAGGGTTTTTTTTTGCAAACCGAAAAGAACATACATGAAATTTAAAAAGAAAGAAAAAATTTAATAAAAACCGATGTAGCTGTAAACACCAAAGTTAAGCCAGTTTTAGGGAAGATTTCCTCATCCACAATAAGATGAGGCCTTTCGTTGTCTTACTGTTACCAAATTTGGGATTAAGGCATGATTAGTCGTTTTTGTTAGAAAGTTTGTTTTTGAGGTACTATGCCAGTAGTGTAGCTTGTTAGCTGATTGCTTCTGTGATGAGGAATAGGCTTAACCGGTCTCCAGTTTTATGATCATTGCTTAGTAGAATTGTTTTGACCGCAGACATGAAGGCATTGGACTCCATTAACACAGCATCAAAAGAAATATCAATGAAAACATGTGTTGATTTTTATCGGAGAGCAAGTGAGATTGACTATGTGGAGTTTATAAAGCAAGGCCATAGCTGTGTGTAAGAGAATTTTATTGCGTGTCGATAATTTATTTTTAGAGATTGTTTAATTTTTATTATCACTGGATAGCTATAACATTCGCGTGTTGGATAGTCAGCTGGAGGATGGTGGGCTCTGAACCAGTCCCAGCCAATATTTATGTTGTGTCTTTGAGAAACGGCAGTGGATATGAAGTGGAAAAACTTGCAGTTGTAAAAAATGTCAAATTAACAAAAAATAAAAATGAATATAATCCAAAAATATTTCAAACATTTTAGTTTGTTCTGCTTGGTTCCAATACTAAACTTCTCCTTTTTTCGCTCATATGTTAGCAGCGAATTTCTAATTAATAATTAATAACATCAAAAAGACAAAATGATTGAAGCACGCCGATTCGCTTACATATAAGCATCAAAATTTCTTATTAATAACATTTGAAAAGACAAAATGATTGAAGCGCGCCAATTTACATTAAAAATAAAATTTTCAGTTCGAATGTGGGTCGTGTGGGAGGCCGACAAGTTGTTTCGTTGAAGGGTAAGTGCAGCGATCATGGGATGCTGGTTCATCAGATGCTTCACGTGATAGGAATGTGGCATGAACAATCCCGACACGACCGTGATCAGTATGTGACTATCAACATCGATAATGTGAATCCAGGTAAGTGTTTGGACATTTTTAACACATGATTTTAACAAGTTTCTTACCTAAACAAATGACATGAGAGTCAATACAGCAAAAAAACTTAATTTGTATCTTTATAAAGCTTGATACACACCCTTAAACAATATTTTCTGTATAATTTAGTGTAATATTGTGCTTAGCCCAAGTAAGCCCTGTTATACTAATGAATATACCGAAACTGCAGTTCAAATTCCTATTTCGCAATCATTCAGAGAATCGTTTTAACTTCAAGAAGCGTGGCAGAGGTTCCACGATCGGTAAATATGACAAAACGTCGATCATGCACTTGGATGGATACGTCTTCTCATCCAACCAGCAACCAACCATCGTGGACAAGACCAGCGGATACGCAGTTGTCGCTCAACGAACCAAGTTGACGGATTTGGATGTCGCGAAAATCAACCAACTCTACCAGTGTCCCAACAACTCAGACCTTCAGCGTGAGTGTGATAAATTCGTCCGGGTTAACCAGGTTAAACAAATTAGTCTGTTTTAACACTCGTGATGGCCTAGCAGAGCTGTAAACCAACTGATATAATAGTGTTAAAGGTTAAACGTCAGAGCATAGGTTGTCTAACTAGTACAAACTGCCAGCTAATCTCATCTGAAAATTTGGTATAGTAGTAATTTTTATCGTGTGTACTCACACAAAATCAAAAATAGACAATTCTCAATATAAAATTTGTCATAATTGTTGAAATTGTTTTTGTTATATTATAAATACCTGTACAAAACAGAACAACAAAGAATTGTGCATAAACTTTAGCATTTATTTAAACATGCTAATTTTCCAAACCTAATGGATAGGATATACATTTTTATCCAATGAAAGACGAAAGAGGCGTAAATTGGGTTTGGGTAATTCCCGCTAACAACCAACTGTAGCTAGCGTCCACTTTCAAAAGGCGGTGCAATGACCCACCAAGTTAATTGGTCGGTTACAGGTGACCAACTGCACCACTGGGGTGAGTGGGGCAGCTGGCAGGAATGTTCGGCGTCATGTGACCGAGGTGAGAGGGTTCGTACACGCCAGTGCGTTGACGACAGCGAGCATGAGGTGTGGTTCCGAAGATGTGGGGACGACTATGCTGACGTGAAGAGTTGTGAGATGGGGGCATGCTTGGCGGGGGCATGGGGGGCGTGGAGTTCATGCACTGCTACATGTGGGGATGGGGTCCGACACAGGTACGTGGTTGTGTTAATTTTCTGTTTTTTTAAAAACTAGCATTTTTTACATAGGTTGTTTTGCTTTCTTTTGTCACCTATGTGCAACGATTCAAGTATACCATTGATTTTTTTTTGCTTTCTGTTGTTCCAGACAGGCATGCTGCTACCCTGGTGAAAAGTATCAAACAGAGATTTGCGGAGTCACCTTCTGTGTCCAGTCTGGTCAGTCTTAAAGTGTTTAGACAACTGTATAACACTCTTAACACACAACACTACATAAAACTAATAGTGAACCAAAAATTAAAGTACTCGCAATCTTACCTGGTCTTTTTAACGTGGTGGACCATCTGAGTAGCATTTATACGTTTCATTAATGGATTCTGGTAGACATTTTAAAATGTGGAAAATTAATTAATGCCAATTTATTTTGGTATATAAAAAAAACACTAATGCCTATGGTAATGTGTTGTTTATACTATTATTATAACAATTTATATTTATAAAAACCTTAATTTTTTCCAATTTTTTTTCTAAAATTGTTACTTTTTAATTTTTACATTGCATTAGGGAAACTCTGAACAGGACAGACTAAAATAATGCAACGTCATCATCCAGACTGGATCGATTCTTTTGACTCTGAATCATTTGTTGATTGGTCTCCATGGCAACTGTGGGGGGAGTGCTCACGGACGTGCGGGAGTGGATTCCGCAAAAGGTCGAGGCATTGTGAGGCAAACAATGCTGTGGTGGCGGATGAGAAGTGTGCCAGGGGATTCCCCGGGTCAGCGCAAGTCGAGTTTTGTGCCACGAAGAGTTGCGGGATCCTGGGTGGGTTTGTCAAGTTTCCAACCGTCTGTTACGTCGGTGCTTTACGCCTGTACTGATGAATGTATGTGATGCCACCTTAGATTGACAGCTGAAAAATGAATAATAGCTAAAAACAGGATTGACAGCTGAAAAATGAATAATAGCTAAAAAAAGGATTGACAGCTGAAAAATGAATAATAGCTGAAAAATGATTGACAGCTAAAAAATGATTGACAGCTGAAAAATGAATAATAGCTGAAAAATGATTGACAGCTAAAAATGATTGACAGCTGAAAAATGAATAATAGCTAAAAAATGATTGACAGCTAAAAAATGATTGACAGCTGAAAAATGAATAATAGCTGAAAAAATGATTGACAGCTGAAAAATGATTGACAGCTGAAAAATGATTGACAGCTAAAAAAAATGATTGACAGCTAAAAAAATAATTGACAGCTAAAAATGATTGACAGCTAAAAAAATAATTGACAGCTAAAAATGATTGACAGCTGAAAAATGATTGACAGCTAAAAAAAATGATTGACAGCTGAAAAATCATTGACAGCTAAAAAAAATGATTGACAGCTGAAAATATGATTGACAGCTAAAAATGATTGACAGCTGAAAAAATGATTGACAGCTAAAAAATGATTGACAGCTGAAAATATGATTGACAGCTGAAAATATGATTGACAGCTAAAAATGATTGACAGCTGAAAAAATGATTGACAGCTAAAAAATGATTGACAGCTGAAAATATGATTGACAGCTAAAAATGATTGACAGCTAAAAAAAATGATTGACAGTTAAAAAAAATGATTGACAGCTAAAAAAATAATTGACAGCTAACAATGATTGACAGCTGAAAAAATAATTGACAGCTAAAAATGATTGACAGCTGAAAAATGATTGACAGCTAAAAAAAATGATTGACAGCTGAAAAATGATTGACAGCTAAAAAAATGATTAACAGCTGAAAAATGATTGACAGCTAAAAAAATAATTGACAGCTAAAAATGATTGACAGCTGAAAAATGATTGACAGCTAAAAAAATGATTGACAGCGGAAAAATGATTGACAGCTAAAAAAATAATTGACAGCTAAAAATGATTGACAGCTGAAAAAATAATTGACAGCTAAAAATGATTGACAGCTAAAAAAAAAGATTGACAGCTGAAAAAATGATTGACAGCTGAAAAATGATTGACAGCTAAAAAAAATGATTGACAGCTAAAAAATGATTGACAGCTGAAAATATGATTGACAGCTGAAAAATGATTGACAGCTAAAAAATGATTGACAGCTGAAAAATGATTGACAGCTGGAAATAGGGTTGACAGCTGAAAAATGATTGACAGCTGAAAAATGATTGACAGCTAAAAAATGATTGACAGCTGAAAAATGATTGACAGCTGAAAATATGGTTAACAGCTGAAAAATGATTGACAGCTGAAAAATGATTGACAGCTAAAAAAATAATTGACAGCTAAAAATGATTGACAGCTGAAAAATGATTGACAGCTAAAAAAAATGAATAATAGCTGAAAAATGATTGACAGCTGAAAAAATGATTGACAGCTGAAAAATGATTGACAGCTGAAAAATGATTGACAGCTGAAAAATGATTGACAGCTGGAAAAATGATTGACAGCTAAAAAATGATTGACAGCTGAAAATATGATTGACAGCTAAAAAATGATTGACAGCTAAAAAAAAAGATTGACAGCTGAAAAATGATTGACAGAAAAAAAAAATGATTGACAGCTGAAAAATGATTGGCAGCTGAAAAATGATTGACAGCTGAAAATATGATTGACAGCTGAAAAATGATTGACAGCTAAAAAAAAAGATTGACAGCTGAAAAAATGATTGACAGCTGAAAAATGATTGACAGAAAAAAAAATGATTGACAGCTGAAAAATGATTGGCAGCTGAAAAATGATTGACAGCTGAAAAATGATTGACAGCTAAAAAATGATTGACAGCTGAAAAATGATTGACAGCTGAAAATATGGTTGACAGCTGAAAAATGATTGACAGCTGAAAAATGATTGACAGCTAAAAAAAATGATTGACAGCTGAAAAATGATTGACAGCTGAAAAATGATTGACAGCTGAAAATATGATTGACAGCTGAAAAATGATTGACAGCTAAAAACAAAGATTGACAGCTGAAAAAATGATTGACAGCTGAAAAATGATTGACAAAAAAATGATTTGACAGCTGGAAAATGATTGACAGCTAAAAAAAATTGAAATCTAAAGATTAACAGCTGGACAGTGTAAAAGACTTAACAGACATTGTACCCATAGAATGATAATGTGGTACTAAAACTGAAAAAACATTCCAAACATAACTAAACACCATAAACCGACTGTAAGTCAAAGTAATCTGATAATTTACTGTGTGATTACGCCCCTTGGCTTTGTGTGGTAACTCCTCTGTGCTTTCTTATTTACGAGGATAAAACGTGAACAACCTTTCCCACTAATTAAATAGACTTTTTGCTCTGAATTCATTACTCTGTTGCTCACCCAGAGAAAAGTGAAAGTACCTGGTCAGTGTGGGGAAGATGGACTCCTTGTTCAGTCTCTTGTGGATCTGGGACCCAATCCAGGTGGAACATTAATTCATCTTCGAAATCCGATAAAACTTTCTCTTTTGACGATAAGGCAGTTGACTAATATATGGTGAACAGAAAGGTTAACGAAACTGTAAGCAAATTATTCTATTATCTACGATTAAGTCAGATCAATCCTTTAAACTGACTGGATTGTATTAGGCAACCCATGTAAAGTGCTATAGAAACAAAGAAGAACAAAAAAAAAGAGCTAGGTTAAAGTTTAAATCTACGAGACAGTTGGTTTGTATTAATCGTGTTGACAACTGTAAAATCTGAATACATTTAGGTTTTTTCTGTGCACCTAAGAAAGTCACTTTTTATTGCTTTAAACAACCAATTCGAATACACTCCTAGTAACAATGCCTTTAATAAAAGTCTGCATGCACAACCCAGTACTAAAGAACTTTATAAGATTAAAGTGGAAAAATGAAATCACAAGACAATTTTCTTCCAACCAGATCTCGAACTTGCAACGGTGGTGACTTATGTTTTGGGGATGATACCGAGACCAGACCTTGCGATATCTCATGCGATTATAGTGAGTATGTGTTGTTACCCCAATATGCTACTCATGATATTCTCTGGCTAATATCCCATTGGGTTCAGTCCAAGGCAATTTCCAATGACATAACCGACTAGCCAACATCTTGTTTCAATCGTTACCTCTAATTACTACAGGAACACTTGGAGTGATTGAAAGGTTAAGGTTGGATAGTTATTAGAGTTAGGGTTTAGGGTTCCAAGCGCTCCAAAGATCCTGTAGTAATTAAAGGCAACACGTTTCGATCCAACAACTTTCGGCTAAAAGCTAATCCTTTAACCGATTAAGCGGTTGGTCGGACAAAAACAATTTAAACGTAGTTGGGAAGTGGAGTGGTTGGTCCCTGTGGACAACTTGTCCAGAAGAATGCGTTGGGACGAGAAGTCGTCAGCGAAGTTGTTACTATCTCCACAAACAACTGGTCACGACGTGTGTGGGGGGAACTAATAGTGTGGGAAAGCATATTGAAGAACAAAAGTGCAGACTGGAGGTGATTTGTTCATTACTTTGTATGATTTGCTTACTAAGTCAATTTACGGATAACGCAGTAGGTTATGTGTTTTTTTCAGCTGTTAAAATTGACTAATACTGCAAGTTCAGACTTAATTGCTTGCTGTGTTAGTTGGTTGAGAATGTGATCTTGGTTGTGGGTTTTATTACTTTCTGCGAAGTTTGAGTTTGTGAACTCAAATATATCAAAAACTAAAGATATATCAAATACACAGTAAAAGCGGCATTAAAAAGTTATAACAAAAAATACACACATTAAAATACAGCATTAAAAAGAGCAGACAATATTCAAATCCTTTATCCTCTTACCAGGTTTGTAAAAAGCTCAGTTATGGAGATGATTCTGGTGAGTTTATGACATCAGAATGGGGTACATGGGGGAATTGCTCCAAACCATGTTTGGGTGGAACTCAGTGGAGGTGATGAGCAGATTCGTCTTGAGTTGTTTCTATTGTTTTATTCCATCTCCATTATTTTTTGAGGTTGTGTCCTTGGGCAAAATATGTTTCTTGGATCCAAGGGATACATTTTTTTAAATGTAAAATGGTTAAGACATTTGCACTGTTTCTAACTCATTTGATTCAAGCGATGTCCACTAGGTGACCATTCATAACCTAGAAAACATTCGCTGATGGAAAATTCTCTATAAACTAACCAGTCATACAAATATTTGGTCTTTAAATTTGAATATTATGATGTATTTTAATTAGAATATGTATTAGAATTTAATGATTAAACTTACCACACTACTATGCCTGAACCCAGTCCATTAATGATTACTAAATTAAATGAACATGTGAATCATACACAACACGCAATAGCTCCGGTAACCCGACGGTGGGTGTGGGTTATTCTGGCAAATGCCCGTGTGTTAACCTTCTTGGTTTTCCCATTCCAGGGATGAAAATTCTATCCCATCCTAAGTCCTAACCTATTAGCTTTTACATATGTTTAAAAATGAAATTAAATCATCATCATCAATTTCATTTCAATCATGAATTATTTGATTCAAATTTTCCAGAGTTCGCAGTTGTTTATCAGACAGTTGTAGCGTGAGTTTAACTGAAGGAAAGGTCTGCAACGCACATGAATGTTATCAAGGTATAGATTCAGTATGCAGATGTGTAGTTTTTTTAGATGACTTTTCTGGGTTTACAAATTGTAAAATTAGATCACAGCCTAGTCCAACCAAAAAGCTTTGTGGGTTAGTGCAAGCCAAAGGGTTGCAGGTTCCAAACAGGTCACTAGCTACATGGTTGTGTCTTTGCAAGTCACTCAGCGGACATTTTGTAAACCCAGTAGATAGGATAGGTTATTCATGTTTATCCCCGTGAATGGGAAAACTAAGGGGGTTAACACACGGGCAATCGTCAGATCACCTCGCGCCCATCGTCGGGTTACCGGAGCTATTGTAGTGTGTTGTATATGATAGACACGTTCCTTCAATTTGGCAGAACCCATTTATCCGCTGGGTTCAGGCAATGTCCGTAAAGTGCCTTGCCCAAGGACACAACCGACTAGCTAGCCACCAGTTTCGCACCTGCAACCTTTCGGTTGAAAGGCGACGCACTTAACCGCTAGACCATCGGGGTGGACGAAGTGGAATAATGAGTTCTACCAAATTGAAGGACTGTTTGAATTATACACGATACACTTTCAGTCAATATTTTAGCAACATTTAGTCCACCGTAGTTCGATTTAGTATAAACTTCTGGACATACACAAAGATAGATGATTAAGCATAAAAACAAATCTTAAAACATTGAAATATCAGATCTACTTGTTTATATTTATGTGTATTATCAGTCCTGCTTGTAGAATTAATGCTTTTCTTTGTTCTTATAATAAAATGGTTATTTTATGACAAATATTTCTGTTGTGACATCACAGAAACCACCACACTTGAGCCGACGACAGCGGTCCGCACGACAACCGTCCCCCCCAGCAAATGGGGCGATTGGGTGATAATGACCAAATGCAAGCCATCGTGTGGTCCAGGTTTGGTCACGTTACAGCGAAATTGCTTCAACGCGACGTATCACGTTGCTAACAATTGCGGTGGTGGATCGGAGTCAGTGCAACGGAAAACTGAACCTTGCGAAATAGAGGTGGATTTGATGTGAATGTATGACTGGCCTTCAATAATATGTGGATTTTATTCCATGAATTAAAATAAACATCAATCAAAATTAGATACAACAGGGTAGGAACAGTGAAAAGCATAAGTAGTCATTTAGTCAGCTGTCTCTTATGACTCTTTCAAACTTCGGCAATGACTCCTTTTTAACTCAGTGCAATTAGGATATTCATTTTTGATGTTTTGTTCTTCTGCGCGGGAAACTGCAAGCATGTTATATTACATTGTCAATCAATTATCTTACAATTTTCACGTGCCAACTGTAGGTTGCTGGTTTATTGAGTTTATTGTATATGATTAAGACACGCTACTGTTTTAGTTAAATCCCCTATCTATTGTGTTCAGGAAAGTTACGCAAACTGGTTTAGCAATGACATATTAGCCAACAAATGGTTTCAATTCAACAACCTTGCACCTATCTGAAGACTGCTTACTTTGTTACCAACTGAGCTAGCCAGTCCAACAAATAGTTTTGACTTTGATGCTAATGTACTTGTGACAATTAAAACCTCCTTTACACCATCTTCAGAAATATTAAGTCCTAAATCCATTAATATCCTGTATAATTACACAGGAATGTCCAGTGTGGGGCGAATGGACATCTTGGGGTGTTTGTCAAGGTGATTGTGCTGCTGCCCACCATACAAGGTGAGGGTTTGTAATATGTTGGGCTTGGGTGGTTACTGTATATTGTAGAATGGACATTTTCATACAGGACAAGAGTGTGCAACACTACTTGCTGTGAGGGACCAAGCATTGATATTGCAACATGCGAGATGCCAGAGTGTATTTTTACAGGTGTGCATTTATGTTTTTTTGAATGTTGTTGTTCTTGTCAGAGTAGTGTACTTATCAAGGATAAAAAATATATATGATTTAGTTTTTAAAAAATACTAAAACAACCGTGTTAGTGATATACCATAGGCAATAGTCAAGGCACCTTGTGCCCACCAAAGCTATTCAAAAGCGTTCGGCCCGTTGGTCTAACGGTTAAGTGCATCGCCTTACCTCAATCGAAAGGTTGAAGGTGCGAAACGTGGTTGATACGCTAGTCGTGTTTAGTGCATCCTATGGGCAAGGAACTTTACGAACATTGCCTGAACCCAGCGGATTAATGTGTTCTACCAAATTAAAGGAATATGTCTATCATATAAAACACACTGCATCGATGGGTGCGAGGTGATCTGACAATTGCCCGTGTGTTAACCCCCTTGGTTTTCCCATCCACGGGGATAAAGATAATTATCCTATCCTATCCTATTGCAGTGTATTGTTTTTAATTCAGAAACAGACACTATAGTTTTAGTACAACCCATTGCTCCTATGAATTTAATTGAAAGCTGATAACTTTTTCCAATAAACTTAACCAATAAGCAAGCCGCTGGTTATGATTTCAGAATCCTTTTCTGAAAACCAACAAAAAACAGATAATCTAACTGCTACAACGGAAAAAAAGTTAATTGTGTTGAAACGCTACACATGCAACAACTGTTATCTGACCACTTACCAACATGACTACAGAACCGTACACAGAAAACGTCCTCCTTACAGAACCAGTGTTTAACACCAGCGACACCTACTGGGCGACAACAGGTCCATGCACAGGTGCTGGGAGGTATCTTACAGGGGATGTGAATGGGGACGGGCTCACAGACATCATGTGCTTGGAATTAAGCGGTTATGCGTAAGTATGGGATGCTTTTTTTATCCTTGTCTTGACACATACCCAATGAACCACATTCACGAGGATAAACATGGATATCGTGCCTTATCCTAATCGGTCGGATAAAATAGAAGGATAGGATATTCATGTTTATCAGATTACCTCATGCCCACTGTCGGATCACTGGAGCTATTACAGTGTGTTGTGTATGATAAAGATGTTGCTTCTGTTAAAACCCATCAATCCATTGGGTTCAGGCAGTGTTCGTTAAGTGTTTGCCAAGAACACAACCGACTAGGTAGCGACCGGTATTAAACAAGCAACCCTTCGGCTGAAACGAAAATCTCTTAGACTCCTGTAACACAGGTTGACCCAGTTGTCACTCGGTAATGGCAGCTTCGGTGATGTGATTGACAGCTACAGAAGAGGTGAACATTGCGCCAATTATATGCAACCGGACCCATTTCTAGCAGATCTTAATGCAGACGGCTTGGATGACCTGGTTTGTCATGTCTATGGCACGTAAGTACGATTCCGAACGCTTAGCTTGGTGGGTTAGTGCGTCCTGCGTCGCCTTTCAGTCAAAGGAGTGCAAGTTTGGCACTGGTCGTGTCTTTGGACAAGGCACTTAACAAGCATTGCCTAAACCCAGTGGATTGATGGGCTGTATCAAATTAAAAGAACATGTAAATCATACACAACACGCTGCAATAGCTCCGGTAACCCGACTTTGAGCGCTAGCTAATCTAACGATTGCCCGTATGTTAACGGCCTTTGTGTTTCCCATTCACGTGGACAAAAATGAATACCCTATCCTAAGTATCTTGTGTGATATACACAAAGTGTTGCATATCATAAAGAATATGACGCATTGTGTTTGTTAACTCCTAACGCATAGATCAGTCAGTCAGAGTGTTGGTATTCGATAAGCAAAATATATTCGCTAGCTTTGTTGGTTGTCTTCATGGGCAAGCCACTAAGTGAACATCGCCTAAACCCAGTGGGTTAAACTATGTATTAGTAGCCTAAGTTAAACCCATTTCATTACCGATTCGGGGGATAAAACAAAATCATCCGCATTTTCTATTTAAGAACATCTAACATAAAACCCTGCATCCTATCCTAATTTTAATTCAATCAGTTTTAACTTATTTTCTAGCGTTTATTTCCTGCATTATGCTCTGCCCAGTGGAGCGTTAGACCACCAAAAACACAGTTGGGGCGTCAGTGGGTTCTGTACCGTTCTTGCCAACCAGAGAATAGTTCCTGGCTTTATGGACAGCGACTTGAAAAAAGATTTCTTTTGCCACTATATTAACCCTCCTGCCGAAACCGACCCGGTCTGGTATATTCATATTAAGGCTTAAGATGTGTTTTTGTGAGTTCTGTTGCTGGTATGAGAAAAATCGTTGCAGTTTTGTACGTTTCTAGAGTAGATGGTTGCACAGTTACCGCCTTAAAAATGTTTAAATACAAAAATAATATTTATTATATGTGTATAATAACCTTTGTCTTTAGGGTATAGGGTTATTTTAACGAGTACTTTACCGTTTGTGAGATTACCGTTTGAATATTGTAGTTTTAATTTACTTGAATTTTTACCGTCCAGTTAAATAAATAAATCGAGGTTAAATTGTTGACATTAAACGAACGTTATTCAGCCAAGCGGCGAGGTGGGTGAGTACGTCGAGTTTCAAACGAAGGGATTCGGGTTTAAAATTGGTCGCTACCGTGTTAGTTGCACCCTTTCTTGGGAAGGGAAATTCGTATGAACATTATATTTACCATTTTCATTAATTTTAACTCTACTAAAATTAAAGGAACACCTCAATCACATATAATGCAATACCTCTGACAGCTTCCCCTGTGAGAACACACTCCCTCGCGTATTCGCAAAGTTATCTAAAGGATAGAATACATGTTTTATCCCCGTGTATATCGCATACAGTTCAATTTTGTTTCATATTCTTTGCGGTAAGGAGAAGGAAAAGGGTAAAAGTATAGTAACCTACTTAAAACACGTCAGTAGTATACACACGATATAACAAAAAAACAGACGTGGCCGTTTACACTGACATTTAAAAAATATATTCAGAAATTACTTAGTTCAATGGTTAGAGCCGTAAAAAGAAAATCTAAGATTACTTCGTGTCCACCGTCGGATTAGAAAAAGTATTACAATTTGTTGCGAATGAAGAAGATGTTTCTTTTTGTACAGTAAAATCTAATAATTTACTGGGTTCTGGCAATTTCCGTTATGTTTTGCGAAGTACGCAACCTTCTTGACAGCGATTGATTTCGATTCAACAATTTTCGAGTGCATGTTGTCCCAGCAAATTTGAACAGTTACATTTTGACACAAGAATGGCAAGATAAACCGGATAAAGGTAATAGAGCGAAACCGATTCCATGAAAAGGGCTATAACTTAATGGACTTAGTCCGTGGTGAATTGATCTTGTTAAACTAGTACAAAAATGTACAATTTGCAACGCTGCAAATTGTAGGCACTAACGGAAAACGCATAGGTTCAAACTTTGTCGTACAGTTAATGTACATGAACCGTGATACAAATGTATCAAACATCGTAGACCATGGTCTGGTAAAATGAAAAAAATCGGTTTTACCGTCGGTATTCACTGAAGTATTTAAGGTACTGTAGTTTTGCCGCTTTATCCTGCCTCCTTAATTTAAAATAATTGTGCCATTCTTGTTTAATATAATAAAGGAGCAACAAATTAACTTAATTAATTGCGTTCTGTCAAAAATAGTGTGTGGTCTGTACACATGTAAGCCGACTTTATTTACTTTGGCTACTACTGACCCATACCAAAACTTTTTGTCTAGTCATTGTGTGTACGTGATTTGTGCACGTAGCAATCTAAAGGAAAACAATATATTAGAAGTCATGAATTTAAATCGTGCAGTAGATACAGTGCAGCCACACTGATAAATCTGTAGCCTACTAAGTAGGAATTGAATCGCATTAAAATTCAAGCACCACATATTGCAATAAGTATTCTTCGTTCTAATTGGCCGAATAAAAAGGCGTGGTTGTGTTTGTAAACACCCCTCATTGAGAGCAAACCAACAGAGATCTTATTATGACGGTATATTTTAGTTTACAGGTGAAAGTCTGGCTGTCTTGTAGTTGTTCAGCAGATTAATTTGTTTCTAAATGCGTGTTTTCAGACGTCAAGTGATAATATAGGCCGAATAAAAACTTTTAAAATATATTTTGGTTTCACTCTGAATGTTGGCGAGTCAATTTAACATGGGAAAATCAAATCTTATTTTTCGTCAGGTAAGACGTTTTTATAGAGTTTTTGTTTGAAATTTGCAAAATTAGGACCAGAAACTATGTTTATTCACTGTTATGGTAAAATGCTAGGGTGGTAGAACTTTAGTAAGAGTAAAACACAGATTGGTCGATTTATTGAGTCAATTTGTTAAATACATATAAGTATTATTGTATAAAGCTCTAGTATACCATGAATAAATATCTTGCTGTATAGCTGGGTGGTTTAGTGGGTAACCTTTTTGTCAAAAAGTTGTAGAATCATAAATGGTAATTAGCTGGTGGTTAGCTAGTCGATTTTAATCATTACGTGTGAGAACACTTCCATTCGTATTCAAGAGGTACCGGTACTGGTAATCTTTGCTTATATGATAATGAAATTTACAAGTTTAAAGCTTAAATATCCTACCCTAATAAGCTAATTCATCAGACAAATTCTATGAATTTTCTATGAGGTAAATAGTAGATATTTACAGTATTTTCTTACTTTTTTAAAATAATAGTAGATACCGGTACATACTTTTTTTGAGTAGATACACTCTTTCCTAACTTTTATAGACTTTTAGTACATTTCAAATAACTTAAAGCTTTACCAATTTGTTTTTCTAGCTTTTTGACAAAGACACATCAACGTACACCTACATACTTGCCTGCTCGGAGACTAAATCTGCGGTTATAATTGACCCCGTTTTGGAATGCGTGAGTTCCTTTCTGTATTTGACATGAAAGTTTTGATTTTATTCTGAAAACTATTTAAAACGTGCTGCAATGAAATTTATAGGATTTAAACCAGCTCTTTTATAATCTATTATGTACCTAAATATTTATTAACAGGTGGAAAGAGACTTAAAACTGATTAAAGAACTCGACCTAAATCTTCTTTATGGAAGTGAGTATTTGTAGCTTTCTTTTACTGCCAACCATTTTTATTCACTATTGAAGAGTCCAGGGCTGCTATTTGATCAAATATATTGCTAATCTATTAAACAATTAAACATTATGTGAACTTATTACCGGCAATCTAATTAGCGGCTTCTAACCTTTTCTTAGTTTGCGTACCACTTAATGGTCCTGTTCTGTCACCGCATCACCAAAAACATTTTAGTCACAAGAAGAAGAATAACATAGTAAAGCAAAAATTTAATTTTTTATTGCAATAATTTGGTTACTACAAAACATGTATCAATATTATTTTCTGAAAAAAAAAGAAAAGGTAATTTGTTTGTAAACACACTTCATTTTTTCTTCTTGAATACCCCTCCAGCTGACAAGCATGAAAACATTATTTGCAATACATATTTTAGCCACTTGTTTTGAAACTTTAATAAGTTTAGGCGGTTTACAAGTGTATTTAATTTTTACACAAATGTTCTTTATTAGTTGTATGACTATTCGGTTTCTTTGTAAAGGATTTTGCATTGAACTTCTGAGTTTAATTTAATATTGAAGTGATTTCCAAACAGTTAGGTTAGCCGAAACTGCGAAATTATCATCACGTCCGACCGGTTAGTCCGGTGGTTTAGTGCGTCGCCTTTCAGCCGAAAGGTTGCAGGTAGTCACAAGTATATTGTGCTGTTTAATGATTTTTGCCAGATTAATTGCTCTTTATAATGTCCATTTTTTAGTTGCTTGGCTTTTTATGATAAAACACTTTAGCTTTATCAACTAAACCTCTTTATAGAGTACTGGGTAAAGCACTGTTCTTAATCCTAGAAACAATTTTACATAGACGTTATATTTATGTCCTTTCAGTTAACACACATGTTCACGCTGACCATATAACCGGCACGGGCAAAATAAAACAAACTCTACCCAACTGCAAATCTGTGCTGGGCAGTAAAAGTGGAGCCAAGGCTGATATGTTCGTTGAACATGGTGCTAAACTAAAATTTGGAAATCTGGTAAATGTTATGAATCTTCTTTATATTAATTAATTGACTTATGATGGAAATAGTCTTGTTGTTCTAAATTAGCATTTTATTTTCTTAGATAGGTGTTAGAACTAGGAGAACGCATCAAAATGCTAAGTTTCCACAATCTGGTTACCATATCTAATAGGATAAAATATCCATATTTATTACATTATGTAATTTAACCGTAGTCATTATAAACCCAACCCACCAAATACGTTTCTTTTTCACCGAAGATATTTCTTTCATGCATTCCACCACCCCCACAGACATTGGAATGTAGAAGCACCCCCGGACATACCAACGGTTGTTCCACCTACGTGCTCCATGACCAGCGGGTGGCGTTCACAGGAGATGCTCTGCTCATCAGGGGGTGTGGAAGGACCGATTTCCAACAAGGTGCGAAGGAAATAGATTGATTTTTCTTTTTTTAGTGAAGAAAATACAGTTTGATTTTTTCGAATTTATTAATTCTTTCGATAAGCGTCACTTAAACCTGACCCTTTAGATTTATTGGTATACAAATCCATGCAAATATAAGGTAAAACCGTTTTTGTAATATATAGCATTTTTCGGTATTATGGTGTAGTGCAGGCATTGGCAACATAAGGCCCATGCCCGTGAAGGGATTTTGACTGGCCCGTTAGTGAATAAATTTGTGGTTAAGATATTGCATACTATTCATGTAATAATCCGGCCCACCAAGGACTTAATTTTCACACATCTGGCCCACTGACTAGAGAAGTTACCTATTGTTACAAAATCTTTAAACAAGGATAACCTTTGATGTGAACAAATGCAGTTAAAATACAGACATTCTTCAGAATACCTTTTGCCCTCTATTAGGTTATTTGCGCTATTGCAGTATGTTATACCAGATTATTTAATACATTTCTAAACTAAAGCCCAATAAAAGTTTTCACCAAGGACACAACCAGCTAGTTTTAATCTCTCAACCACCATTCCGAACTTATGTCGTTTTTAAATTTGTAAACTTTATAGATTGAACAACCAACAGATCGTGGTACCAAGATATCAGATAATTGTTTAAACAATGACAACTAAACTAACAACTGAATTTTAGGTTGTGCAAAGCTGTTATACAATTCGGTTCATTCCCAAATATTTTCCCTCCCATCTGACTACCAGCTTTACCCAGCACATGACTACAAAGGTTAGCTTTTTCAATTAAAATTGTAGTTAAATATATCAAACATACTATAGGATATTTTTAAGATTAATTTAAAGATTGTTATGATATCATATTATTTAAAAATTTACGAAACAACTTTCATTAAAAATTTAAGATATGAGAAATACAACAGAGAAAACAGCACATTTTACTAGCTGGCTGCCTATTTCTGGACTAAATTTTAACCAATGAGCTGTTTGCCATAAATGGCAGTTTTGCAGCATTATCACAATAGATTTTCGACCTTAAGTTAGTTACATTCTGCAATCACAGTATGTTATAATTCTTATGTTATAATTACCCGTATACAGTTTTTTTATAATACTAAACCGACAGTTGTGTTTTTGTTGATTGACATAATTTGAATATATTAAACGAACAAGTCTATTTATAATTTTAAATAGTGTGCACATCATTTTTCCAGGATTGACAGTAACAACTGTAAATGAAGAAAAAACCCTCAATCCCCGGTTGACCAAAACTTTGGAGGAATTTGTTGAAATAATGAACAATCTGAATCTCGCGTATCCCAAACGAATTGGTGATTATATGCACAGTAAAATGATATTCTAAATTTGGGATGGCCTTTTATATACATAGTCGGTGGAACAGCGACTTGGAGTAAGGTTGAATCTGGGCTGTTTGTTGGTATGTGCCACACTATAACTTCAGTCCATGTTTATGTTAAAACACAGGGGGCAGTATTACACAAGCAATCGTCAGATTTTCTCACTTCCACTTTAGACTTACCAGAGTTTTTGTGTTGTGTATCATTCTAACGTTTTCTTGAAGAAGATTAATCCACTGAGTTTAGGCAATGGCCACTTAGTGCCAAAAATGGTAAAATATGATTTTAGTTACTTTGTAATGAAAAATATAATTATGTGTATATCTTGTTCGAGATACAATCGATTTAACTCAAATTTGTATTTTACAGACGTTTCAGTGCCAGCCAATTTGGTTTGTGGATTACAAGATGAATTGTAAGATTTCTACCATCATTACATCCTTATAGTTCCAATACCTTGTCACAAGCACTTTTATTTTTCATGTTGCATGACCTGGCTTTGAAACCAGAACCATGATACTGTAAATATTGTTTTTTTTGTATAAACATGTTTGATACATATTTATTCTATTAACCAATTTTATCTTCCATACCATTAATTTGTGATATGCAAAATAAATTAAAATATTATTTGCACCATGTGTATATAGTTAGAATATAGAATTATTAATCAGGACTGCTGAGTTCCTACATATATGCATTTTTATTAAAAGACTAAAGAAAAACCATATAGTGCCAACCGCGTGTTAACCACCACTATTGTTAAACTCATTTCGACTATACTCTATTATTACTCATGCAGAAACAATCGGGTTCCTTGGTTGTCTAATCACACATAATGTTTCTTTATACAAATTACGTTGGTTTCGACAGACAGAAACTAATGGGTCTTCCTGTAGTTTATTATTATTTTATATATATATATATTGATGTACATCCTATCTGTATACGCTCAGGACAGAAGTCGTAACCAGGCAAGAGTTTCGTTAAATCTTCGCCCTTGACACTTTATGTGCAGTCGTCCGTGGGTCGCTAACAAGACAGTCATGTGGCCGAACGGTTAACGCGAACGATGTATACTTTAACTAACAACAACGGTTTGGAGACGAGTTCATGATGACTTTAAACTTTAGCGCGGTAAATTATTTGTCTCGACCAGGTAGATTTAGACAAATTAATAATATTTCCTAACACTATAAACTATGTAAAATAAATATTTAAACTTATTTGACAGCTATGTCGTGCTAACAGCTTGGTCCTGTTTTAAAGAAAACGAATTGTTATATTTAAAATAAGTTATAAGACTTTATAACACAATGTATCACTGTAGCTTACACATCGGAACGGTTGCGACAAAAATATTTAGCTATAAACGCCACAGTGACGGTGTAGAGAACTGGTATAAAACGCCTTCATTACCATTACGATTCAACTCCTTAGGAGTAATCCTATGTTAGAAACATCACGGAGAATGATAGATTTTCAACAACGTCAATTGCTTGTACAATCTCCACTTTACAAATTCGTAGAATTCAGTCTCGAGACGAAGGTGGTATCTCAGAAGAGTCTCAGTGTGCGGTGTCGGTTGGGGGATGTTGTTCGATAAACTATCGAGTTCTGCGTAGTATAACGGTTAAAATGCATAACGTGAGGACGGGCCCTTAACTATACTGTATACAGATAATGATTTGGGTATAGTCTGTTAAAACCTGATCACACAGAAAATTAGTTGGTTGCTATTCTTTTATGTCACCGTAATGTAAATGTAGATTAATTGACGAGAATTGTTGAAAGCCAAGTATGGATGTTAGGTAAAGTTGCACAGCGCGGATAAACACAGAGTGCATTCGATACATGTACATAGCCTAAATATAGCGAGCAGTTATCATAACTTAAGATGATGGACATATTTCCCTGCACGATGGGTTACCTAATCGTGTATGAGACATCGCCTGTACCCAGTGGATTAATAAGTTAACGTAACACTGGAATAACGTTTTACCCATATACAACACATTGCAATAGGTAACCTGAAGGCGAGCACAGGTAATCTTGTGAACACCCCTGTGGTAGTGTCTCCTGTGTTTTCCTTTCACAGGAATAAAACATGAATATCTGAACACCACACCTCTATCTTAAAGATATTTTACCGGCTATGGTTTTAAACCTGGGATTTATAGCATGTTCGTTTTTTGAAATAAATGCAACCTTGAGTCACATATCGCTCATGTTAATTATATTGACTACATGCAAATCGAAAAATGGACTAACCACCCGCAAAATGAACTTTTGAAATGCCACGGAAATATATGGGAAGTAAAGTTTCGAACAACTTTAATGTGCATGGGATATCCTCAAAAATCCCAACAGCAAAATAGAACTTGGCCAGCGTTTCCTTTGCGCGATCCAAGCTTTCCCTGCTTAGATATCTAAAAAAGTTAAAAAGTTAAGTTTTAAATTATCGTTTTAGTAACTTTAAATAAAAAACGACTACCCAAACGCATTTTCGAACGGTCAAAAATAACAATAATTCCGTTTACACGGCTAAATGCTGATTTCCGCACAAAAAGTTTGAGAACGACGATCCTACTAGATGAATGGTATTCAATAGCTTACCTAACCATTGCGAAATTGTATTCAGACTTGAATTGTTACCTCGGTATGTTAATTAATTAACCCTTAAAATCGAATAATGCACAAGATAAATACTACCCTACGATTGCATATGTTTTGTTATAACACCGATATTTCCATAAATTTACTTGATTTATCATATGCCTGGATTCACAAAGTCAAGTCTATGAAAATTCCAAGTCGAAAAATCAAATTAAATAAGGGGTTAAAAAGCTATATGCGTTATTAAAAAAAAAACTGTAAAAGCATTGAATACGCAAAAGTAGTA